>OX456523.1:22262146-22862146 GCA_949748255.1 Eustalomyia histrio
CAAATACTATATGCGTCGATAGCCCAGTGGGTAGAGTTCTTGGCTGGCAACCAGTGTTCCCTGGTTCGATTCCCATCTTGACCACATTATTTTTAATTACAAATATTTTAAATAAAATATTTGTAATAATTTTTTTTAATAAAAATTCCTCTTTTTTAAAAATCTATTTTTAGACACATTACTTTTTCCATTTTCGTTACCATATAAGTAACCCCTTACATTATCACCTCTAAAGTAATGGGTATATACATTACTTTAAGGCTCATCGCCTGTAAAATTCATCAATGAAGTAAGGTGTAAAGTAATCCATCGGCCCCTATGACTATACATTACTTTAACCATTATTTAGTAATGTGTGGTTTTGCTGAGTCCTTTCGGAAGATGATATAACTTTTGCAAATGTTGCAAGTTAATTTATGAAGTAAATAGATATAGAATACACGTCGACAATTCGTGGAATGCTAAACTCCTCAAAAATGCGGACTAAGTTTTGACTTGTGATTATTTTGCAATGGACGGTTCTCTGTCCACATTTTTTATAAGGGTCGAGATGGATTTTCATCTAAACAAACAAACCTTGTGATTCTGGGGCAGTGAGATTCTCCATATTATTCGAGAAGAGCCATTATATCCACTCAAAGTCTCTGCATGGTGCACCATTTACGCCGGAGGTGTCATCGGGACTTATTTTTAACTAGTAAGTGATACAGACACATGATTTATGATAGACTTTTTATTGCCTCAAACAGGACGGCGCTACTGCATACACAGCAGGCGCGGCAATGAATATTTTGAAGGAAGCATTTTTGGGTCGCCAAATGTATCATTTTGGCCAGCAAGATCGCCTGATTTAAACGCCAAAGATTTTTTTCTTTGGGGTTCTTTGTGATCAAGACACAGACTTGGGAAGCTGTCACAGAGAATATCCGACAACAGTGCGAGAACTTATCGCCCGATAGTCTCTCGAGAACGATGGAAATTGTGGTAAAAATAGACCAAATTATCAGCAAATAGATCAAATTATCGGGGCTACCCTGTAGGTAGACCTGTGCCTTACATGAATATTTTAGGCAAATGGAACCAAATTTTTAAATTCTACTCTTACGAATCGCACAATCAAGCGAATAATATCATTGGCCTATCTCAGGAGTATGGATTTTTTACAATTAAGAATTCCATCTATATTTACTTTCATCAACAGGGTGAAGGCATTCAATAAGGCATCCACTCGTCCATAATTTCCCTCAGAATGTAATGGTTCTGTTTTTAAAAGATCGTTCCACTTCGAGGGTTCTTCTTGGGCTTAGCGGTTACGAAAAGTTAGACGAGTTTTCAGAGGTTCTAAACTTAAACAATGCAATGTATTGGGGCCTTGAATTAATACACTGAAAAACAGATTCATCGGGACAAACGAATTTCTTAAAAATTGAATATTTTGGTTACAGCAACCGAATTATTTAGTTGTCCCTACCAAATATTTTCCTGATAAAATTTAAATATTTTGTTTCAACCAAAATTCGGTTGCGAGCAAAATTCGGTTGCGACCAAAATTGGGTTGCGACAAATAATTTTCTAGGTGACTCAAACCAAGCCATTCGGTTGGCAAGAAATTCTGTTGTTACAACCCTGCGGGAAAAAAGGGGTCAGTTAGGAAAGAGGACCTGTTCCGAAAATACATATCACGAGATAGGTGAAAAGAGTACCGGTTTCTAAAGTATATAACACGTGACCGGTTTAAAAGTCATGACATCTTCTTTTAGACCAGTACTTTGACATATCACAGAGGTAAATTGACCATCTCTTGACATTCCCGCAGGGAATGAATCTGTAGTAAATGTTTCACAAAAGATTAAGCCACTAGTATATGAATGTCTTGCCGCTAAAACCTATTGTGAATGAGCTTCTTTGGCAGCTTGTGTCATTTTGTTGAAACGTTATCAACAATACTTAATAAAGTATTTTTGCGGGGATTTCTTCTTCATTACTTTAATATAATACTTTAAAGTGCGACCGAGGGTCATGAAATCTTGAGGTTTTGTTGCTTTAAAAGTGGTGATTTTGAGCTGGACGACAAGGAACGACCGGATCAACCCAAAAAAGTTTAAAAACGAAGAATTGGATGTGGATAAATGCCAAACGCTTCAGAAGTTGTTTGAATTATTGGGAGTGGATAAGCCAACTGTCAACAAATGCCTAAAACCTATGAGATTGATTCAATAGCAAAGAAACTGGGTGCAATACGAGTTGAAGCCGCGCGATGTCGAATTGAGATTTTTTACTTGTGAACAGCGAAAAAAGGAAAGGTTTTTTTGGATCGTATTGTGACTGCCGATAAAAAAATGGTTCATGAGTTTTGCCCGGACAGCTACAAACTTCCTCGCAAAGGCGAATATTCATGGCATGAACACTTATGCTCTGTATTTGGTGGCACCAGCACGGTGTGATCTATTGTGAGTGACTCAAACCGAATGAAGCGATCACGGGAGAATGCTATCGGGCTTAACTCAATTCACAAAAGATGGTGTTTCTTTTATACTAGGTTTGTGTCTTTAATAACTTATATGGCATATTGAATGATAAACATTAATTCATTAATTCTCCCTTAGTAATTGAGCAAAATAGTGTCAACAAATTATATATTTTTTTTTTGCTTCAAAAATGTAGAATTTTGTGCCAACAAATCATCATTTGAGCGAAGTATTGCTTCATATCTTAAATTTGAAAAAAAAAAGTGCAGCAAAAACACATCGATTGATCATCCCAGCTTATCCTTAAATATGATCAAAACATTTACAAGCAGCAGAATTTATCCAGAAGCAAGAATATTGGGTACCACAGAAGTTGAAGCCAATAGACGTTGAAAGACGATTTTGCATGTCCTAAGTTCTGCCTGAACGCCATAAAAAGAAGTAATTTTTGCATCGAATGATTACTGGCGATGAAAAATTGATCCATTACGACAACTCGAAGCGCAAGTAATCGTATGTGAAGACCGGCCATACAACCAAATTAACATCAAAGCAGAATATCCATGGGGCCAAGTTAATGCTCTGTATGTAGTAGGACCAGAAGGGTCCCATTTATTATGAGCCGCTGAAATCGGGCCAGACGATGACAGGGCATGTGTACTATTGACAGGGCATGTGAATATGCGACCAGACATGAAGCCGTAATATTCCATCATCACAACTTTTGAAAAACTATTTAGAAAATAGTGGTTTCGAAGTTTCCGTCCCGTCCGACTACCACTTGTTTTACTTCAGAACAGAGTATCCGAAATTTGCTTTACTCGTTCTTAGCCTCAAAAATGGAGCAGTTATTTTATCTCGGAATCCATATGTTGCAAGAAGAATGGGAAAAGGATGACCAATACTTAGAATAATTTTATATTGTGCCAATGTTTAACCATAAACGTCGCAAATTTACATCAAATCCCGAATTTTTATGTTATACACCCAAAAGTGTTCTAAAAAAATTGAGCTCGTTTAGAAATTTTTTTTTTTTTTAATTTTACGAAATCTTAATTAAGAAATTTGAATTTTGGATTTTGTGCTCTTTTCCCTTTCACTCACAAGTTTCTTCTATCACGTCATCCATATTTTAGTTCCCTCCACTCTGCAGCGTGGAGTACTAAATCATTTTTAATCTAACTTAAAATGAAACTTTTCATTATTAATTTAATTTTCATACAATTTCATGAAAAATTCATTTATTAAAAAATTATTAAAATTTTCATTGAAATCTGGTTTCATTAATTTAAGAAATTTTTCATTTACTGTGTGAGGAAAAATTTTCATTAAAACTCGTCCAAGAAAATTCTCTCTCTGTATACAAATTACTGTTTATTCTATTTTATTATTTTTTTTTTTTTTTGAATAGGTTAATTTCTTATTATACTTTAAAATACCTCAATTCATAGTAAATATCACTAACACCGCCTGGAGTTAATATCTTGGGGGTGAGGGGTTAAATTAAAAACAACTGAAAACTAAGCTCCATCTCCCCCCAACTTAAAATTTATAGACAAGTTGCATCATCACAAAAACTTGTAGAAGTGCACTTTTTATGGCTTATTACAAGCCTCAGATTACAGATTTAAGTACCTCACTAAACATTTTGTTATCATGCTCATTTTGTAACACAAAATTGTTCGTATTATTTGATTAAACAAATAAATTAATCACACGTAAAATTAAATACATCACAAACAACAGACATGAATGAATTTAGAAGAACAAAAACACGACACGCACTCAAATACAAAATATTTGTTGATAAAAGATAATCCTCTTTATAAACATTTGACACAATTGGAGACAAATTCTTGATTTATGATTAAGATTAAAACAAAATATTATTTGAATTATATTATTTTAATAATTTTAAGTAAAAAAATTATATATTTTTTAATAAAAATTGTCTATATTTATTTACAAAATCAATTTTAATTCGTGTCGGTTTTTTTATTATATGATTAAAGGAGAGGTGGTATGAGAGAGAGTGTGCTTTTAATTCATTTGAGAGATTTTTTTACCAAAATTGTTGTTGTTTATGGAGAGAGTATGAGAGAGAGAGTTATTTTCTTTTCAATTTGTATTGTTACGGTTTTTTTTTTTTTTTTGAACATGTTTTATTTTTTATTTATTTTTTTTCTATGATAAGAATAAGCAAAGAAGAGGGAGGGGGAGTTTAAATAAAATATTACACACGAAAGTAGGTGAATGGAGCAATAATTATAGAAATACAAAAATATAAATATGAAAAATAATAATGAACAAATTAAAAATATACACACCTTGAAGTTTTCGTAAAAAGTCAAATGTTGTTGTTTTTTGTTACAAAATTTACACACAATTTTTAAAATATTATTGAAAGTTTTCTGTAATACAATATTTATAATTACAACACAAATAATATGTAATTAATTATTTTTATATTATAATTTATTTAATTTCTATTTTTGTATATGTAATTTATTTGAATTTTTTAATATTTTTCTTTTAATTAAGCAACATTTTACAACAATTTTTATACTTTTTATAATTCTTATTATTTAAAGATTTTTTTTTTTTTAATTTATTATGATTTTTTTTATATTTAAACCATTATTTTTTTTTTAATAATTTCTTAAAATTAATTTTTCTTAATTTTTTTCCACACCTGTTTTTGTGTATGTTGGTTTTCTTAAAATTTTTCTTTACTTTTTAACTTAATTTATCATAATAACACCTTTCATTTTACATTTATGTCAGGTTTGACATTTTAATTTATATTGTTGTTGTTATTTTGTTATTTTTTTTTTCTATACTTTATTAAAAAGGTTAAAAGCAGCTGTTTTTGTTGTTCTTGCATGCAAGTTATCACACATTTTAATACACCCAAAAACCATACAACAAAAATTCCACTACTTTGTATTTTGTTTTTACACCACAATTAAATAACAACAAACACACACATAACGTTAGTATAATGTTGTTGTATTATAAACACTTGTATTTTGTGCTGTTGTTGTTGTTGTTGTTTTCTTATTCCCCTCTTAATGATGATGATATTTGATGAATGACCTCAATATTACGCACAAAAGCAAACACTAATTATTTGACTTTTTTCTTCTTTTTTTTCACTTTTCTATTCGTGTACTCGAAAACACTAGATTTTTGTAAATATCTTCTTTTTTTCTTTTATATATTAATCATAAATTTTTTGTACAAATAATTTATCGATTTCTTTTTTTTTAATATTTCTTTTTCTTAGCTTTTTTTATTAAATTACATTCACTTTATTTGTTGTTGTGAATATTTAAATTGATTTTAATTAGTTGAGCTCTTTTTGATATAAAAAAAAAATATTTTGATTTTCGCACTTCTTTTGCCACTTGATTTTAGCTCTCTATTATTTAAAATAATTTTAACACACACGCTCAATTAAACAATAAATATTTATTACGGATTTTTTTTTTCAATTATTTTCTCAAAGCTCTCTCATAAAATCATTTTTTGCAAATATATTCAATATTTAATTAATTTCCCACCGTTAAAAACTTTCATATATGATTTTCTTTATATTCTCTCACTTTATAAGATTTTGTTTAATTTTTTTTAACGTTATTTTGTTTTCTACTATTTTTGTTATAATCGCAACAGAAATAAACTTCTAGTAACCGTCCGCTTACACGTTAAATACGAACCGTTCACTAACGAACTCACTGCGAAAATGACTAAAGAGCCAAGAGAGCTTTATGGCAAGTAAACATAGTTGTCCCCCAAACGTACTAACTTTAGCAACTGTGTGTACTACTAACATGCTGTTATGTTAAAGTTGTGTCGCTGTGTTTAGTTTAACGGTAATGTGGTAATGTATACAAACAGAAAATTTATGAAATTTCCATTAACATAAAATTTCTAACTAGAAAACGTTAATAAATGAACGAAAATTGTAATAGTAACAGAGAAGTAAAAAAACAAACAACAATATGAAAATAACGCACAGTGGTTTACAATCAATAAAAATGTAAACATGTAGCTTAAAAACTACTGGAAGGATTAGGAAAAATAAAAGCTTATTATTTTTGAAAATTGATTTTGTACACTGACTAAATATATTTACAGCAAAGGTACAGTGAAAGAAAATCCTTAAAGTTGTTTTTAATAGAATACAGAGTTAATTTACAATGAAGTATATTATATTACTTTCTGTATCGAGCGCCCCGGTAGGCTAGTTGGTAGCGTGCTAGCTTATCAGTGCGGGTTCAATTCCCACCAGAGGCTCTGGTCTGTTTTCGCTACAACGAGCCGAAGGCCTTTGTTGCTAGTGCTCGGTTATGGTATTAACATATAATTTGTAATTATATGATTAATAAATAAAATAAATAATATTTTCTGTATCAGATAATTTTTTTTATTTAATTTGTATTGAGTGTTATACAAAACGAAAAATCTTTTATTTACATCGATTTTGTCAGTTAATTTATTAACAAAAAGAAAACGAGACAATTCAATTGTTTTAAATGAAAAGTATGTAGTATTTTTTCCATATAAATATTTACAAAGAAGCAGTTTATTTTGATGAAATTTTACTTAACAATCAAATGAGATTTTCCGATTTGTAGCCGAAAATTTCCAGACTAAGAACCCGATATTCTAATACGATTAAGACATGTTTTGGCGGATGTTATTTTTGTCAAATTTAAAAGGGATGTGTCAAATTTAATGAAATGTGCTTAATATTTAGACAGTTTTTTTTAAGGAAAATTTCCATGTCAATTGGATATTTTTTTATATGAACAAAATTTTGAGGTTTTAATTCTATTGATCTGTAGTGTAAGATTCGAACTTTATTTATGGCTTTACATTAAATATCTATCCGGCTTGTATCAATTGCTGTGATATAAAATAGCGATTTTCTGGAAATTTGGCAAAGATATAATTTTAATATAAGTATATTTTAAATAATTAAGGTTTTATATACTGAAAATCTAATTCGGTCCACAAAATTATAATTTTGATAATATTAAAATTCGGCACAGTGTTGATTTAAACATTATCAAAACCTGCAAATGCTACTAATGTTGAAAAAAAAAACTGCTCAGAGCCTTTTGTGTGCCTCAGCAAAATGTATATGAATAAAATTGTCGTGTTTGTAGCGTCAAGTCTGTTGTGACGAAAAATTTGTGTCTGCCATCAAATGTTTCTTTTAGTTTTCATTTAAATTTAGCATAACTCAAATTTTGGTAAATTAAAGCTGTGTAATAATACACTGTTTTTTCAAGATTATGATTTAAAATTTGTATCGTATTTGAAAGTTGAAAACTTTAGAAATGGAAAATACGTATTTTTGAGTATTTGAGGTCAACGTGGAGCCGTCTTTGATTTTTGGAATAGATTGTACAGAGCTGCATTTCCATAAGCTCTCGAAGTGCTTGAAAGTTTTACCTGGCTCTGTTAACTTAAACTACACCGCATACCTTCCTTGTTATTTTTAAAAATAACGGTTTTCGTAAAAAGATTTTTAAAAAATTTAGCTTTTATATGGTTCTACAATACCATGTAAACTTGGCAGTACTGTTATATGCAAAAAGAAAAAAAACATCTGTTTTGTAGAAATCTAGACGCACTAACAGAGACCTGCGCCAATCGGCATTATGCTGGTTGAAGTGAGCCGCCATCAATTAATACATTTCGTCACTGAAATTATTTTGGCTAGATAACCAGCTTAAAAAAAGCTTCCGCTTTTTTATTTATTACTTTTAAATTACTACTCTTTTATTTGTCAGTGTTGCCAACTTTGAGCTTTTCTAGCTATCGCAGCGTTAGGGAAAAACGTTTTTTTTTTAGAAGCTGCATTTAGGAAATTCTTCCTAGTAAATAATAGCTATGGTTATGCAGGAAGCTATCAATGTTGATATATCTCATTCCCACACAAATTTGACATAGACTACCCAGACAAGATACAGCTGATTAAATCAAAATAGCGACGAGAAAATGATTAAAAGGAAATCTCAAAATTGCAGTGATACACAGTAAGAGACAGATATACAAACAAATATGTACCATACAATTTATATGGAGTTTATTTTTTTTATCTCATTTGGTAAATCACTGCAATGACAAAATAACCATACGGTTGAAGAATTCTTGTCTGACATATGTTATTGGTAACTTGTCTGTGTAGTCTGTGCGTTGGCTTATGACAAATTTATATAGGAAAAGCGTAAGCCACAGCTAATGTGATGCTTTCTTTGCAAAGGTGATAGAGAAGAGATAAAAGATGGTAAACTGCGGGATATTTTAAGAGCAAATTTATACGATGCAATTGATTGTGTGCAATTTTCTTAATTTCCTTTTCAAAGTTGCTTTCAAAGTTATGTCTATTTATACGGTGACTTTAATTGCACGAAAACTAAATGTGAATGAAGCAACAAAAGAAGAATACATACGAGTGTGAAAGAGAGATAACAGAAACATGCACGAAAACCGTGCCTTTTTTGTTACTCCGCTTGCTACTCTACTCCATTCGCCAGCAAACAAAAATTGCACGAAATAATTGCATGCAACAAAGTCACCGTCTAAATTGGCTCTAAGATATAGAACAGTTATTGCTCGCCATTTTTTGGAGAGTTGGCAAAATTGTTGAAGATTTTTTTATTCATAGCCCAACACCTTGTTCTTGCACCTCGTTTCTGTATATCTTGCATCGATAAAGTTTTCGCAAAAAAACATGTAAAAGCAACCTTGTTCAGCTTTCTGGAGGGTGAGTCACCGGCAAATAATAATATATTAATCTAAAGAAGATACTTAGGCGTTGTATTCTTGTTATTTCTCTATCTAATAAGAAATTTTACAAAATAAAATGTGCCACAGCTTTAAAAGTTAGAAGCTCAAAAAAATTTCCAGTAAAAATACAATCAACTTTATTATGTATTAAGTCACCTTGTATAAAATAAGGTGACTATATGTTTCTCGATGCGAAAACTTCTCGCATCAGATACAGAAACGGGGTGTTGTATTTCTCGCATCGATAAAGTTGTCGCAAAAAACATGTGAAGCATAACCTTGTTCTGCTTTTTATAGGGTGAGTCACAGGTAATTAGATATATATTAATCTAAAGAAAATAATTAGGCTAATAATATAAAATTTCTGAAAAGAAATTATACAAAATTTAATCTGTCCACAGCTTTAAAAACTAAAAGTTAAAAAAAAAATTTCCAGTAAGAATGCAATCAACTTTACCATCTATTAAGTCACCCTGTATAAAGTAGGGTGATCTTCTGCTCGCATCTGATACAGAAACGGGTTGGTGTTATGTTATTTAAATTAGGTGGGGTTAAGTGGGAACACCGAAAGAGAGCGTTGCGTTATATGTACGATAGAAAAACTTATACCTATTTTTATAAATTGATGTTGCTGGCACTGAGGATCGAACCCGCAACCTTCAGTATAATAGCCACGCGCTTACCATTACACCACAACACTGAATTATGAATCGTTTTTGGCGGAGAGGAAACCTTTAACTTTTAAATACAATAATATACAATGGTAAAATTCGATTTAAATTCTAATATATGAGGAGTTGCCTAGTCGATTGGTTTTCAGCTAGCTGCCGGCAATTTGACGCCGCCGCAATTTTATATTACAGCCGTCGATTAATTTGCTCGTCGCATGTTTCTGCGCGCTTAAAGTATAAAAAATTTTTAAACTTTACAAAAATTGCTAAAAATATCAATAGATTTAATTTTTATTTAATATAATATTATTTGCAAAAACGTGTTAGTCTCAAAAATCACAAGAAATTTATGGTAAATACAGAAAATTTCTTGAAAATTCAGCAACTAACCTCAAGAAAAAGCCGGTTTTATTTGATGCTCCCTGCAGTTTGCAAATAATTGTGGGAAAATGTCTTCAGTCGCCTTGGAATGCAAAAAAATCTGCTTCCACCGTTGTTTATCTGCAGTGTTGTTAAGCGTTTGTATGCAATTCTTTTTGCTTACAGTTTTTCTACTATTTGTCAACTTCCATATATTGCATCCTTTAAGCTGGATTGCAGAAACATTTAGTTTAATGTTCTCTTTTTACACTTGGCTGTCCATAATACCATTAATATCAGCGGTCGTTATATATGGCTTATTTTTAAGTAAATCTCATTTGGCAGTTAAGAAATATTATGCCACGCGTTCCAAATATGTGCTGAGTACGGCCATTAAGAAATTGACATATCTATGGATACAAATTGTCTTGGGATTTCTAACACATTGGTTGTATGCCAGATATTTGCATGTAGATTATAGGTATTGTATAAATTTTATGGTAAAAACATTAATTTTGATTACCACTTTCTTTTGCAGGACTTTTACTTACAAATGTTACGCTATGGATTGTTTAAATTCTCATTACATATTCCTTATGGGTGCAGGCATCTCGGCTGGTTGCTATCATTTTGTTAAGGAGCATCTAAGACAAGATCCTGAAGTAGAATTTCCCATATTGCAAGAACAGAAATTAGTAAAAATTCGTTCTATTTTATGTTCCACTTTGTACAAGTCCTTATTTAAGTCTTTTTTGCCTACTTTGTGCTATGCTCTGGGCTATTATCTACTGGGTGATTTGGTTAATAAACGTCTTGCCCGTTTCTTTGACCTTGAAGTGGATGATAGTCTGTCGACTTTCTTCTCGGTGGCCTTTAACCTGAGATTAATGTTTTATTCTTGGATATTGTCTTCGCAAATTTTAAGTAACATGAATTTAATGAGAAAATTCTTTTCGATCTTTTTGGCCGAAGAAAAAAATTTTCCTATTGAAAGTGTGCCTGCTGCAATGGATGGTCCAAAGGAGGTGACTTTGGTAGAAGCTCTGTCAATGTCCCAAGTTCCAGTAGTACAAAATTTAGCTGCTTTGGAATTGTATAATATTTCATCTGCAGAAAATACCAGAAAACGTCAGGATATATATTCACTATCAAAACCGGGTAAAAAGAAAAAATAATTTTAAAAAAGATCGGGGTGCACTTGAAAGACTTGATACTTAAAATTAAAAAAGGGCCTTATACTCATTTAAAAACCACCTATAGATTCTTTCATAGATTTTTGTATAAAAATACTTGAAGATATATTTGTTGTTAAATTTAAATGTTAAATAGGAAAAGGGCCTTATTTTAAAATTTATAGTTTTAAAAAACTCAAAAGTTTTTAACACATTTTTTTTTAATTAAAATTTGTATTTATATCCCCTCATATATCAATTCTTTAAGAGATTTCATTTAAATTAACAAAACGTCTAAACTGTTATCTAAAATTTTAAATAAAAAAGTGTCAATTTTAAATTAGTTCAAAATAAGTTTTGTAATATTTTATGTAGGTCGCTTTTAACACATATACATTTTTTTTATATGTATATATTTTAATATAAAATTTGTGCTCTCGTTTAAGGTGGCCATCCCTATAATTGGAATCAACTTTCCGGCCAGTGTCTATCGTTAATCAATGCATTTATCGAAGAATTAACAACATCAGTTGAAAATATATCAACTATGAAATCATCTACCTTGTTTTCTCAAACGTATAAACCTATAGCCACAGAAGCCCCTGAAAATATTTTGTTGAGACAATACAATGAAAGTCATGGTATACGCAGAATGGTGAACGAAACTCCCACAATAAATATAGACTCCTCATTGCCCTCTTGTAACATCATACCAAAAGAACCAACTGCAGTAAAAAGAATAAATGAACAATTTGAATATATATCAAAACAATTTGAACAAGCTCTCAATACAGCATTTCGTACTATACCCGGTATATTTTATATGTTTGGTGAACCAGACGGAGCTAAAACAGCATTTTTATTATCCAACTCGCAAATGATTGTTTGGCTTATAGAAGGTCTAGCTGGTATTTTTGCTGCTACTCTGAAAGAAGATAGTTATGGTGTGGTACAAGTAACATTGCCTCACATCGTACGAACTCTTTTGAAATTAAAATTCGAATTGGATAAATTGAATAATGTAAATTTGAATGGCAAAAAGATGGATCGTAATCTGATTATACTAAAGAATGCGGTTAAACGTAGTCTTTATAAATTTACCACGGTGTTTGCTGATTATTTGCCTAATTTATTTGATGATCCTTTGGAATTGCGTATTTTGAATTGCTTTGTCTACTATCACGTTGTTTAAAAAAAGATTTTTATTGTAATTTGCTACTAACTGCTTTTAAATATTAATGTAAGTTTTCTTTTCCTAGTATTGAAATTGTAATTTAATATTTTTATAAATAGAATTTGTAAACTAATGTTAAGTTTTGTTTGGATTTAAGTTTTTTTTTGTTTTGAATTATCTCACAAGAAATGTTTAGTACATAAGTGTATTTTTGATACAGAAAAATTTAACAAACCTTATTTTTGTAAAGTTTTTGTGTTGCTTTCTATGCATAATTTTCCACAAGAATGGAGTTATTGAATAATTTTTTCCAGCAGTAATTATAAATAACAAGAAAAAAAGTTTAAGAAAGGTGTGCTAATTTGGATTGAAATTTTTAAAATTTGTATTTAATTAATTCTTTCCTTTCCTTTAGAACTAGCCTTAGAAGTCGATGTAAGATGTCTTAAATATGTGGTTGGAAAGGTAGGCATCTTTATATACAAAAATGTACATATATATGCGGACTTTCAACAAAATAACTTATTTCGAAAACAATTTCAAGCAGTTTTTCAAAATTCATACTTTTGTCTAAATTTTTAAATATATCAAGAAATCTTATTTTATGATAACTTACAACATCCATGAAAAAATAGTTTGTTCGAAAAATCACTTTGCCAAAACAACTCCAGTCGATTTAAGATATTTTGTCAAAAGTCCACAGATATATAACATATATTTATAAAATTTAACCTTAATTTCAAGAGACATTAAGTTTAATTGTTTGTAAATTAATCGTTTTATTTAAATTTTGAATTACTTCGAATCTTTATCCAATGAAGCTAAGTTCTTTAATTATATTTGTTTTAAATAATAATGTATGTGTTTCTCTCTGTTTTTAGTTCCATGCTTTTAATTCAACGTTTTATCTTCAATACTTTAAAAGTAATCAGAAATAAAAAGAAAACACTACTTGCAAAATAATGCAAATAATGAAACTATGGTTCAAACCCCAAAAAATGCGGTTATCGGTAAGGGTAACATTATTTTTGGATTATTGCGTTAACTGTATTTTAAGGGCAACGGTAGTCAGTGGAATACGTTTTGAACCGATAACGGTATTTTAGTGGTATTGCCTGTATAAAATTATGATTATCTATTTACCTTTTAGGTCCATAACGGTGTATTTAATGCTTTTTCTTCAATATTTCAGATGTAAACAGAAATAAAAAGAAAAAACTACAATATATTTCGTCACCATATCAAGTCTTATGAAAAGTTAGCACCTCTTATAGATCAATCAGCTTTTCGTTGGCCCTGAAGCCTGTGGTGTACCTGCGGTGAATATCAGACGAAACTTCAGGGGACTTGTTTCGCTAGACAGGAATGGTCCAAATTAGATTTTTTATTGGACACTGTTACCTAAGGTACCATTTAGGGACTAGGGGTTTGTCTGACACGGTTCTGGGAATTTGATTTTGAGACGGCGCAACATATACACTGTGTATGTGCTAGGATTCGCGGCAGGAGACAATTCCTTGCCGGATATACGCTATACTTGTAAATATGTGACTAGTAGGGTGGTTGCCTTTATTGAGCCTGCACAACAGATCTATTTTTGGTCGCAGTGCATAGGGCTTTTCTAACGTAACTTGAATGCATTTTAGGCCTATCAATTTGCTGGAATATAGTTTATTTATAATGATTTCTTAGTGATAAGGCAGAATTACGCCATATACCTAACTTGATGACCAGAAGGCATTAGAAACTATTATTAAAAAAATGTGGCTTATCAAATTTTTGCAGAAATTCTATTTTTTATTTCGAAGAAAATGATGTTTTGCATTCTTTTCGTATTTTAAATACTCGAAATAAGTGCTAAACTAAAAAAAAAATTTCAATAACGTTTTATATGTTTTTATTGTCCTAAAGTTTATAAACAAATTTTAATAATTTAAAATCCTCGAATGACATAGGACATTTTTTGAATGGTGGGAACATTTTCTTCTTTAAGAATTTTATTTTCTAGCACAATAACAGGCTGCTGGATAGTATTAGCTGCAGGAGGACCAACTAATTGAGGCAAAGAGGCTGATTCTGATAGCAGTTTTGATGTTTTAGTAGCCCCTAAAAAAATTAAAGAAAAAGAACGATACTAAATAAGTAAAACGATTTTATTTAAATATCATTTAATATATAATAACATTTATGATACTTTTATTAAATAACAATTATTATTTTGGAGAGAAAAATAATATACAATTGTGAAAGCATAGAAAGAATTTTATGGTCCATACTTAAGATAACAAAATTGTGTAGTAAATGCTTTTAATGAAAAATAAGTATAAACTATAAAACCTTAAAGACTTTTGATATATAACAAAGAAAAACGTGGATTTGAAAGCAGGCAATTTATACAATAATATCCAAAACTTTATAGCTAATTTGTTCCTGTTTTCAAAAATGAGGCAGCTACATCTATATCATGTTTAAGTTTAGCCATTTCATTCGAAAGTTTAATACTCTCTGGCAGTCACTGTTTTAGAGATATACGTTCAGCGGAAGTCGATACTAAGGATTCATCAACTTCCGTTACATTCAGGGGTTGTGTAGAGGTCACAGATAACATCATAGGTTGTTCCTCGGGAGATGTTTGTTGAATAAATGGAGTAACCGGTGGTGGTTTGGCATTTGTAAAGACGTTAGTTTCCAAAAAATATAAAGCTCTTATTACAAGACCACCTTCTGGATTGTACGAACTTTTTTCATGATATGAGTGGGACGATTGGTCTGGAGTATCAGGATTAAAAGGATGATATTCTTGTAAACGGTCTTTGGTCCATCTGAAAATTGAACGTGATTCTAAAAGATGGAAAGTAAAATGAAAAAAGACACACGTTAATAATAACAAAAAAGAAAATGAAAATATGAATGATCTTACAAAATATATTTATATTTTTAATAATAAAAATAATTTATAACAAATAAATATTTTATAAATATCTTATTAGTAGTATTTTTTTAATTTTTTCTTTAGTTAAGGCATTTTAGAACTTGTTTTAATTCTTCATTATCTTCGGAAATTAGTGATTCTTGTTTTATAAAGTTTATTAATATTTTCCAAGATTTTTTTAATCTATCTTAAAAGTTAAAATTTTAGGTTAGTAACTTCTAATAATTAAGGCCGTATGCGATCTGGCTAAATTGAATTTTAACTGTTTTGTCAGTTCTTGAAAACCCGAAATGTTTATTATGAAAATTGAAAAAAAAAATAGATTGTTAAATTTGTTTTACTTAAAATTGTTTTTTATTTGTGTTCCTTATATTTAATTTCATAAAAAAAATTTCATTTTTCGTATCGTGCACGACGGCTGAGATATATATGATTATGAAGGCAATTGAGAATTCTATAGCGAAACAGTTCAAACGTGTCGCTATTCTGACTGATATTAAGAGTGGTTGCATGAGTTTACAGAATTCGGATGACAACAATATCTGCTCTAAAATTCACAATATCATTGATGAGGCTGGGTGTATTGGATCGGTAAAGATCCATTAGATTTCATAACACATAGTCCTAACGGGTAATTCATTTGTGGATTACGGAAGGTACAGAACATGTGAATAAATGGCCAAAGAGTGGCGCGATTAATGAAATTTAAGGAATAATCTACAAAGAATGGACAATAAGTTATGATTGCTTGAGAAGAAAAGGCGTTAATTACGGTAAATTATTTTCTCATTAATGAAGAATATGTGGTTTGAGATATTCAATACGAACTTGCATCGTAGGCAGATCAAACAAATTAACAGTCTGATGAGAGAACACTCTTTCAGTAGATGATCTTTATTGAGAAAAAAGTTGCAATCGGCAGAGGATGGTTTGTGTAATGTTTGTAATTTGACAGATTATTATTTACACATTATTTTTAACTGTCAGAATTATAATTAGCCAAGAGGTAATAATCAAATTTTACTCAACTACAAAGATTTGCGTGAATTTTTTTTTAAAAAAGGAGATGAAAGATAAATTCATATCATTAGCAGATAGAGGAAGTCGAAGTAAACCTATAAACCCACTGGATCAAAATTGATGCTGGTGTTATCCTCCTTTGGATCAGCCAAGGAAAATTACTATCCTTTATTTACTAAAGGGGAATGGAGTAATTTCAAACTCACAAAAAAAAAGCAAAATAGCAAAAATTTGCCTGGCGAACTAATTTAAATGTCGTCACTTTAATTTCAATTTAGCCATTTCGCACACACCCTAATTGTGATTAAATTGTTCAAGCTGAAAGTCACTTACCTATATCTGCTAAGACCCTTGTCATTTCCCTTAATTGGGCATCTTGACGTTCCAAACGAAATGTCATTTCTGCTAAGCGATTAGTTAGTTCATCTTTTTCTAATTTAGCCTTTTCTTGTTTTTTAGCTTCATTGGTTGTTTGTCTGAAAAGAAAATATAGCAGCTAAAATATAGTTTGAAAGGATCCCGAAATTAATCGTTTAGATTTTTTTCAAATTTGCAAAAAAACAATGTTTTCTTCTAAAAACATTACTATTTGTAGAAAAAATTTGCGGCCCAATTTTACTTCAAAATAACTGAAAATATAGTTTGACCAATTTTTTTTTATATTTTTAGACTGAAAACATGAAGCCCTACTTGTGGCGGTAAAATTAAGGTGGTAGTCCTAATGTAAACTTGTTAGACAAATTTCAATTCAGATTTTTTTTTTTTTTTACTTTGGTATTCATAAAAAAAGTTAGTGGTGCATGTTCTTGAATTAGTGACTAATTCAAAACGAAAAATTTTTCATATTCACATTGTTCTAAAATTCGTACGATTTTAGTGTTTTTATGTTCGCTAAATTAATTTAGTTGTCAAAAATAAAATGAAACTTGTTTCTACAAAATTTTATTCAGTTTAAAACGAATAATAAATTCCAGTTTTCAATTAGTAAAAAACTATTGAAAGTGAATTCAAGAACACCAAAATTTTAGAAATAATTTTATTTTTTTTGCGTAATGGTATTCCAGAACATAGACGTGTAGTTTTTTATAACTAACTAGAATGCATTTTAGGCCTAGCAGCTTGTTAGAATAAAGAGTTTAATCATAATGATTTCTTAGCATGCCGATTAAAGCCAAACCTGTGTTTAAAATCAAAGGCTTTTTTATGATTTGGAATGGATTTTGTTTGACAATCAATAAAGAAATTTAGCAACAATACTAAAACGAGTTTAATAACAGTACTTTGAATAAAACTAATATAAGCGGTTAAAAATAATTTTTGTTTTGAATACGGATATTAGAGGTTATTTTTAAAATTCTAAACTTAATTTGATTCTACCAACAAGTTTTATTTTTTGGTTATTTCAATTATCATAATAAGCAAATAAATAACAGTTAATATCACTACATAGTTTTTTTTACTACATTTGTAAATTGTTTTTAACAGTTAAAAATAACTACATTTACAGTTATTTTAAAAGTTTAGGTATATGTTTCTTCGACAATAGAAATTGTTAAGGCGTTAAGTCGTCAAATTGCTGTTTGAATATTTTTAATCGTTTGCTTTTTTTCCTAAAGATGTCATTCAATGGATGAAGAAATATTGAAAAATTAATAAATAATAGAATAAAATATTTATTGGAAAAACTGTGACCACGAGCTTGACAATTTATTTTTTTAAGTTATTTTTAAAGTAAATACCTTTGTCGACTTTTTAACTACATATGCGTTTGTTTTAATTGTCATTTTTAGTAGAGTCCACAAACTTTTTTGAGTGTATGGAAAAAAATCTTAGACTCGAGACTATTGTTTTTATGGAAAAAAAAAAAAAAAATCAAAGAATTTTAGACTCGAGGCTATTGTTTTTATGGAAAAAAAAATCAAATAATTTATATTTTTTATTTCGATTCTGAAACCATTTAATTCTAATATTCGCAGATATAAAAATTTTCAGATTATGAGACTATTTTTTTTTATAGAAAAATTCTTCAGATTCTGATTCTAATTTTCTATGGCAAAAATTTTTAGACTGCAATACTATTGTTCTATTGAAAAATTCTCTGATTCTTATTTGTAGTTATGAGTACTTAAAGAAAAACTATTTTCAGATTTTTATATTATTCTGAAGACGACCCGGTCTTGACTTTTTCTAGAAAAATTCTTAAAAATGAAGACTATTTTTTTATACAAAAATTTTCGGATTCTAAGACTCTATTCGCCAAATAAATTTCTCATATTCTTGAATTTTTTTCCAAATAGAAAAAAAATTTCAATCTATTTTTCCAACATTCTGACACCTTTTTCTTTAGAAAAAATTCTAATTTACAAAACAATTATTATGCAAAAAAAAGTCTTCCCTTCCATTCTAAGACTATTGTCTATAGAAATATTTTTCTTTTAGTTTGCTACGAAATATGATCCATTTCTATTCTTGTTTTTTATTTTGTCTTCTATCTTACCTTGAATATTCAAAAATTAAGACTCCAGCACCTATAAGAAATATTATAGCTTCACCCAGTAGGTTAGCACCCAGCTCCACTGCCATGGCTTCTGTTAGAGGTGGTACATTAACGGGTTTGCCCAGATTTAAAGCCCACATTTTGGTTTTTACTTCAACCCAATTGTAAACTATACAAGAAAATATAAAATTTCAGTTTGATGTCATCAATTATTTTTGCAAAAATAAAACTAATGAACACTTACATTGAGCCGGTGGCATACAAACATAATTACGAAATAGTGGATGTTCTTTGGCTTTGGATTTAATTAAATTTGCTATAGGTTTACTGACTTGTTTGATTGCCAAAACACCTAATTTGGCTGCTGGAAAGGCTCCTATAACCATTTTATATTAGAATTTGTGAATTTAACCGTTTTAATTAAGGAAAAATGATTTTTTTGTTGAATTATTACAAAAAATTGATTTTGGTTTTGCTAGAACATCTGCTTAGACAATGCCAATCAGCTGGTATTTGCAATATTACAGTGCAACCAAGTTTTGTGCATCACTTTGACATAGCGATTGCTCGGTATTTGACAAGTCTTATTGGAAACTAGGCAGCACTTGTTAATTTTTGCGCGCATTTTAGTTGACATTTTGTAAACAAAACAAAAAACTGCAATATTTTTTTTAAACAAATCGTGTTTTTTTCCACAAAAATTGCATATTTTCTTATAACAAACTTGTGTCTTTCTTTAAAAGTGTTTTTTATCAGTGAAATTTAGTGTTAAATTTCTTAAATATTCATTAAAACTTTATCTTAGTGTTTCTCTATTCCAATTAACTTCAAAAAATGCATGCCGAATTAAAACAACAATTCGACGATATGGGTGTCGAACCTACCCAAGATGCCTTAGATAGATGTATGTTGTTTTGTTTATACTGATTTGCAAATCATTTTTTATTTTTCTTGTGTTTTCCTACCTTACAGCTGTCGAACTTTGCATCACTTATCATATTGACGATGCCTCCGAATTTGTTGAACAATGGATGGCTTTTAGTATTTCCCATTTACATGGCGACGAACCAACATTGGCGAATCTTAATGAATTTGAACGTAAAGTTTTTCAAACAAAACGTGAAAAAGATCTGGCTGCTAGCAAGAAGAAGGGCAATAAATTACCTTCTGCTATTGCAAATTTAACCCATTTAAATGACATCTCGTCAAGTAGTTCAAATCCATTGGCCATGTACGGTGTTCAGGATAATGATGTAATAGACGATTATATGACAGAAGTAATTGATGATGCGGGTTCATCAGCTTTTCAAGAAATAGATAATACAACCAGTACTTCAAATTCTTGTCATACACCTAAGGTAAGTTGACATTGAAGTATTATAAATATAAAATATATAGAATGGGTGGGTATTGGATAAGGGAAAATTTGCCTGATGATTACCCCTAATCTGTATTAAGGATATGAAATTTAATTTTTTTTGTAAATTCTCTTTTGAATTATGATATTTCATTTCATCAATACTGGGATATAGTAGAATTTTTAAAACATATTTTTAATTTGTCAATTTATATTTAGTTTAGTTTATTGCTTTTGGTGCCGGTAATAACTTCGAGCTTTCTTAAACATCACACTATACGTAATGATATAGATGGGATCTCATCATACAAGTTTGAGCTAAATTCAGGGGTACAAAAAAGTTCGTTTCTTTCTCCCTATTTTTCTCATCTTTATTCTTAATCACAACAACATGTATCATTAATTTGCATTTTCATGTAGGCCAAGCCTTTTGGATGTTGGGGGCAAAAGGCATATTATGAATGACACACACTCAGGCCGTCTCGATATCTCCGAATGGGGCTTTGTGAAAAGAGTCGATTTCAATGCACGTTGATCAGATGTTCTGGGCATGATAGTTCCTTTGGAATCAGCACGTGTTTGAAGTGTCCGAACAAGCATTCAAGTGTTTTGGTTTTTAAAAAGTAAATACTATTTCACTTCAACCGATTTCCTTACTATTTATACCACCCATTGGTGTTTCCAGGATTTTGGTACAGAAGGGGCCGAACAAAAATTGTTAATAAATTTTTTTTAAGTTCAAAAATATCTGAACACAAAATTTCCTATACATAGTGTTTTACCTTAAAAAAAATACATTTTAATATTTAGGAAAAATATATGGAAGTAGTTTTAGGGGCATTCAAGTTTTTGACTCAATTAAATTATTAAATGCTGTAATAAAATATAAAGAAACATATTCCCTGGAAAGTTTTTAGTCCATAGAATAAAAGATCTCACGTGTTTTCTGAGATTCTAAAAAAAAATAACTTACAGATTTTAAAAGCTAGGAGACGTTTCCTTTTGGAAAATAATATTATATAGATTTTTTAAAAGCGAACATGATTAAATGCCATGGGTGCTCTGGAAATTTTCTTAAACGTATTTTTAACATCGCAGACAATTATTAACTTGGTTAATAAAAAGACGATAAAAAAAAAACCAAAATTACAAAATTTTACTTGCTTTCAACCTCCGTATAAAAACAAATAGTAAATTCACGATTTTTAGCTAGGTTGATACATGTTTTTCGATCCGCCAAATTTTATTTTACAATTTTTTTTCATACAAAATTAAATTCAATATTGGAAAACAGGAGTTTATAACAGTTTATAACATTTGAAAAGTTGAGAGTTTTAAATTAATGAATTTACATTAATGTAGGAATCCGATAGGTTCACTTTTCTTTAAGAGAAGCTCTCAAATCTTATATATCTTAAGATTTTTGTAAAAATACTATCTGATTTGTAAATTTTGAAACTGGGCAACAAAACTAAAATGTTAAACGAAATTTTTGGTCATTCATAAAATCCAGAAAACAAACTTCAGATATTCCAGCAACAGTAAAATTTGAAAATAATATATTTCACAATCATGTGATGATGATGTCAATATGTTTGCATCTTTCTTTAAATTTAATTTCGAGTCTTTAACAGTTAATAATGTTTCCTCTTCAACACCATACACTAATTTGAATATTGGTTTTTTGGTTATTTCTGAAGAAGATTTATCTAATGCAATTTTTAAAATTAAGAATGGCTTTAAATCAGATGTCGATGGCCTCTGTGTTTATCTGTTGAAAAAATGTGCTTCTTTCCTAACATTTGCTTTAACTTATATTTTTAATTTATCGCTAAAAGAAGGTGTTTTTATTGATTGATGGAGTCGGCAACAATTACACCAGTTTTAAGGATGGGAAGCTGGATGACGTAATGTGTTACAGATCTATTTCCAAGTTTTCCTGCGTTTCAAAAAATATTTGAACATGCATTTGAAAAGTTGTTTTTCTTTACAAAATCTTGGATAACTCCAAACCAACATGGATTTTTTCGGGTAGATCTACGGTAACGAACTTAACAGTTTTTAGTGAATATTGTTTAACAACTCTTGAACATGGCAGCCAAGTTGAAGTAATTTATACCGATTTTTCTAAAGCATTTGACAAATTGTCACATTTCATTCTTTTTTCAAAATTACTGTATGTACAGTTGTAATTGAAGGCTTTGAATCCAGACCCTATATGCAAACTTTGGGTGTACCTCGGGGAAGCGTTTTGGGCCGTTATTTTTTAATTTATTTATTAATGATATTTCTCTTCGCTTTAAGAAATCAAGATTTCTTTTATATGCAGATGATTTAAAAACATTTTTATAAGTGGACTCATTGAGGGATGTTTTTGATTTACAAATAGATCTGGATAATCTTAGAGAATGGTTTAAATCATATAACCTACATTTAAATCTTGGCAAGTGTCATCATATTTTATCACTTCATTACCTTGAATCTCTTCAATATGAATCTAAATGCCTTTTTATTGGTTTGTGAACTTTAGAATTCCGCCGAAGTTTTCAATCGGCTTTACTTTTATTTGATATAATCAATCATAATATTGATTGTCCTGACTTGCTTGCTATCTTTGATTTTTTTTATGTTCCATTAAGAAGTCTTAGGTTTATTGATGCCTTTAATGTTCCAATTCATCGGACTAATTATGCTATCAGTGGTACGTTAACCCGCACTTATATTAGTTTTTGAAAAAATCTGAATCTTTAGAAAAAATCTGAATCATTTATTGAATTTTGCACAACAAAAGATAATTTTAAACTATTTCTTTTTGCTGTATTACAATAAAATTTATTTTTCTTATAAATATTTTTTATACTAATTTTAAATTATTATACAGGTTGGTTGAAAAGTTCCTGCGCTCACCAAGAGATGGCACTGCTAGCTCCAAACTTTTTTTTTCTCAAGTTGGTATAACTGTCCTGAGAACACATGCAAAGTTGCAAGTCATTCTGTCAATTCTTTCTTTGTTTACAAGCCATTTGAAGTTGACGTGTCATTGATTTTTTTTAATATGGAAAAAATTGAATATCGTGCAGTCATTACATTCTTTGTTTTGAAGGGTTTAAAAGCAAAGGAAATTTATGAACAATTGTTAGAAGTGTATAAGGAGTTCTCACCTTCAAAACGCACCGTTGAATTTTGGGCTCGTGAATTTAAACGTGGTCGTACCAGCCTTAAAGACGATCCACGCGAAGGACGACCAAAAACTGCAACCACAGCAGAAATCATTGAGCACGTACAGAATATGGTTAGTGAAGATCCAAGTTTGACTAAGCGTGAAATTGCTAATGCCATAGGCATCTCAGACGAACGAGTACTCCATATTTTACATGAAGAATTACGTATGAAAAACGAAAGTTAGTGCCGCACACATTAACAATTCAACAAAAACTGGATCGAAAACAAATTTGTCAGCGTAATTTGGAGCGTTTTAAGCCGAATAAAACCGCCTTCTTGCGTCGTTTTATAACTATGGATGATACTTGGATCTACCACCATGATCCTAAATTGAAACAAGAACGTTTACATTGTACTGAAGCTGGTTGTTCAGCTCCAAAGCAGGTGAAGTCACAACGATCAGCAAAGAAGGTTATGGCATCAGTTTTTTTGGATGCAAAAGGAATTTTGTTGATTGATTATCTTCAGAAAGGTAAAACAATCAACTCTGAATATTATTGCAGCCTTTTGGATCAGCTGGATGAAAAAATTCGTGAGAAAAGACCTGGTTTAAGGAAGAAAAAAAATCATTTTTCATCATGACAATGCACCTGCTCACAAAAGTGTTCTGACGATGGCTAAATTCAAAGAATTAAAGTATGAATTACTTAAACATCCACCGTATTCACCAGATTTGGCTCCCAGTGACTGCTATCTCTTCAGAAATCTCAAACAACTCCTTCGTGGAAAACATTTTTCGTCGAATGAAAAGGCCATAGCAGCCGTAGACGGTTATTTTGCAGAGCTTCCGGGGAACCATTGTAAGGATGGGATAAAATTATTGGAAGATCATTGGAACAAGTGTATTGAGCTTATAGGAGATTATATTTAATTAAAAACTATATTGCGTAACAAAAACAGTATTCTTTCATTTCGAGAGCAGGAACTTTTCAACCAACCTGTATATTATATTTACTTTAATCATAGTCTGTAAGGACTTTTGTGTCCATAGACTGAAATAAATAAATAAATTTAGTCCATTTTCGTCTACGGTTTGATTTTTCGAACAGAAACATTTTACAGTGTATATTAGAAGGTTTAAAATTTCCATCGATTTCTTTATGAAAATGGAAAATATTAAATATCACTGCATATAAAAAGCATTTCAAAATTCTTTTATAGGTTCTTAAATAATCAAATTTTAATTTATTACAGTTCAATTAGTTTTAAAAAGTTTTATTTAAATAAAGTATATATATTCGTGTCCGTCTGTCTGTTGAAATGGCGATCACGACGCGGAGACGCTAGCGGGGGTGCCCATTTTTACCCAGATTATTGTACATCCTCCCGAGCAGTTTGGTATTAAAAATGAGCAAAATCGGTCCAGCGGTTAAAAAGTTATGGGTGAAAATGTGAAGATACCTCTAAATTTTCCATACAAATTGGTGTATTTTAGTACAATTTCGCTACTATACATAATATATTTTCTAATATGTTTTCACCAATCGCTTAGAAATTTATAATATTTTGTACACCTCAAAAAAATTTTTTTTCACCACAAACATTTTTTTTCACCACAAAAAATTTTTTTCACCTCAAAATTTTTTTCACGTAAAAAACTCGTTTCCGCATCCAAAAAAGTTTTTCACCTCAAACAATTTTTTTCACCTTCATAATTTTACTTCAAAAGTTTTTTACATTGTTTGTATCAAAAACAATAGAGAATATTGGTGGAGGGTATTCAAAGATTCGGCACAGCCGAATTTAAGCCTTTTTTACTTGTTTTTGAATAATTTTGAAAATAAAATTTTTTGCAAATCCAAAAAAAGTATGGTATCAGTTGAAAATTTTTTTATCGAAATATTGCTCTGAGTCATTGCAAATTAATAATCAAGAGAAACATTTTTGCTGTTCGCGGCAGAGTTAACGTTGATTTCAACGTGGCATGTTGGGAATTGATCCAAGTATTTTGGTCTCTTAAATCCGAATCTAAAGTCAAAGAAGTTGTATATAAATTTCTTTAAGAGTTGTTTGTCTGCCTTTTATTAACCCCTGACCCAGTGAATAATACTTGACAGGTTGCGGGTATATTTTTTATATATTTGAATTTGATACAACATTGCCTTTCATTTAAGTGTAAGTTTCGAGAAGTGTTGTATGGTGTTTTAAGGTCAGAATTGCCTTTTATGAAATTGTTCTTTAAGCGCTTAAATTTACTAAAAAGTTTGGAGTTATTAAAACTATACTAAGACACTTCTTTAAATAAATCCTGGGGTCGAATTACGGCATTCGTGATCGTAATTTTTCGATCAAAATTAGTTTTTTATTTCTAAAAATCAAACATTAGAACGGAATATTTTCCATCAGGGATGTTGTAGTTTGGCCCCAGATTGGAAATAAAAGTTAAAGTTGGTGTTATCATTATTAGTATTATTGTGGTAACTTTTTTAAAAATCAGTTTTCGAACAATTTCGTTCGATCACGAATGCCGTAATTCGGCACCTGAGGTCACACTTGCAAATCCATTCAGTAGATTCACGAATATTTTAAAAATATTAAAGCAAATTTTTTTTTTTTAATAAAAAAAGCCCTACATTGCGGAAAATTGATTTGACAAAGGCTAAAATACTTTTATTAAAAGTCTATATGCAATATAAAGGAAGTTTTTTTTTATAGTAGTGCAATAAAATAAGTTTTGCCTCTCACTTTGAATAAATTGTTTAGATTACACTAGAATACAAGGTTTTTGCTTAGACTTATAATTAAACATTCCTAAATTTGAATCCAAAGTTGATAAATCTTTGTCAAATTTTCCGAAAGTTTGGGGATTTTTTATTAAAAAAAATTTATTTAAAATGTTTAAGTGTTTGGCAAATTTAAAGCTTTAAGGAAAATTTCAAGTAAAATACGTATGAGCGATGTTAAAACAATATTAATTATTCGCACCATAGTTTCTAAAGAATTTCAATCTTTCATTCCAGTTTCAATTCTGATTGTCTATGGGAATTACTAAATTCTCAAACTACAATTTTTAAACGGGAATAAATGTTTAGTTGGCCTCAGTCGATTTTATTCAGTTTTTATCATTTGATTTGTTAATCACTGAATTGAGTCCTTGAGAAATCAATCGATGGGAACTCAATCGATTTTTACGTAATCGATAAGCAAATTTGGGATTTATTGTTCCTTCGGTTGAGAAATTCGGGAATGTAATTTTATTCGTTTTTAAAATTAAGAAAAGAAATAACTACGTTATTAATTTAAATAAAAGAAAATTAAAGATTTTTCTTACAACAACAAGGTAAACATAAAAATTTAAAAAAAAACACCAATATCGAATAAATCGTTTAGATTAAAAAAAAATCGTTAAAATTAAAAACATCCGCAGAATTGGAAAAATCGTCAAAATTAAAAAAATCGGCAAAATTTTAAAAATCGTCAAAATTAAAAAAAATCGTCAAAATTAGGAAAATCTTTAAAAATTGTAAAACTCGCCAAATTGGAAAATCACTTAAATTTACAAAAGGTCTAAATTGAAGAATTTCTACAATTCGAAAAACGTTAAAATTGAAAAGAATCCTTAAAATTTAAAAAAATCTCCATTATTTAAAAACGCTAGAATTTAAAAAATTTTAAAACTAATTAAAAAAAAATTAAATAATCGAATTGAAACGCTTTAATAGGTCATATCTCGAAAACTATACGTGTTAAAGAAAAACATTTTCCACTGAGGTCTCAAGTTTTGAGTTTCTTGGCAATATTTTAGATCGAGTTTATCTCGAGAATACGTCATTGTGGAGAGAGAGAGAGAGAGAGAGCGAGATTGAGAGAGCGAGAGAGAGAGAGCGAGATTGAGAGAGAGAGAGCGAGAGTGTGTCAGAGAGAGAGAGAGCGAGTGTGTGAGAGAGAGAAAGCGAGAGTGAGATGGCTATATTTGGCGTTCTTCTATTTTTTATGTTTATTTTTTTAAATTTTGGCTATTTATTTTAACAAATTATTGATTTTTTAGTGTAAATTCATTAATTTGTTCTTGAATTTGTAAGAAATTATTAAATTTACTGTAATAAAGGAACATAATTTTTAATTTTTCCAATTTTTTTTAAATCGAATGAAGAATATCAAAGTCCATTCCCAAATTTCTCAAAATCGAATGAGCATTAAATTCCAAAGTTTGTAAATATATTGAAATTCATTTAAAATAGAATTCAATCTTTGAAGCTCCATAATAACATTATACTATCATATAGCATTGATGTACATACATTTTAAGAAATTATCTATTTCTTTAAATTAATATTTTCTGGTGAATATATTTAGGAAATGCCTCAGTGGGAGGTATCTGCCAAGGGGGTGGAGAGAGGTCAGGGTTATTTTCATACCCAAGGCTGGCAGGGCAGGCCACTCTAAGCCGGGGGGTTTCAGGCCTATTAGTCTGTCTTCATTCCTATTGAAGATACTTGAGAGACTGATAGATCTCTATCTTAGGAGTAATATTGATACCCACCTCATTAGCAATGCTCAACATGCATACAGAAACTCCAACGGGAAGAATTGGGGGCTAAGACCGAATATGGTGGATTTATACATCGGTGGTACGGCCTGTTCTCACTTACGGATGCACTGTTTGGTGGGATGCGTTGAGAGTGGACAGCTATAGGAAGATGCTCAACAAGGCTTAGAGGAGTGCATCTCTTGGCATCACAGGTGCAAGGAGAAGCACGCCACAGGCAGCGTTGGATATCCTACAACATCTGTCCCCCATTGAACATTATGTGAGGAGTGTGGCTGCTAGGAGCTTACTTAGACTCTATGAGTCTTCGTTGATTAGACCTAGGCGGGGTGATCACACAAGAATTCTATACGAAGTGGGTCTGCTTGATCAGGGTAGTATTCCGGCAGGAATTTCGGATCATAAGAGTATGACCTTGGACTTCGGTGTAACACCACCGGTGGAGTTCCCGTATAGGGATGTTTGGCGTGGATCGAACGGACTTTTTGAAGGGTGGGAAGTATTTATGGACGGATCCAAGATGGACACTGGCACTGGTGCTGGTTTTTATATTGCTGACACTGACGTGAAAAGGTCATTCAGACTCCCGGATGAGTGCAGTGTCTTCCAGGCTGCGATCCTAGCGATCTGGAGGGTGACGGAGGTTATACTAAATCACATCGTAGGGGGGTCTATGGTGACAATTTACGTCGATAGTCAGGCTGCGCTAAGGGCATTGAAAAATTATACGCTGCGATCGAGCCTGGTCGCACGGTGTAGGAATGCTCTGAGGGAGCTCATGGTTGCATTCACAGTAAGGCTGTGTTGGGTACCCGGACACTGCAAAGTGTATGGCAATGAGGTGACGGACCAACTTGCGAGGGAGGGTTCGAATCTGGACTTAGGGGTAAGGGACAGGGGGGTAAATGTAATAGAAGTGGTCTCAGGACCCTTATACGGTTCTTGACGGGGCATTGTTCTGTTAGGGCTTTTATGAGTAAATGGGATAATGCCATACCGGACTTCTGCAGTCTGTTCGGGGATGTCGAGGAGACGGTAGAGCATGTACTGTGCCACTGTGCTAAGATGCAGGGCAGGCATAAATGGCCAGGGGATAGATTTCACGACGAACCTGGGTATATCGCTGGATGTAATCCAGCCGATCTATTAGGGTTTGTCATGGAAATAGGACAGCTGTTTCTGATGAGGGGACTGTAGGGGGAGTCTTGTCCTACGTAGTTTTTTCATTTCTTTGAACCTGCCAACTTTTTTCTTCTTTTCTTCTTTTTCTCTTTCTCTCTCTCTTTCTTCTTCATCTAAATTGAAATAACTTACAATGGACCGCATTGGCCTCTTAACCTAACCTAAATTAATTTTTTAAGTGTTCAAACCCAATTTTTTATAAGAAAATCCTAGCGAAATTTTAAAGAATTAGTTCTCATAACTTCTAGAACTTATATTTCTAGAACCATAATACAGATTGTAGAAATAATTTGCTAAAATTTAGTTACTTGTAATTTGCTTTTTAACTTCTAACAAATGATTTTAAATCTGTTTAACTTTAAATAAATGGAAGAAATTATAAAAGAAACAACAAATAATTTAGAAAAATTATTCATGATTTTTTTTTTATAATTTATTTACGCATGACAAATATAGTTAATAGTTAATACGTATCAAAATTTTAGCAAAGATCAAAAGGCATCAACGAAAAATTATTACAGCATAGAAATACAAATTAAAAGAAACCTTTAAATATATCGGTTCGTTGGTTCTTGTTGTTGGGTTGGTTATTTGTTTGAATGAATGAATGAATGATGATCAGGCGGTAAAATAGACATTCATAAGGGTATAGAAATAAATAGAGGTGGTGGTTGGTTGGTTGGTTGTTGGTAGTAAGGTTGTTATAGTTGGTTAGACAAAAGTTTAACAGAATAAAATGTGACATGGAACAACATTTTGTAAGTAACAGCAGCTTCAACAGCAACAAAATAAAACAAACAGCAATGACATCTCGTTCACGTTCATGTCATTGTCGTCATCGTCATCATTATTATTGTTATTGCTGTTTGTAGATGACGCTCTTCTTCTTGATGTTGTTATTGCTGTTGTTGTTCGTTCTTGTAGTATTTGTTGTTTGCTGTTGGACGGTTGTTGATCATTACATGAAAAAAACGTCAAGAATGACAAAGAATACAAAATGTTTGTAAATTGTTAAATACAAAATAAAGAACAAACAGCAAGAGCTTGAAAGTAAAGAAAACAGCCAGAAAGATGATCATCAAAAGCTGCGTCATCACCATCATCATTGTTATTGTCATTGCCGTAGTCGTCGTCCTCATCCTCATTCTCGTCGTCATCGTCATCATCATCACCACCACCAACTACCGTTGAAAGTAGTGAAGTGTGTAAAGAAAAATAGCTAAATTTCCAAGAACAATTTTGAAACAAGGGAAAAAGTTTCATATAAAATATCGTACGTTCAATATGTGTGAGAAGAAGAAAAACCTTTAACAGATAGAGATTGTTAAGTTTCCAAACAAACAGTCGCAACATCAAACAAAAATATCACACAGCAACCAACAACAGCACAGCAATAGTTATAGCAATATGTGCTTGTGTCAAATAAAAAAACCATCTATAAATACTATAAATAAGCAGAGCTTAAAAGAATTATTTCTTTTTGGAATAAATTTCTTACAAATTGTATTTAATTTGTGAATTTGTGCTGGTGTTTGTAACTATAAAAAAAGGATTTGATCCACCTTATAGTGTACCAATCGACTCTGTAGGACTATGAGACGATTTAACGAAGTCACTGCGTCTGTTCTCGCGCAAAAGAGCCATTGTTTCGTTGGCTGTGTGGCACCATTCTTTTGAAACCACATATTATCCAAGTCCATATCCTCAATTTCTGGCCACAAAAAGTCCGTTATCATCTCGCGATAGCGAGCACCGACGATGAGTCGAGGTTGACGGCTCTTCTGCCACACTATCGCGAACAACAGCAATGTTTTTCTCAGAACGAACTGGGCGAGCATGCACAGTGTTTTCACATTTCCTGCAGAGCCGGTTTGCTGAAATTTGCCCAGAATTCTCCCTATTGTTGACACATGTGGTCGATTATGCTGACCAAACAAATCACGAAGTTAACGAAATAGATTTGGATTTGAACGCCTATTTTCGTAAAAGGCTTCAACAACCTTAACGCATTGTTCAATTGTGTATCTCTCCATGGTTGGGCAAAAAACTTGACGTTAAGGTGTGACTCACAATTAACATCGTGCATTATGGTTGGACCACCCTTTACAATATAAATTTACTCAAAGTATTTACCATCGTTAGCTATGATCTTTCGCTATATATATTCCGCACCAAAAGAACTGCTTATTTATTGAGACCATGCAAAATCGTCTTTCAACGTCTCTCAGCTTTAACTCGTGTGGGACAAAGTCTTTCGTCTCAAAATCACCACTTCTGAACAACACAAACCATCTAGTGAAAATTCAAATCAATGAATGAAATAGCTGCCAACTATATGATCCAACTATCTATATCTTTTAAAAATTCGTTCTAAAGGGAACAATTGGCCCTGGCCTAAGGCATTTCCCAGACTTGGGAGAAAATGGCTTTGAATTTAGGGCAAAGATAAATTCGGTGCCTTAGAAAAAATCGTATGATGGAACTGTATTCCTATAAAAACAACGCACCGTAAAGACTATCCTGTTATATCAACGCTGGTAAGAAAAACTCTGGCATCGCGTATATCCGAGGAGTCTAGAGACTCTTCCATTGAAGTTTCAGTCTAAAGTTATATTTTATGGCCCTTAGGAATTAATATTTCATTCAACAACTGACAATGTTCGTATCAGACGACCATGTGCTCAATATTATTTTGGAACATTACATCCTTCGTTAGAAACATATATCGGAAAGAAGCACTCCTTATATCAGTTGCAACATAATCGATAAATATAAAGGTTGCGATAACATCATCCTATATCTGGTCGTCCCGTGCAACCTTTCTCGACATGCATTGTAATATCATAATGATGCAAATACTTGAATCCAATCCTCGAAATGATGTAGATAAGATAAGAACTGAGTAGGAGCTCGACAGCATTATTGGGAAAGTTAAGAAGTACGTGAAGGGAGGTTGGTCAGGAAAGAAGTGGCTCTTTGATCAGGAGGCAATGCCTTACTATAAGATATAGGATAATCTCTTTGAATATAGGAAAAATAAATACCTATTAGTTGTGGAATATTTTTTGAAATTTAAAGAAATTTATTTACAATCTCATGCTTATTCTAGCCCTCAGGTGGATGCTTAGGCTAAAATCAATGTTTGCTCGTCATGGAATACCACAGATTTTTATATCTGATAACGATCCACCTTATAATTCGAGAGATTTTGAAATTGTTTGCCAATGTTTGACGCATAAAACATAGTACGTCAAGTCTTGATATGCCGTGATAAAACGGTTTGGCCGAAATATCTGTGCAAACGGTAAACAATATGTTAATCAAATGCGACCAGGATAAATCGGATACATATATAACTTAACTTCGCTATAGAACAGCTCAAAAAGGTGACTTGCCCAGCTCTTCGTAGCTATTAAACCCAGTTTAGTAAATACTCACGATTATAGTGAAAAGGTGAAACATCGGAAAAAATTATCTGCAAATTAATAGGGTCCAGAAGTTAGAGACCATTAATAGTTAATGAAAAGGTAATGTTTAAGAAATCTCCAACTTTTCACTGGTTCCCGGGGTTGGTAATGGAAATACGCATTGAACTAAGGTTGTACACTGTTGTTGTACAAAGAATATGCAGGTCTTAATTTATAGAAGAAACCGAGAGCAGATACGGCAGAGAGGTGGTAATGGAACTGAGGTTTTGGAAAATCAGAAAAATGTTAGGGGATATTTTTTTCAGTTTATCCGTAGTGAAGTGAGGAGGAAATTTATGAAAGTCAGCCTGACCAAAGAGGATAGTAAAATATTTATTGATGAGAATGGGGTCAATGAGGGAGATACAGTAGTATCTGATACAATATCTGAACAGGATGGCAGAATACGAGAATCGAATATTAACCCATTAGGGACTAGAAAGGAGGATGTTCGTGTTACACGAACTGGAAGGTATTAGGATCACATTTGACTAGGATATAAATATATTGTATATTGAAATAGTAGCATTCATGCCCGATGAATTTTGCGCCTCCCAAAGCTAAAGCTATCGTGGTTAACCTCTCAATCAAACATCGTCTTAACTCTTACGCCTTTTCTACTGAGAAGAGATCTTCGACTCATAATATTCTATGCATAAAAATTTGAAATATATGTCAAAGCAACAAAAACCAATTTTTTAAATATTCAAATTTCAAAATTCCCATATTGTGCCGAAGCATCAGTAGTTATTATAATGTTTAAAGTTCTTCCAATTTGAACCGGACCTTCTGGAACTAGTTCAAGAAGCCAGCGGTATGCCAGGCTTAATAGCAATCGGTATTAAGGAAATTTTTTAGTGGGAATTCCTAGATCTTTGTAAAATTTAGACAAACTGAAGGTTTTCGGAAAGCGGTTTTCCCCCGCTGTTTATTCCCTTTGGTTGCTATTAAACCCAACTAACCAAACCGAAACTCTATCTAGAGTTCGGTAAATATTATCTTCGGGTAGCGCCGATCATATACGATCAAAACTCGTACAGCGTTCTATAGTAAATCTCCCTGATCGAACACCAAAACCGTGGTTTTCTCTCAATCATATTCAGGAGTACTCATAGAGCCGGAATCGTGTCGTATTGTCGGCCATCGTTGTAAAGGGTTGGGTTATCGTGTTTTATTTTATAATTACCTCAAAGGAAGCAGACCTTTGGCGAATCTGGACAACTGTGCTATACCCCAGCATGACATATTTAACATTTTTTAATTAAACTGTTTTTTTAGAAATCTTGTTTCAAAAAGTTTTGATTCTTCCCAAGTTCGTATACATATTGACAATAAAAATAAAGGGAAAACTTAAAGTGTAATACACACATAAAAATAACACAGAAAAAAAAGAAACAATTCTTAAGCGCATGCTTAGTGTCGCAAATACATGCAATATTCTTTGATTAGTTTTAACAAAAAGAAGAAAAAACTCCAATAGCACTGAATACCAAACCATGAGACCAGACCATCCATCCATGGTTATGGTGCGTTGTCGTCTTGATAGTTGTTGCTGTTGTTGTTGTGTAGTTATTCCTTTATGCATGTTATTGCAATTGCAAATTGGAATTGAAATAATTATCTGATGTAACTTTGACGCTTTGACGATTAACTTGACGAATTACGAATTGTTTGTTTGTTCGTTCATTCGTTTCATTTCGTTCATACTTAAAACTTAAATATTATTGTGCTTCTTGAATGGATATGGATGATGACGATGACGGCGTCAGACCAACAGAACTCAACGTCATAGATGTCATTCAGTCACTCAATCTATCTATATTTTCTTTATATTCGACTGTGTATATTTTGTTTAACTAGAGTCGAGTCATCGACGTCTTAAGACTAGAAGGTAACGCTGAAAAAAGTAAACAATTAAAATTTGTAAATTGTTATCAAGTCTAGCAAGATTTATGGAAAATTCATAAGATTTATTAGAAAATCATTGAAAAGAGGAATAAATAAAATATTTTAAATTTTATAGATATCTAAGCGACATACATTTTAAACTACATACATACCCAGTTGGAAAAATATAAATGGGAAAGTGCTGGCAAACCAATTTTAACAGGTGGTATAAGTGATGGCAAAAATGGACTTTCCCAGTTCTAAAATCCAGCCAGAGGTTGCATGAAAAGAGTCGGAGAAGCACTGGGGAAACAAAATTTCCAAAAATTCCCAGTGCTTCTCCGCAAATAGATTTTCCAAAATAAAATTAAAAGTTAATTGAAAGTTAAGTTAATTTGTACTTTGTTTGGTAATGCCGGGATTTGAACCCAGATGTTCAGATTGTCAGAGATCTACCTCTCTAATATGACAGCATTGGCATAAAGCTTGTAGAAACAACTTGCCATCGTTCGGAGAAACATTGGTCTTAGAAAAGCTTTCCCACATACAAAAAAAAAAGTTTTATAAGGTGGGGCAATAAGTATAACCCTATGGAAAATGCTGCCATTTTTGGAAATGGCATCGTATATGAGTTTGGTTTTCACATTCGTGAAGTACACACGTGCGAAATTTATAGCAAATAACCATGAATTGCTTTACGCCTTAGCGGTAAGAATTTCGAACTCATTATCGAAGTGGAAGTTTTCCAACGAAATTGATCTTGAGTGACGAGGCTCATTTTTATCTCAGCGATCACGTCAATAAGTTAAATTCTTGGTTCACCGTGGGGTGTGCAGTTACGTCGGAAAAGGTATTTATTTTTTCGAAAGAGCCAACGGTAAAGCTATAACGGTGAACGGCGTCGGCTAAAGAGTCATGCTGACTTAATTTTTCTTACGATCTGAATTTGGAAGACATGTGGTTCGAACATTGTCATACTGCAGGCGACACAGTGTGTATTTTGATGCCCCGCCAGCGCGTATTATCTCGCGTTTCTGTAATTAAGCTTAGCCAGCCACGTCTCCCGATTTGACTGTCGCGGACTTCTTCCTCTGGGGTATTTGAAGACGTTGGTGTACGCGAATAAGCCCCGCACCTTGGAGGAGTTAAAGAACAACATTCGAGCCGAGCTTGACAAAGTGACACCACAAATGCTGCGCCCAGTAATGCAGAAAAACAGTTTTTAAAATATTCAAATTTCAAAATTCCCATATTTTGCCGAAGCATCAGTAGTTATTATCGATGATTTTTGTTTAAAATTATTCCAACTAGCTCAGAAACTAAATCAAGGACACAGCGGCGTGCCAGGCAATCGGTATTAAGGGCGAATTTCCAGTTCTTAGTAACATTAAGACAAACTGGAGGATATAATTAAAAGAGCCCAAATTTGCATCAACGCCGACGGGGCGGCCTTTTGTCGGAAGTAATTTTCCACAATTAATTGAAATAAACGATTAAATATAATCAGTTAAAACCAAATGAGTTTTCACTTAAAACAAAAGTTATAGCGAAAGAAAATCAGATAATGTTTTTTGCTCCAATGTGGTTGATAGAGGGTATTGCATTTAAAAAAAAAGATCTTATGGTTAATATAGAAATAATAAAAGAATAATAAATATTATTTAAAAAAATTGCGGATAATTCAAAATTGAGTAAAATTATCTCAAATTCTAAAAATGTTACTAAAATTTTAAAGTTAAAAAAATGTAGATTTTTTTTTGAAATTATAAAAGTAAAAAAACAGTTTCCTTGGAATGGAACAAACAAAAATAGTTTCCTATAGACATAACCTTAATTAACTTAAGCGAATCTAAATTAACTTAAAACGAAAAATTTAAATTTTTTAAAATTTAAAATTTATATTTCCAAAAATTCATCTCAAACCAAAACAAAGCTCAAGTCACTTAAGCCAATTATGTTTCAGTCTTACGTATTCTTTAATAGAAACTGAAACATTAAAATCTTGTGTATTTCAAATATCTTATTTTATTTCTTTTAACATGTTGTTGCTTATCTAAGTGTAAATCTTAACACTTCATATCTAACCATAAAAATTTAAATATTTTTTTTAGTTTACCAGCTACCAACTGTCATAATAATAATAAAAAGAAACCTCTAAATAATATAAAGAAGTGTATCATTAAACAAATTACAAGAAAACTGTTTCGAATATAAAGTTTTTGTTGTTCGTTGGCAACTTTTTAAATAAAATATACTACCAAAAAAAAAATTGGAAAGCCTATTAAAAAATGGTGGAGGCTTTTAAAACAACATATAATTTTCTACTATTTTTGGTGTTGCTTCTCAAATCAAGACAAAAAAGATACAACTTTAATTGTAATTGCTTGTATTTAAATTTATACGCAACAGTAGTAGTTATTAACACTTTAATGTACAAGAAGGTTTAAAATGAGTCATCAATTACGATCAGTATTATTACGATCAGTATTAACTAAATGACTTTGAAACGTTATAAATTGAGAGATTTATTACGTTTTGGAAATTAAAAAAAATCAAATTCAAATGTTTAATCAATTATTCGAAATTAAATACAGGCTAGCGATTCCAGCAAAACCACACATTACCAAAAACTGTGAAAAGTAATGTGTAGTCATAGGCGCTCATGGATTACTTTACACCTTACTTTATTGATGAATTTTATAGGCGATGAGCCTCAAAGTAATGTATATACCCATTACTTTAGAGGTGATAATGTTAGGGGTTACTTATATGGTTACAAGAATGGAAAAAGTAATGTGTCTAAAAATAGATTTTTAGAAAAGAGAAATTTTTATTAAAAAAAATTATTACAAATATTTTAAACGTTATTAAAAATAATGTAATCATGATGGGAATCGAACCAGGTACCGACCTCTGGTTGCCTGCCAATAACTCTACCCACTGAACTATCGACGCATATAGTATTTGATTGCTCTAAACTTAAATGAATTGTTGCGCTTCTTTTCGCTAGTGTTGTCAAAACGAACATACATTACCCTTTTGCTTACAAAAAGACACAAAGTAATGTATCTAAAAATAGATTTTTAAAAATATTTCAATTATTACTTTACATTTATAAATCATATATTACGTAATCAGTAATGAGTAACTTATTACTTTATGCTTGCAAATAATAAAAAAGGTAACGAGCTATCATTACAAGGTAACGCATGTGAATATCGCACCCATTACCAAAGTTTCGCTTTACCAATGTTGCTTACAAAAATGTTGTACTACGATGAAATATTTTTGTTGGGGAAATAATTACCAGCAATTTCTGATTTCCTTCATTTTTTATCCTTAGTTTTATGACTTTTATTATATATAAAATTTCGAAAATTGTTCGGCAGTTAAAAAATTGCATTTTCGAAAATTTTTGAATATGTTTAAAATCAATAAAACCCTTATTAAATTAATTTCGCACAAGATTATTAATCTATTTTCATATATCTATAGACATTAAAACGCATCAGCATGACAATTTTCAATTTCAAAAAATTTGACTATTTTTTAATAATTTTTTTAACAGAATTAAAAAAGTTCGAAAAATTTAGCGTTTTACACAGAAAAAAATTAAAATCGAGTTTCAATTAAAATATTTTTAAATACAATTAAAAATTTAATTGAATTTGGACCAGCAAAAGAATTTGTTATATCAATTAAATTATTTTTGTTAAAATTAATTGAAATTTTCAATTATTTTTTTAATCATACCTATTAAATTTTTAATCAAAAATCTTCAAAATTTAATTAAAGTTGTAACCAAAAACCAATTAAAATTTAAATCAAATTTTTAATTGAAATTCCAGCATCAAATCAATTAAAATTTTATTAAAATTTTGATTGAAAATCCAGATTCAAGTCAATTAAAATTTTAATTAAATTTTCCATATTTTTTTTTATCAAATATAGATATGCCTGTGTGTGTAATTTATCAACGCATGAAAATTTCTATATACTTTGTACCAAAAAGTTCATAAGAGTCCATAGTACTTTTGAGGTTTTAATAGAACAAAAAATACTATGGTACCAATTTTATCATAACAGTGTTGCCAAAAAAGATCTCATATTCCCCTTTTCAATGTTAAAATACCCAAAAATCCTTAAAAAAAAATTTATATTATCAAATTTTCCGTTTTTCTAAGATTTTCTTTGCTAAAAATTAAAAATAAATATTCTAGAAAAAAAAGGATGGCCTCACAAAAGAATTAAAATTTTAAATGTTTTTAAATTTTAAAATAGACCTTTAAAAACATGATTCCTTGATTTAATTTTTAAATCTGATTTAATTTTCAACAAATCGATTTGCAAAATGCTGTTCATTGTTTGAATAATTTTCTACTTTATTCAGTTAATATCCAATTCAGAGAATCAATTTGATTTTTGTTGATTCTTTTCATAGAATCAATCAAATTGATTAAATTTTAACAAATCGAATAAACAAATATCGTTCACAAACAGAATCACAAAACAAATTATTCATTCGAGTTAAAGTAAGAATAGTTTAATCATAGATTCATAAAATTAATAATATGAAATAAAATGAATTAATTAATTTAGCAGAAATAGCTTTCGTTTATCTGAAAAAGATATCCAAATTAATTTTTTTATCGATAAAATTTCAAATCTGAAGCCAAACACTACATAGACTATGTTATTTTTATAAATTTAAATAATGAGTGCGGTTCTCTTTCTTAAAAAAAAAAATAAGTTATGACGCTTTTATTAATATGCATAATATTAACAATATTTTTAATCATTTATTTTTTTGTTTAATGATTTGAGATGCAATTTTGCAATTTAAATAACTGTATGTTTTATATGTTGTCAATAGTATTTATTGTAAACTAGAATATTTTGTTACACCAAGTTCATTATCAATTAAAAATTTAATTGATATGATTACACTTTTAATTGAAAATTAACAAAAAATAAAAAAAAATTAGTTGAAATTTTTTTGCCAATAATTTTTTTTGTGTATTTTAAACTTTTTAATTTAGCTATTTTTTAAAATTTGATTTAACGATATTTGTAAGAAAAAAGTTGGCAACAGTGTCTTCTAGGGCAAGGAATTCCAGGCAAATGCATTTTTTCTCAATAGTTCAAAACTGATGTCAACTAAATATTTATTCGAATCATTTAATTTAAAAACAAAAACAAATTTGTAGTTGCATATTTTATTATATATTGACAAAATGCATGTTTTTGCATTATTTGACTTAAAATGCATATTTTTGCTTTTTAGATGCATATTTTTAATTTTTTTGCAGCCTTTCTTTGTAATTTGTTAATTGAAAAAATATAAGATTGATATATTTTCATATTTTGGTTCAAACAAAATATTTTCGCTTAATATTGTTTTTGTTATTTTTAAAAATAAACATCATTTAAAAATCTTGCTGACCTAAGAAAAAGAGATGAACTCCCTTCTTATTGGAAAAATAACTAAGTACAAAGGGGCGCAATAAGTATCACCCTATAGGAAAATGCTGCCATTTTTGCAAAAGGCATCGTATGTCAGTTTGGTTTTTACATTCGTGAAGTAGACACGTGCGAAATTTATAGTGAATAACAACGAATAATTCATTTACACCCTTTTAATGCTACCGTGTAGTGTGCAGTTCTGTCGGAAAAGGTGATTGGACCTTTCTTTTTCGAAGGAGCCGATGGAAATGATATTGCGGTAAACTATAACCGCCATAGTGGCATGCTGAGTGAACTTTTCTTACCGGAAGTTGACGATCTGGATTTCTGGACCTGAGGTTTCAACAAGACGGGACTGCAAGTGTATTTTAAAGAATGCCTTCCCAGCGCGTGTAAACAAATGTTTCGGTGATTGGCTTGACCAGCTAGTTCTCTCGATTTGACTATCTTCCCCATAACGAATAATATGCGAGCAGAAAATGACAACGTGACACTACCCTGTACTTACATCTATGCTTTTATGTTTTAATAATTTTTTTTAATAATTCTCTCAATAGTGTGTGACTCCTTTTTAGCCGTATTTTATAGTTTATAAAATCCTCAAAAAAATAAAAATGATATAGCAGATAAAATTTTTGATCGTTTTAGGGTTAAGAAAAGCAACAAAGAAAATAAAAAGGCAGTAGTTACAGGCGGTATCGTAGAAGGTGTATTGTATTGTATTTAAGTGTAATACACACAAAAGAAGATGATTTTTTAATAGTTCAAAAATGACTAATTAACTGTTGTTTTTGTACTCGTATGTTATTTTTTTTTTTTTTTTTGAAAATTTTACCACAAAAAAAGTAAAGAAAACAACTTTTAACCACATTATAGACATTAATGGAGTAGTTGTAAAGTGTTAGAAACTGGTAAAAATAAAAATAAAAAATCTGAATATTCAGTTTTTTGTATGTTTTGTTTGTTCAAGTTTTTCAGGTGTTGGAGGGGAATTATGCATCAGTGCGCAAGCGTAAACGCATTACCATGAAACAGCTAACAATTACTTACAAAAAAAAAAAACCATAACACACTCATGCAGATTTTTACTAAAAAACACCAACGATTGGTAATATGAAAAATATTTCTTAATTTTTCCAAAACTGAAGTCTTCCTGTGTTTTACTATAGACTCTATAAAGATGATGTTGTTACATTTAGTAGTTATTACCAAACTAAATTAGAGTTTATATGCTCCAAAAGCTAAAAAGTATGTACTTATTTACTACTAAACAGCAAAAAATAAAACTAAACTTGTAATGATGATTATTACATTTTCATTATGTATTTTCCTTAAAACTTCGATTTGAAGAATAATTAAATTCGTCATAAGATTTGTAAATTTTTTTTTCATTATTTTAACTTTTTCACATTATTTTACAAAAAAGTATGTCTCTGCCATCAGGCTCAGATATAAAATGATGTCCAAATTAAATAAAATGCACTAAACTTAATTGCTTTTGATATATTATGGCTTTATTAGAAATAACAACTATATCCAATATTCCTGAGTGTTGCTTCCCTTAAAAATAATTAGCCAATATCTCGGAAACTAAGCGAGATTAATCATAATTATAAACCAATTAAACTCCCAATAAAAAATACGTGGCTGTCTCGGGTCCAGAGTGTCCAATAACACCGATTTGAATCGAAATTTCAGTCGTTATGTAGGATCATATATTATAGTGTATGATGTATGATCATGTATCATGATCATGTATGATGTAGGATCATGTATGACGTAAGATCATGTATGATGTATGATCATGTATGTTGTATGATCATGTATGATGTATGATCATGTATGATGTATGATCATGTATGATCATGTATAATCATGTATGATGTATGATCATGTATGATGTATAATCTTGTATGATGTATGTGCATGTATAATCATGCATGATGTAAAATCATGTTTTATCGTGTATGATGTATGATCATGTATGTATGATGATGTATGATGCATGATCCAGCATGATGTATGGTAGTGTATGATCCTGAATGATGTGTGTAATGTGTGATGTATCATTATGATGTATGATCATGTATGATGCATTATCATGTATGATGTTTGATCATGTATGATGTTTGATCATGTATGGTGTATGATCACGTATGATGTGTGATCATGTATGTTGTATGATCATGTATGATGTATGATCATGTATGATGTATGATCATGTATGATGTATGATCATGTATGATGTATGATCATGTATGATGTATGATCATGTATGATGTTTGATCATGTATGATGTTTGATCTTGTATGATGTATGATCATGTATGATGTATGATCATGTATGATGTATGATCTTGTATGATGTATGATCATGTATGATGTATGTTCATGTATGATGTAGGATCATGTATGATGTAGAATCATGTATGACGTAAGATCATGTATGATCATGTATGATGTATGATCATGTATGATGTATGATCGTGTATGTTGTATGATCATGTATGATGTATTATGCTCATGTATGATCATGTATGTATGATCATGTATGATGTATGATCTTGTATGATGTATGATCATGTATGATGTATGATCATGTATGTTGTATGATCATGTATGATGTATGATCTTGTATGATGTATGATCATGTATGATGTATACTCATGTATGATGTATGATCATGTATGATGTATGATCATGTATGACGTTTGATCATGTATGATGTTTGATCATGTATGATGTATGATCATGTATGATGTATGATCATGTATGATGTATGATCTTGTATGATGTATGATCATGTATGATGTATGATCATGTATGATGTATGATCATGTATGATGTTCGATCATGTATGATGTATGATCATGTATGATGTATGATCATGTATGATCTTGTATGATCATGTATCATCTTGTATGATGTATGATCATGTATGAGGTATGATCATGTATGATGTTTGATCATGTATGATGTTTCATCATGTATGATGTATGATCATGTATGATGTATGATCATGTATGTTGTATGATCATGTATGATGTATGATCATGTATGATGTATGATCATGTATGATGTATGATCATGTATGATGTATGATCATGGATGATGTTTGATCATGTATGATGTTTGGTCATGTATGATGTATAATCTTGTATGATGTATGATCATGTATAATGTATGATCATATATGATGTATGATCATGTATGATGTTCGATCATGTATGATGTATGATCATGTATGATGTATGATCATGTATGATCTTGTATGATCATGTATCATCTTGTATGATGTATGATCATGTATGAGGTATGATCATGTATGATGTTTGATCATGTATGATGTTTCATCATGTATGATGTATGATCATGTATGATGTATGATCATGTATGTTGTATGATCATGTATGATGTATGATCATGTATGATGTATGATCATGTATGATGTATGATCATGTATGATGTATGATCATGTATGATGTTTGATCATGTATGATGTTTCATCATGTATGATGTATGATCATGTATGATGTATGATCATGTATGTTGTATGATCATGTATGATGTATGATCATGTATGATGTATGATCATGTATGATCTTGTATGATGTATGATCATGTATAATGTATGATCATATATGATGTATGATCATGTATGATGTATGATCATGTATGAGGTATGATCATGTATGATGTTTGATTATGTATGATGTTTCATCATGTATGATGTATGATCATGTATGATGTATGATCATGTATGTTGTATGATCATGTATGATGTATGATCATGTATGATGTATGATCATGTATGATGTATGATCATGGATGATGTATGATCATATATAATATATGATCATGTGTGATGTATGATCATGTATGATGTGTAATCATGTATGATCTTGTATATTGTATGATCATGTATAATCATGTATGGTGTGTGATCATGTGTGATGTATGATCACTTCGATGTGTGATCATGTATGATGTATGATGTATGATCATGTTTGGTGTATGATCATGTGTGATGTATGATCATGTATGATGTATGATCAAGTTTGCTGTATGATCATGTATGATGTATGATCATGTATGTTGTATGATCACGTATGATGTATGATGTATAATCATGTATGATGTATATTATGTATGATGCATGATCATGTATAATGCATAATCAAGTATAATATATGATCGTGTATGATGTATGATCATGTACGATGTATGATCATGTATGATATGTGATAATGTGTGATGTATGATAATTATAATTTATGATCATGTATGATGTATGGTCATGTAGCATCATGTATACAAAGTATGATTATGTAGGATCATGTTTATGTATGATGTAAGATCATGTATGATGTATGATCAGGTATGATGAATGATCGTGTATGTGTATGATCATGCTTGATGTATGATCATGTATGCTCATATGAAATTTGTTAAAATATTGAACATTTTTGAAACTACAATTTTTAAATCAAGTTATAATTACCCAAAACATGTACTTAGTGAATTTTAGCGATTTTAATTTTGTTATAGGTAAATATTTTGATAAAAATTATCATATTGCACTTTTTAAGGGTCTCACCACGCGCTTTGCTATCACTGTACCTATAGTATGTTTCATATTTATAAAGTCAGTAGTTTTTTTCTAATTCGCTCTTAAAGTATTAAACCGATCGCTTCGACCCCTTCGGAAAATTGATTCGCTCTTTGCATGCGCTTTTGATTGATGTAACACAAAATGTTTTTGTTCCAAAGAAGCGAAGTGGATTTGGTGGAAAATATTATTAAAATAGACTCAAATTATATTGAAAGGGTAATTCACGTTCGACTCGAGGGAATTAATATATTATGAATTTGCTGTAAACTATAAAACTTTCGTATGGAAATTTTGTCTGTATGCGGTACAAAAAACAACCATAACAATAAATGTAAATCATCGTTATTATCTATTTTTCTGTGTAACTGTCCGTCTGTCTGTCTATGTAAATTAAAAATAATTAAAAGCAGTGTTAAGACACTTATGTTATATTATTATTACGGCTTTGTATTTATTGTTAACCCTTTAATGCTCTTGTTTTTGAATTTTTTACTATTATTTGACATCAAAATCTCGCTTAATTTAGGCGATATAAAGTATCTCTCAAAATCGAATAACAAAGCGTGGCGTTCTGTGTAAAAAAAATTTTGGTTAATGCATTTTGTATTTAAGTTGTTAAATCTTGAAAAATCATAGATTAACATAACGTTCTGGTGTGAAGTTGGCTGCAAGTGAACTACAGATAACCAAAAACATGTGAAACATCAATTTTCTGCGTTGGCGATTTCCAATTCTAATTGAATATGGAATGAATTTAAAATGGAAATGACTCCTTAGTTGGTCGCAATCCATTTGCAAATTAGGGATTTATTATTGTTCATTTAATTTTGTTTCATTCGATTGAAAAAATCAAAAGTTAAAAAAAAATCCCAAAATCGAAAAAATCAATAATATGGAAAAATCGCCAAAATTAAAGAATTCACAAAATAAAAAACGCAAAAATTGGAATAAATCGCTCATATTGAAAAAATTGCCAATATTGGAAAAATTGAAAAAATCGCTAAAAATTTTCCAAATTGGAAAAAATCACTAGAATTAAAAAAAAGCCAAATTGCTACTATTTTAAAAAGTCGTCAATACCGAAAAACGCTACAATTTAAAAAATCGCCAAAATTGAAAATTCGCTTATATTTATTTGAAAAATATTTCAAAATTAAAAAAAGCGAATCGAATCGCTTAGATTTATATGTATCGTCCAAAGCTCGAAAACTAAACGCGGTAAAGGAAAACTTTTTGCAACAGAGGTCTCAAGTTTGGAGCTACTTGGCAATATTCTAGATCGCGCTTATCTCGATAACTATTGCAGAGAGACTAAGAGATCGCGAAATATAGCCCCCATATTTGGCGGCATTAAATGATTTATATAGTTTTAATTTTTACAATTTTTTTTTTTTACTTTTGGCGATTTATTTTTACAAATTATTGATTTCAAATTGTGAATTTAATAATTGATTTTTGTTGTTTTTTCTTTTATTTGTAAGAATTTGTTAAATTTACTGTAATAAAATAACATAACTGTAAATTTTTCAATTTTTTTTTAACTTGAATGAAGAAAATCGAATGTCATTCCCAATTTGCTCAATCCACATGAGACAAAATTGAATGAACGTAAAATGCAAAATTTCTAAATAGATTGAGTAGAAATTTCTTGAATTCCCAACGAATGATTGATTCGGTTCCCAAATTATAAATCGAATTAGTAAGAAATCGAATAAAATACTAATGATTGAATTCAGTGATTGCTAAAATCAACTGAGATAGATTGATTTGATTCCTTGGACGTAAATTCAATCGAATGAATTCCAAAGAATTAATCTCGCATTTTTTTAAAAGGAATTCATTCGATTAAAAAGTAAATGGAATTAGATTTTTAGGAAATTCATTAAAAATAGAATTCAATATTCAAAGCCCTGCGTACGACTTTCATTGATTTTGGGAGGTGGCAAGAAATATTGTTTTCTTTTAAAATAGAGTCGAGTAAAATATATAGCGGTGCATGATAGGGTTAACATTGTAATCTATATATGATTTCAGCTACATCCATATTATGTTTTTCTCTTTTTATTAATGCTGTTGGTAAAATTTTATGCCCACTGTGTTAAGTACTAAATATGTATGATTTTGTTTTTCCAACTTCAACTTAAGGCTCAGATTTTTTAAAAATGATGAACAATTAGTATGAGACATGGATTTAATATAGGAATGAACAAAATAATCAGCGGGCCTCGCCACAGTCGTATAAAAAATGATTTATAGTTTTTTTATTCTAGGAAATATTATCTATTTAAACTTAGGAAAACATAGTGAAAAGAAATTTATTTCATTATTTTTTCTAATGCAATTAAAACAAGTTAGATCCTTGTTAAAATATCAACGGGCTATAAATAAAATAAAAGGGAACATGTTCTTTTAATGGAGTTACGATATAATTAAATAATAAATTGTTATAATTTTATTAACAGCTAACTAGAAAATTAACAAAAATAAAATTTTAGTGCTTTAAAAAATGTGAATTACGGTAAGAAAATGTGCAATAAATAATTATTTATGTCCAAGCAAAACTACACATTACCAAATAATGGGTAAAGTAATGTATAGCCATAGATTACTTTACACCTTACTTCATTGATGAATTTTACAGGCGATGAGCCTCAAAGTAATGTTACTTTAGAGGTGATAATGTAAGGGGTTACTTATGTGGTTACGAGAATGGAAAAAGTAATGTGTCTAAAAATAGATTTTTAAAAAAGAGGAATTTTTATTAAAAAAATTATTAAAAATATTTGTAATTAAAAATAATGTGGTCAAGATGGGAATCGAACCAGGGAAATCTGGTTGTTGCCAGCCAGGAACTCTACCCACTGAGCTATCGACGCATATAGTATTTGATTGCTTTAAACTTAAATGAATTGTTGCGCTTCTTTTTTTCCCTAGTGTTATCAAAACAAACATACATTACCCTTTTGCTTACAAAAAAACACAAAGTAATGTATCCAAAAATAGATTTTAAAAAATATTTCAATTATTACTTTACATTTATAAATCATATCTTACGCAATCAATAATGAGTAACTTATTACTTTATGCTTGAAATAATGAAAAAGGTAACGAGCTATCATTAGAAGGTAACGCATGAGAATATCGCACCCATTACCAAAGTTTTGCTGGGATATAGTAAAATAAGATTAAGACAAACTCCGAGCTATCAGAAAAATTAGTTCGTTATAAATGTAGTTGGTATGAACCAATGACTCAACTTTCAATGACTTTCTTGTACGGAAAGAAACTTTTCCTTTCCTTTGGCCCAATTCCTTACCCAATTCCTTCTAGAAAATCCCTGAGTAAAAAAAATTAATCTTGTACAATATTTAATCATATCTAATTTCATATTCCTTATTATCTTATTTGATCCAAAAAATGGCAGACCAAATAAGATCCAGCAATATATTTGTCGATTTAGAAAGATCTAAATCGATCTGAAAAATGGCAGATCAAATTAGATCCAGAAATATATTTGAGGATTTAGTAGGATCTAAATTGATCCGAAAAATCAAAGATCAAATTAGATCCGGCAATATATTTAGGGATTTAAAAGGATCTGATTAAATTAGAGATAAAGTAATATATTTAGAGATAAAGTAATATCCAAATTTATCCGAAAAATGTCAGATCGAATTGTATCAGATTAGATCCACGGAATCTAGTTTATGTAAAAACGTGTAGAAAAATAAAGAAAAAATTTATTTGAAAAAATTAAATTAAAAAAAAAAATAATTTAAAAAAAAATTAAATTAAAAAAAATTATAAAAACAATGCCTTCGCCAGGATTTGATCTCGGTTTGCCGGAGTTGTCGTGATGTAGGCACTCAGTTACACACTGCTGTACATAATGGCTGACTTTACTAGACTTTATTTTTCGTATATAATATTATATATAATTATATGTAATCATATCTTATGAACTAATAAAAAATGTGGAGAAATAATTATATTTAAAACAAAAAAATATATATATATATAAATTTTCACCACTTATTTCTTATCAAAAATTGTTAGTTCTTGTTTTCCCAAAATGGTTTAAAATTTAAAGTTTTGTAAAAAAATTTGAATTAGGAAATAAAAATAAATTAAAAGCACAAAAAAATTATCTTCCTGGCTGGGTTTCGAAGCCATTATCTTTTACCATATCAAAAATACTCTAGATATGGAACTATATATATATAACAATATCTCATATATAATTATATCTTATACCAAATCAAAAAATATTTCTTATATTGGAACATATATTAAACCATATATTATTATATCTCAAATATTAGATAACATATCGAGCCCTAACCGCAAAAAAAACTCAAGCGACATTTTTTTCGATTTTGACTTTTTGATGAAAGTCGATTAAGAAACATAATTCCCAACCCCTGTATAAATTTCACAGCTGACAGATGTGCCGTTACTAACATAAAGTCAAAACAAAAATAACTCAACCGACATTCACATTTTGTTTACAAATTTCCTAACTGCGTGGTGTCGTTTAAGTTTAATTTTCAGTCTTACATTTTTTGTGCGGCTTTGGAAAAGTTTACATTTTTGTGTTAATTGCTTGATAATATTTATTAAAATGGCATCTGAGGGTCAATTCTCGTTCTGTGAAACGGTGAAATGAAAAGTTTTTTCACGTTTTCATAGTACTTTTGATTCGCGTTCTGTGAAAAAATGTAAAGAAATTTCAAAACGTTTTCATATGAAAAAAAAAAGTGGAACGAAACAAGATTTGTTCACGATTGCACAGCACTGGCGATTCTTGTTTTGTGTAACAGTGCAAACAACTGTCAAAATATTTTCATATGAAAACATTGTTTACACAGCCTATTTATAAGTGAAATAAACATGGAGAAGATTGTAAGAGGAAAACGTGCCAGCGAAAGCCAAAAGGAGTATTTAATTAATTATTAAAAAAAGCATGTGGACATTGCAAACGATTAGTAAGTAGTCTAATTACCATAATCACACTTTTATAAATCCCATATTTACAGATTTGTAACTGCAGATGGTGCCAAATTTAGAGACGAAAAGTTTAACGAATTAGCGGCGAGCCTTAACAGTTTAGTGGGACCCAAAAGGACAGTGAAAAATGGCAAAAGTATGGCATATTTATTTATAGTTTATTTATATTCTTTATGAAATTTTTTTTTTCTTTAAGTAATATTAGACTTCATACGCGCACCAAATATAGTTCACTTGAAGTAAGCCGACATAAATCCATGAAGTGCTTGTCGGTTGTCATCTCGAATGGATTGTGGTCAGCACGAAGTATGCGTCTCAGCACTCTCAAAAAATTCCTATAAATTATTAAATTATTTACTGCAATGAAATGCTTGTAACATCATTGTCTTACCTTTGTTCATCCGGAATTTTTTGAGTAATATCCAATAATACAATTAATCCATATATTTTTATATAATTATTTAAAATAAATTTTACGAACTTAATTCGCTTTTGTTTACGTTTTTCTCTGTTTTGACATTTGCTTTAAATGTTGGATAACACAGTTACAAAATTTTCATGGGTACAGTGCGAATGAAATATTTTTTTCATAATACATACGAGAATCGCAATTTATGTATTTGTGAAAAGTTCGAGTGAAAAGTGCTTATGAAAACGAAAATGAAAAGTTTTTTTTCACTTCACATTATCACAGAACGAGAATTGACCCTCTGGTGAAAGAAAGGTAACTATGTTTTTGTTGATTATAGAAATTTCATCGAGTTTTGCAATACACATGTTAGTGATGTGTACAATAATATAAAAAATGCAAATCATTTTTGGCTTCTTTTTCCTAAATGTGATTTAAGTGTAATCATTTTTTTTTAAGTTGCCAACGAAAATTGTTCTTGTTCCGTATAGCAGCAGCGACTCCGAGCTAGACATTGACGAAGAAATGTGTGTAGGTAAGAGGGGATACAAAGCTCCTAAAGCGGTTCCTAATCGATTGAAAAAAAAGAAACAGCGAAATACTACAGTTAAGCCGAATCCCTGTATCCATAACAATTGTGGAAGAAACTGCAGCTCCAATTTCACTGAAAAGGACAGGGAGTTATTAAACGAGCATTTTTGGGGCATGGGCAACAGCAATAGACAAAAATAATGGTTGCGCTCATGTATTAAACGTAAATCTGTTGCCAGAAAAATATCAGAAAGTGCAAAAAGACAATTTACTTATGAGTACCACATGAACTACAACTTCAAACATATTCAAGTTTGTCAACAATTTTTACTTAAAACACCAAATATATCCCAACAAATGCTATGAAACGTCAGAAATAGAAAAAAACATAATGAGTGCTGTTGGTGATATTAAAACGAAAGCAAAGCCACACAATAAAACTGATGAATCAAAAATACTGATATTGAAATCATTTATTGAAAATTTGCCCGCAGTTCCGTCGCATTATTGCCGAAATAAAAGTAATAAGCTGTATATTTCAAGTGAATTTCGAAACATTTCTGGTTTATATAAGGCCTTTACACAACATTTAATAAGTATTCATAAGGAATCGTCTCAGTTGTCCCTAAGAGTTTTTCGTTCAGTTTTTAAAAATAACTTCAATATTGGTTTCCACTTGCCTAAAAAGGACAAATGCGTTACATGTGAAAGCTACAAAAACTTGGAAGAGGAAGAAAAAAAACTATGGAGCAGTCCGAAAAATATAAAAATCATATAAAGGACAAGGAGGAGTGTAAAGAAATATTTTTGGAGGAACAGGCACAAAGCAAAACAAATTCATCGTTTTTATGCGCTAGCTTCGATCTACAAAAAGTTTTAAACACGCCCCATTCAAAAAGTGTTACATTATTTTACTCAAGAAAATACGCATACTATAACGAAAGTGTTTATGAAAATGGTACAAGAAATGGTTATTGCTTTTTGTGGGGAGAGACTGACGGAAAAAGAGGATGCAATGAAATTGCCACAGTATTGTTCCAATATTTGACACGTGTTGACCAGAGAGGAACCTGTTCTTCAATAAGCCTTTACTGCGACAGCTGTGCGGGTCAAAACCGAAATAGAGCAGTGCTTTCAGCTTTGAAATTTTTTCTTGAAACTGCTGTTTTTATAAAGAAAATGAAAATTACATATTTATTACCTGGACATACAATGATGCCTGTGGACTCCATTCACAGCACTATAGAGTCGTTTATCCGTGGCAGAAGTGTTTGGGCTCCAAGTGAATGGTATACTGTGATTTCCAATGCAAGAACTAGACCAGCTGGTTTTGAATGTGTTTTAATGAATAATGGAGATTTTAAAGACTGGAAAGCTTTTTCACATGTACTGTTTCCTAGTTCAATAAAAATTTCATTTAAAACTCTACGCTCTGCCATATTTGAAAAAGACAGTTCCATTATCATACTTAAGTATAGTTATTTTCAAAATTCCGAAACAACAAAAATCGATCTCAGTACAATATCACGCTCAAAACGAAATTTGCCCATAACAAAAAATGGACCAATTCCTGCATATAACGATTTCTTAAAAATTTCATCTGCTAAATACAATGATTTAAAAAAGCTTTGTGATAAAAATGCAATAAATAAAAAATTCCACAATGAATATTTAAGCCTAAAACACGGAAATAATATTAAAGATACATTACCAGAAACAGATGAAGAATACACTAAAGAATAAACCTTATATTACCATGAATTTAATTTTTTTTATTACATTAAACGTTATGTTGTACTATGTGAATTTCCTTTCTTTTAAGTTGTCCACATTTTGAAAATAAATTTAAAAAATAAAAACTTAACCGACACAAATACATCACTTTAGCATTTTACAATGACAGCGCAAAAAACTTAAGTCACAAAAATCCTACTTCTTATTTAAAAATGATGAATGTAACGACTAAGATTAGTTAATTACTCAAAGAAAAGCATAATTTGAAAGTTTCATGCCAATACCTGCACTGAGTACTGAGAAAACTAAAAAAAAACCTTGTCCTGAAAAATTGAGCTTTTGTCGCTTAAGTTTTTTTTGGCGGTTAGGGCTCGATATATAATTATAAATAGTTCAGTATAAACCATATATAATTATATATGGTGTTATATACAATTTTATATGATATAATATATACCATATCTTATCATATAAATCATACATAATTTTATAAAGATCAATATATAACCAGGTATAGTTATATATGACAAAATATAAGGTAATTTAAAAAAAAATTATTGCAATATATAATTATATATGCTAATGCATACTAACATATGTTTTTATATATGATTATATAATAATATATAAGATCACATATGATTATATCTAAACTTATTTACACTTGTCCTATTAAACTGAGGCTATCCGGTTTCCCTACGATTCCTAAAACATATTCCCCTCAATCTTCCAAGTCGTCATCAGGGATGGGGGTAATATGCTTAAGGATTTCTAGGAGAATCGTATTAATAATATTAGGAAAAATACACACCACTTTCATTGATCGCAGTGCTGCTTCAGATGGTGTGCCTAACATTGGCATCACAGCTCAGGATAATAATATCATCTGAAGCAATGGGTGACAACTTTGACCTCTCTTCCCTATATAAAGGGTGTTTGAATTTTATTATCAAATCAAAATGCATTTCGTGATTTTTTTTGGTCAGCATAATGGACCAAATGTGTCTACAATCGGGAGAGTTGTGGGCAAATTTTAGCAAACCGGGTCTGTGAAAACACCTGTGCATGCTCTGCGGAAAACATTGATGTTGTTCGCGATAGTCTGTCATGAGGTCGGCGAAGCATTTACCGTGAATGGTGTTCGCTATCGCGAGATGTTAACGAACTTATTATGGCCAGGAATTGAGGATATGACCCTGAACGATATGTGGTTTTAACAGGACGGTGCCACTTGTCACACAGCTAACGAAACTATGGCTCTTTTGCTCGACAAATTCAATGGCCGTGTTATCTCACGTAATGGCGATGTCAATTGGCCGCCAAGATCATGTGATTTGACACCGTTGGACTTCTTTCTTTGGGGTTATTTGAAAGTAAATGTGTACGTCGATAAGCCAGCAATAATTCAAGAGCTAAAGGATGAGATAATTCGGCACATTAACGGCATAGAACCTCAATTATGCCTCAGCGTCATTTAAAATTTGGACCATCGGATGGAGGTGTGCCGCCGAGGTCGCGGCGGCCATTTGGCCGATATTTTGTTCCATACATAATTGAACCATACCATATTATCATAATAAAAAGAAATGACAATAATTTCCTAAATAATTTGTGTTTTTTTTTAAATCAACATCGGCCCTTAAAATTTATTCACCCTTTATATGCCCATGTATTATCAACAGAGAAGACAAATTTGCTTTTTTGCTATTTTTGTCCCATTTTTTTTTTTGCTGTTTTTATTCATATTTGTTTTTTTCTGCTGTTTTTTTCTATTTTGAGCTTTAAAGTAGCTTTTTCTTAATATTTCTGAGGTTTAAATAACTTTTTTCACAATTCGCCTCAAAGGGCTTTTATATAATTTAAAAAAAAATATATTTTTTCCGCTAGTTTTGTTCCTATTTAAGTGTATTTTTCTGAACTTTTTTAATTTGGTTTTTTTTTTTGCTGTTTTAAAAAATTTTTTGCTTTAAATACTTTGAAGTTTCCTATGTATGATCATGTATATTCACATATCTTTATATAAATAAAAATTTTTACACAAAAAAGAAAACGAGAATTGTAAAGTAATTAATATACAAAAATAAAAATATATAATTATTCAAAAATGTTTCAACAACTATATAATTCAAATGTTACCAACATGCAGTAGTTTTTGTAGATTGTTAAAAAAAACTACTGTAAAAACGATTGAAAATTATTTGCCTAAGTAAAACAACTGGATTTGCAGTTAAAATAACTACAAGATTTTTTTTTTCTTACGTTTTTTAAAATTAAATTGTAACTTTCAAAGTGATCATAAAAAACGGTAATACGATACCATTCCATCAATCATCGTTTAGCATCAACATAAATAAGAAATCAATTCTGATTATGTTATTTTGTAAAATATTAAAATATCAAAAAAAAAAAAAAAAACATACAAAAGAAAAAAAAAATTGATTTATTTAGCAAATTAACCTAAAAATGTAATTTAAAACGTATAACATTTAAATCAAACATTAATTGTAATTTATGGTTTTGAAACAAAGACAAACAACATAAAAATGCTTAGATGCAAAATGAAAAAAAAAAAACCAAACAAACTTAACATTTTGTAATAATTTAACTTTTACAGAAACTAACAAAAAAATTTAAGTAAACTAAAAAATTTAAATCCCCACGTTAATCTAAAAATCTAATTTATTTTTCATGTTTTTTAAACACGATCGAAGAAAAAAAAAAACGCTTGCATAGAAATTCAAAAAAACTACAGATTTTTAGCTTAATAAACGTAAATTCAAGAGCACAACACTACAAAACAAAAAAAGCCTAAAGTCCAACAAATAAAATCAGAAAAAAGAAAACACAAAAAAAAAAGACAATGTAACATGTAATGGCACTAATTCTCATACATTGAAATGGCATCAAATTTAATACACTCACAAAATAACACACAACATTAAAAATGGAACAGAAATTTTGCAATTAAAAAAAATGTTTGAGAAATTTGTTATAATTAAATTCAGTTAAAATTTTGATTGATCCAAGTAAATGTTTTAATTCATTCAATAAAATAATTACTCACAATATTTTCTTAAACAGAATATTTAGTTGTAATTTTTGGAAGAGCTCACCCAGAAAAAATATTGTCCTTTGGCTGCTGCTACGATTGGTACGGATCTAAATTTGTTTCTTTGACCCTGGAGCCTTATCAACTACATACGAGGGCGGATCAATAAGTCCGTGACTTTTCGAATGAAACAGTTTTTTTTGCAAAAAAAAAAAAATATTTTTCAACATATGTAATCTCCTTTTAGCTCAATACACTTAATCCAACGTTTCTCTAATTTTTGTATCCCTTCCAAAAAATAGGATTTTTCGAGGTCCATAAAATAGGCAGTTGTTTGATCAATAACTTCATCGCTGGAGCTAAATCTCTTTCCACCGAGCCATTTCTTTGGGTTTGGAAATAGGAAATAGTCACTGGGGCCTAAATCCGGAGAATATGGCGAATGAAATACCAATTCGTAGCCCAATTCATGGAATTTCGCCATTGAGACTACACAAGTGTGCACCCGTGTATTATTGTGACAAAACGCGGCACCCATCTTGCAGACAGCTTTCTTAAATTCAATTGATCATTTAAAATCGAAACCACACTGTCATATGAAATGCCTATGGCATCAACAATCTCACGAACTTTTTCTCTTCGATCGGCCAACACCATATAGTGGATTTTTTTCACATTTTCGGGTGTATTGACCTCAAATGGCCGTCCAGAACGTTCAGCGTCATTTGTACTTGTGCGACTACAACGAAAGTCAGTAAACCACTTTGTTACCGTTAAAATTGATGGTGCAGAGTCCCCATAGTATTTATCCAGCTTTTCCTTGGTTTGATTCACAATTTTTTTTCGCAAAAAATAATGAGCACTCGAAATTAACTTTTTTCCATTTTTAAAAAAATCCACGAGGTTGTATGTTTTGAACAGCTGTTAAACGCAAAGTAAATGACTGAAATTGCTCAAAATTTGACAGAAGTCTATTAACAAGTGGTACTTGATGGGAGCAGTGTTGCATGTCATATAACTACACTCAAAAAAAAATGAACTAGAATTTATAAAAATTAACTTATTTAGAGGAAAAATTAAAATGAAAACGGCACTTTTTACCAATATTTAATAAAATTTTCTTTGAAATTAAGAAACAAATTTTACTTAAAATTTGGTCAAAATTTCTAAATTATAGAAAAATTTTACTACTGAGAAGTAAATTTTTATTAGAAAACAGTAAAATTTCCTCCTAATTAGTTCATACATCATCTAAAATTGTACTGTTAGTTAGGAAATGTTTCCTTGGTTATAAGAAAAATTTTATTTTATTTAAGTTCATTAGATAATTTTTTTTTACTAAAAACTAGGACTTAACTCCCTAAAAATAAGAAAATATTTTTTAACATCATGTTAAATAACACTTCTTTTAAGTGATAATTATCCTTATCCTGCTTCTATGGTAAAGGTAATATATTTTACAATATATTTTAAAGTACTTAACACTCATTGAGTAGGTATTTTACCACTTTCGATGGACTTCCCCTTTGTGAGGACACTGCTCTTAACAAGCTTTTTGCATTACATTTTTGTCTTAAAATTAAATTGAATCATACTAAATTTATGTATTTAAAATATAAATTAAATTTCATTAGCAAAAAGGTAAACAAATTAAAAAAATGTACAGCAGGTTATCCTGAAACGTAATAAATTGTGACAAAGTCAGATCATTTTCGTAGTTAATTAACGGTTCTGCTTGAGAGAAGTACAAAAGGGGACGCCCTTAGTGACACACGGCATCTATGGCTAAGGAACACTGGGGGTCCTTTGTCTTCTTAAATTAACTAATTTAAGGAAATTGTTGCAAAAATACAAAATATCACTGTTACATTTCTTGTTATTATTGGAAAATGAAAAAGTCATAAGTTTATTTTATGGGATTTTTAGCTTAAACTTTATTTAACATATACAAATTTAAACTTTTTTATTATTAAGTGAAAAAAATAGTTCGATAAATATAAAGTTTAATAAGCCCTACGTCAATTATAGGAAAGCCATTATGCAGCAATGTATAAAATGTGCCAGCGATATTTCGTATTCCAGTCAGCAAACAAATGTATTACATAAAAGCGCAAATTCGAAATTTTTTATCCTTTGCTAACAAAATTTTAAAATATATTTAAAGCTACTTTAAGTTCAATATTTAAGACTGTTAAGATTAGAGATGGGCACGTGAGAGATTTTTGACTCACGCTTACACACGATCACGAACTAAAAATTACAATCATGCACGATAGTTTTTTTTAAATGGTTACTTTTATTTCTTTTATTTAATAATATTCTTTCTGGAAAATTATGAAAATAAACTTGTATGTTTTTAATTTATTGTTTTTTTTTTTGGAATAGAATAATAAAAGTAATTTAAACGTTTTCCAACAAAAAAAATCCTATACCAAATTTTATTATATTTTAAAAATTAGAAAACTTTTATTTTATCAAAATTTTTTAAATTTATCTGAACTAAGTTGCATGAAAATTTTCCTTAGAAATAGTTTATCAGTTTCTAAAATCAAGTAAATTTGGATATATAGGAAAAAAAATATTACTTTTTGTTTTTAATTGTCTGAACTAATTTTTATAAAACAATTCTTCCAAATTAGAAAGTGGAAACAAAAAATGAACATACATTTAGTTCAAGTACTTTCTCGATTTAAGTTAGACACATTTTTTGAACTTAATGGAAGTAAATTATGTCCTAATTTTTTTTGAACTAAACATAATTTTATTACATTTGAGTATGCAATTTTTTTAAAACTAATTAATAAATTTTTTTTTAATTGACTTGTTATTTTTTTTCCTAATATCAAGAAATATTACTTAGAAAAAATATGAACTATTTCTGAGTATATAAACTATTTCGTTTTTTATTCTTTTTAAGAAAATTTTTCTAAGTTTGAATAAAATTTTACTTGAATTGAGGACAATTTATAAACTATTTTGAAGGAAATTTTTCATAACATTTTAGTTCATGTCTTTTTTTTTGAGTGTACGAGGGAAGTTTGAAAAGTCACGGACTTATTGATCCGCCCTCGTACCAATAGCCAAATTCGTGCTTTTCTTTCTGTAAGTAGAGTAGTTTTGCCTAAAAATTTACTAATGCATCATAAATAACCTTTTACTATGAGTGTAAATTAATGGTGATTTGAGTGTATGTTTATTTCTAATTTTTTTTGATACTTGAAACAGTTTAGATTGGGGAATGGTTTGTTGTTGTGTATAGTTTAGTGGTATTGCATATGATGATGGTTTGTTTGTTGGTTAGTTAGTTAGTTAACAACAATTGTAAAGCTGAAAATTAATGCTTACAAATGCTAAAATAAATGTTAACAAGTTGCAACGAAGAACTTAAAACAAAAAAAAAAAATAAAAAAAAAAACTTACAGCATTTATCATGATGAGAAGCATGGTGGACGACTCATGAAAAAAAAGCCCATAATGATTTCTAAGGCAAATCATTACTATATTTTCTTCCTTAGTAGAGCATGTGAAGAAAAATATAGCGCCAAATAAGCAAACAGACCAACGAAAAAAAAAACACAAAAAACATGACCAAAAATCTTCAAATCAAACCTAGTTTTGTTTGCTTTGTTTTCTTATGACTTTAGCCCGAAAAAACGATTATATTGCAATAAATGTCATTCAAAATAGGTAAAGCTACAATTTTCCAAATCTCTTTTTTTTCCGCGAAAACAAAAAGAAAAAAGAACACACAAATTATTAGCTTTAAACTTACACACTTTACGATTTGTGGTTTTTAGTTTATGTATGTAGGGATACAACAAAAGGTTTTTTTTTTTATTTGTTGATGCTGCTGCTTGATCTTTTGTATTTATATATTGGTAAAATAAGGAAGACAAGAGGCAAACGAACAGTGGATTCGAATGGTCAAAAATTAATGTTAATTAAGTTTAAATATTATGCAATCAAAACTTAAGTAAGTTAGGTTTAATGTTTACTAATCACGATTTATTTAGCTAAGTACAACTTCTAAAAGCCTGGACTAGAATAACTGAAAGTTGTTAATCACATATCCAAATTTCATACAAATCGAAGTGTATCATAGGAATTCTTTCCTTGTATAATAAAAATAAAAAAAACTTACTTACTTATAAGTGGCAACCCTACGCCCACTATATAGGCAATTCGGGTACGGAGTACTTTAACGCTACATTTCACACATATTTTCATCTAAAAATAAAAAGGTTAATTTTAGACTCCACTTTGTCACCCCTAAACGTGGGATTGTCTCATATTTTCTTTTCTTCTACAATTGTATTTTTTGGGCACACAGATGTATAGAAATAGATTTTTGTCCGTCGCGGGTGATTTGTGACTGTGGGTATTTTTGGGACTTTTAAAAACCGGGAAAGGGTAAACTAGATTTTTACCTATAGACGGAATAGATAACATCCGAAGGCTATGGAGATGCATTTCTATCCGTCACGGATGATTTCAGACTTTGGGGATTTTGGGAATCGGAGAAGGGTGCAATAAATTTTTCCCTTTAAATGCAATGGATTACATCCGAGAGTTATGGATATGGATTTCCATCTCTCACTGATGATTTGCGACTTGGAGATTTTAAGGATTTTTTTAAACCGCGAAAGGGTTAAAAAGATATTTGCCTATAGACGTCTTGGATAATACATTTCACACATGTTTTCATCTAAAAATCAATAGGTTAATTTTAGACTCCACTTTTTCACCCCTAAACGTGCGATTGTCTTTTATTTTCTTTTATTCTACAACTGTAAATTTTTTATAGAAATGTATTTTTTTCCGTCCCATGTGATTTGTGACTGTGGGTATTTTTGGGATTTTTGAGAACCGTTGAAGGGTAAACTAGATTTTTACTTAAAGACGGAAGAGATAACATCCAAAGGTTATGGATATGGATTTCCATTCGTCACGGATGATTCGAGACTTTGGAGATTATGGGTATTTTTCCGTTTAAATGAAATGAATAACATCAGAGAGTTGCAGAGATGGATTTCCTTCTGTCACGGATGATTTGCGACTTGGAGATTTTGGGGATTTTTGTAAACCGCGGAAGGGTAAAATAAATGTTTGCCTATAGACTTCTTGGATAATAACCGAGGGTTTTTAGAAATGGATTTTCATTCATCTAGGGAGATTACGCTGTGTGGGTATTTTGGGACATTTCATTACCCGGTTAAAATGGTTGTAGGAGTGGGTAATGCTCGCAAAAGGCGTTTTCTAAAGTTGGGGGTTGTCACAAACCCGAAGGGATTTATGGAGATGGATTTCTGTCAAGCAAGGGGAAGGACTACATTCATCGATTAAGGGGATGGAAAACATCCATCGTGCAGGAGATAGATTACATTCATCAAAAGGAAGGAGTCCCATTTACCAAAGAAATTCCTTTGAAACATTAACATGATGACCGTTTGGCAAACGGTCATAACGCCCATTTGCATTTTTGGAATTATGCCTTAAAGTTTGCCCGAGCACTTGGTAGTCGAATGGTTTAATTCCCAATTTTCTCAAATTCTATAAACAACACATATCAGATACTGATACTAACTAATTTTTTCCCTGACGAAACTTGAACTCTTGGCAATCCTAATCAGCGGCACATATTATTGAATTTCATAAGTATATCCAACAGTTAGTGGGTAAATAGTTAGAAACGAACAATGTTAGACTAGAAATAAGTTAGGAATACTGTTAGACTTCCTCAATTTATTCAAGTACTAATAATGTTATCGTTTGGAAATCAATAGCAAAATCAAGATCTAGAGACTTTGCACCCCACAAGGGAGTTGACGATAAAAAGGAGAACAATACCTTTTGGAACGTCCTATTTACTAGAAACTTTGATAATTTTTTTTGAGAGTTTTCCCATCAGTTAGCGAATCTTAACTCATCCTAGGACACCCAACAACATGGCGCCCAACGTTAAGGCTGGATTTAAGAGAATAGTTAAACCTTTATAAAGGGTGTTCCAACCATAATGCACGAAGTTTGTTGTAAATAAAACGAAAAGTTTTCAAAGAATTATCTTAATATTTTTTATTATGATAGAAGGATCTATGACAATTATGTGTGAAACAAAATAACGGCCAAATGCTTGCCACGGCTTCGGTGGCATACCTCTATCCGATGGTCCATATTTTCAATGACTCTGAGACATAATTGAGGTTCAATGTTGTTAAGACGGCGAGTCGAGGCTATTCTGTCACACTATCGCGAACACCAGCAATGTTTTCGGCAGAACGAACTGGGCGAGCATGCACTGTATTTTAATATTTCCTACAGACCTGGTATGCTGAAATTTTCGCACAATTCTCCCGATTGTGGACACATTTGGTCGATTATACTGACCAAAAAAATTACGAAGTGCACAAAATGCTTTTTTATTTAAACGCCCATTTTCGTAAAAGGCTTCAAGAATCTTTAACGCGCTGTCCAATTGTGTACCTTTCCATGGTTGAATTTGTCAAACACGGAAACAAAGAAATGTCAAATTAAAGTGGGCAAAAAACTTGACGTTAACAATTTACATCGTACATTATAGTTGGACCACCCTTTATTTGCAAACTTTGCCAAGAAGGCCTAAGCTTCAAGAGGCGAGGCAGTCGTACAAAAAAATACTTACGGACATCATCGGATGATATCGCGCCGACACAGTTGTACAAAAAATACGTACGAAAAAGTTGTCATTTTGCATGCACATGCAAAGCTGTTTTAACCGATGTAGTGTCCGACGATGATTGCATCGCTTAAATTCACTAAACCAAAATCCAAGACAAACCACTGTATAATTTTTAATATACTGTTAAGTTAACACAGATCACAGAAACAAAACGTTATCATAGATTTTGGATTTGCGTGAATAAAAAAATAAACTGTCGATTTTTGTATGTAGTACTCGTAGTTTGTTTGGTTTTTGTTATTTTTATATTAATGCGAGTTTAAGGAGAGGTCAATAAAAAATAGGTTTACTTATGGTTTTGGCGGTTTTTGTAGTGTGTTTATTTATTTTTTTTCATTTCATTTGTTTCTGGTCTAAAACTAAATTTGGTTTACATGTTGTTTGTTTGCGCTGGATGGCACCAAAGTACACCATCACTACATACAACACAACAACAATACCATCATCATTTTATTTGTTTGCTCGTTTGGAAAATTTATTTGGTTTTTCCCATTTTCAATACAATCTACAATTTCATATGGTCCATGTTTGGAGATTTAGAGTTTGGTGTAATGATTTCTTTTTGCCAGTTTTTTTTTTTTGTTTCTTCCTTAAAATGACTATTTTTGTATATGGTGGATGTGTGTAGCAGTTTCTATTTTTTTCCTGCATTATTTTAGATTTTGGAGCGCGAAATAAAAAAAAAAAAAAATATTTGGTTCCCACGTTATTTTGTGGAAATAAAATCTGTTTGATTTGGATTTTTTTTCCTTCTTTTATTTTTATATTTCACAAATAACAATCCTTTAAGACAAAATTAGAGTTAGATGGTCTAACAAACATCATCGACATCAGCGTAATCATCATCATCATCATTATCTCATATACACGTACCATATTTAAAATTGCCTTAAGTTCAATTATGGTATGGTTTAGTTTTGTTTCGTTGGTTTTTTTTTTTTTTGTTTTTGTAATTTCTTGATCATAAAGTGAAATGTTCAATTTTTATTAACATTTGCTTAGGTAAATTAACATTTAAGTTGTTTTTCAGTTTATTTATTTATTTTTTTGCTTGTTTTAGTTTTAACAATTTCATGATGTTATTTGAGTTTTATTTAAATTACAATAAAATTTATTTTAATGTTTATTAACTATTATTTTCTGATTTTTTTTTTTAATTTCATTTTGTCTGCACTATTTGCGTTAAAGATTAAAATCTAATTTTTTAATCGTGATTTTGTTTAACATAAAGATTAAAAATTATTTGAGGTGGTTTAGTACAGATTTACATTTATTTATTTTTTTGTATTAGAAACAATAATCAAATGTCAGATTTTTGACAATGGGGTCAGTCAGATTAGTATTATTGTTATGATAATTATGATTTAACAATTATGACCCACCACGCAGATTAATATTTGGATATCTTATATTAAGGGGCTTAATGTTTGTATTTTATAATGTGAATTTTCTACACTTAAAGAAAAATCTTCACCATATGAAATGTTTCATAGATATTCATACAATTTAACGTTTTATAGTATTTATGAAATATTTTATAAAACGCAAAAACCACTCGTATTTTTATATTCCCATGTGAAAATCTAAACATATATGAACATATATGATCATACATGGGCTTGTCTATGGTCATATATGATATTCATTATATGACCACACATGATCTAATAAAGGGTGTCCCAAGAAGAACGCAATTTTTAAATTTTAAATAAAACACAGATATTTAAAAAAAAAATCGTGAAACTTTATTATATCGTAAAGTAGACAGAATGAGGTTATGTATGGAACAATATATCGTGCAGATGGCCGCCGCGGCTTTGCTGGCATGCACGCGATCTTTTAATGAAATTTTCAATGACCGTTTTGCATGAATGCTGCGGTATTTCATTAATGCAGCGTCCAATTTCCTCTTTTAAGGCTTGAGTCGTCGTCGGCTTATTCGCGTAAACCATCGACTTCAAAAAACCCCAAAGAAAAAAATCTAATGGTGTTAGATCTAGGCGGCCAATTCTGATCTCCAAAACGCGAAATAACACGACCGGGAAATGACTGATGCAGCAATTGAATTGTTTCTCTGGCTGTATGACATGTGGCGCCGTCTTGTTGGAACCACATGCCCTCCACATTCATTTCTTCAATTCTAGGCAAGAAAAAACTGGTTATCATTTCACGATACCGAACACCATTGACTGTTTGCGCTTGACCTGCCTCATTTTCATAAAAATAAGGTCCAATGATTCCTCCAGCCCAAAAACCACACCACACAGTGACACGTTGAGGATGCATTTGCTTCTCTTGAATCACTCGAGGATTTTCCTCACCCCAAATGTGACAATTCTGCCTATTGACAAAGCCATCAAGATGAAAATGGGCCTCGTCACTGAAGATGATTTTATCGGCAAAATCAGCATTTTCATGTTGTCTCTCCAATACCCAATTAACGAACTCCCTTCGCTGTCCATGGTCAGCTGGCTTCAGTTCCTGAGTCAATTGAACTTTGTATGCATGAAGATGCAAATCTTTCGTCAAAATTCGCTGCAAAGTGGATTTGGAGACACCAATTTGCTGAGCTCGGTGTCGAATTTAGGTGGATGGAGTTTGAGCGACATCATCACGTACAGCTGCGACATTTTCGGTCGATCGACCTGGTCGATGGCGCGTTTTTGTCTTTACATCACTAACAGACCAAGTTTCGGCAAATTTATCCATTAATCTCTTTACAGTTGACTCTTTTGGAGCATTATTGTGACCCCAAATTGATCGCAATTTGCGAACTGTAGCCGCAAAACTTTCACCATTTTGGTGAAACAATTTCACAATGAGAATGCGTTGTTCATTCGTGTAGCGCTCCATTTTTACTAACCTCGTACCTTCTACTAGCAAACAATAACAATTGTTCAAATGTCAAACAATGACACTTCGAATGTTGCCAGATTTAAAAATTGCGTTCTTCTTGGGACACCCTTTATGATCATATATCTTCGGATCAGAGATTTGAGGAAATATATGCTCATATGTTATGCATGTATGCTCATATATGATCATATATGACCCTATACCCTCAAATTTCAGTTGCGGAGATATATGGAAATATATGAAATCATATATGATCATATACTGATCATATATGGACGTATGTGATGTATACCCATGTATGATCGTACACAGCCCCATGTATTTCGATTTTTACATGGGTAAGGATTTGTATACCCTCCACCGTATATGGTGAGGATATATATATTAATTTGTCATTCCGTTTGTAACATCCCGAAATATAGGTCTAAGACCCCATAAAGTATATATATTCGTGATCCTTATGCAATTTTAAGTCGATTTAGAGATCACGACATGATGACACAAGCGGGGGTGCCTATTTTTACCTGGATTGTTGGACATCCTTCTGAGCACAATCGGTCCAGCGGTTAAAAAGTTATGAGTGAAAATGTGAAGATACCTCTAAATTTTCCATACAAATTGGGGTATTTTAGTACAATTTCATAGAAGCGACAGGTACAAAATATATTTTCTCATATTTTTTCATCAGTCGCTTAGAAATTTATAACATTTTGTATTCACCTCAAATATTTTTCACCTCAAAAAATTTTTATCACCACTAAAATTTTTTTTCACCACAAAAAATTTTTTTCACCTCAAAAAACTTTTTTCTCAATAATTTTACTTCAAAAGTTTTTTCATTATTGGTATAAAAAGCAGTAGAGAACATTTTTTTAGGATATTGGTGGAGGGTATTCAAAAATTCGGCACGACCGAATTTAAGCCTTTTTTACTTGTTTTTTTTTATCATATTAAAACTAATTAAGTAAAAAGTAAATACTTTTTATAAAGATTGACGGCCATCAAAATTATTTCTAAAAACTTTGCAGCACTTTACCGCATTCATTTGAAAAGTAAAGTCCTATTTTTTATGCCTAAATTAGATTAAAAATATATCAATTAAAAAAATTTTTATACCGGGTAGAAAACTCGAGATACATAAATATATATTTTGATACTTAAAAATCGAATTGGAATTTTGATACTTGAAAATCGAGTTTTCTATAGGAAAAAGAGTTTTTCTATTGAAAAAAGTACTAAAGTATAGAAAAAAGTCATCAAAATTTGAAGAATTTTTTATAGGTAAAAATTTCTCTAAATTTGAGGGTTTTTGCGATAGAACAAATTCCTCAGAGTCTGAGGGTTTTTCTATAGGAAAATATCCTCAGAATCTGAGGGGGTTTTCTATATAAAATTGTCCTTAGAATTTGAGGAATTTGTTTTATAGGGAAAATTCTTTAGAATCTGAGGATAGTTATATGTATAGGGAAAATTCCTTAGAATCTAAAGATTTTTCGATGAGAAAAATTACTCGGAATCAGAGGAAGTTTCTATAAGATAACGTTGTCAGAGTTTGAGAGGTTTTCTTAAGGAAAAAATCCTCAGAATTTGAGAACTTCTCTATAGAAAAAAATACTCATAACTTGAAGAGTTTTCTATAAAAAAAGTCCCCAGATTTTGCAAGTTGTTTTTTACAGGAAAAAGTTCTCATTATCCGAGGGTTTTTCTGTTAGAAAAAAGCCTTTGGATTTAAAAGGTGTTCTTGAGAAAAAAAAATCCCCAGAATTTGTTATTTTTTTCTATAGGAAAAAGTCCGCACAATCTAAGAGTTTTTCTATAGAAAAAAGTAATTTTTTATAGGAAAAAGCACTCAGAACCTTAGTGATTTTCTGTCGTCTGATTTTCAGGGGTTTTCTTATAGGAACAAGTCTTCAGAATCTAAAGTCTAAAGAGTTTTCTATAGAAAAAAGTCATAAGAATCTGAGTGTTATTTTATAGGAAACGTCCTCAGAATATCAGGGAGTTCTTCTATTCAAATCTGAAAATTTCTCTGTATAAAATACTCCTCAGAATCTCAAGGTTTTTCAATAGGAAAAGGTCCCCAGAAAGTCATAACTTTTCTATAAGAAACTGTTTTCAGATTCTGAATAAAATTTTTTTTTACATAAACCTAAAAATTGCCAGAACCGGTTCATGTTCTTACCTAGTTCATGTTTTTACCTACCCAGTCAGAAATTGCTGGTGGTGCATAAAATCTGGTGCTGGCGTATTGCAGGGTATAGGTACCCCTGAAATCTTTCCTCAATTTTGTCTGTAATAGTTCCTGACCAGAGCCTTCCCGTTTGTATTTTGTTTTAATTGGGTAGTTTTAAAGAACTATAGGCCCTTTACAAAAATAGACAACTTAAATAGATTCGACCTACAGTGAGCACCAATATAAAATATACAACTTTTTTTTTTTTTTTATTGTGACATTTATTTTTTCATATTTTACATCTTATTTGTTTTAAGGTTGGTTTTTTAAGAACAATATTTAATGGCCTTAACGTATAGAAAAGAATAAAAACAATATTCCAACAACAACTTAAGATTAACATTAAAAACCAAAAATACTTCATATTTAACGCGTCAATATTAAGTATACAAAAAATATATTTTATAAAAAAAAAAGTTTTTAGTACTTTGTCTGCTTCCCTTTTGCTTTTATAACGGCATGTAAGCGTCCCGGCATAGAATTCACGAGATTCGTTGTAACTTCTGATGAAATTTTTTGCCACTCTTCGAACAAAACTGATCTTAACATATCCTGACTGGTTATGGTTTTTTCCGGATTTGTTTGTCAAGATGTTCCCACAAATGTTCAATGGGGTTAAGATCCGGGGACTGGGGGGGATGATCGAGCTGTTTTGGGGTGCGGTACAGTAACCATTCCTTCACCAGCTTAGCAGTATGCTTCGGATCATTGTCCTGTTGAAAGACCCAAGATTGACCCAAGCCTAATTTTTCAACGCTGGGCGGCAAATTATCCCTTAAAATCTTAAGGTAGTCATCCTTATTCATTGTTCCCTCTATGAACACTAAGTTTCCGACTCCACCTGCGGCCATACAACCCCACACCATTACCGAGCCACTACCATGCTTAACGGTCGGAATCAAATTTAGTTCTGCGAATGCCTGGTTTTTGGTTCTCCAAATTTTTACAGCTTTTTTTTTTGCCAAATATCTCAAATTTGCTTTCGTCGCTAAACAGGACATTGCTCCAGAAAGAAAAATCTTTATTTTCATATTTTTTTGCATATTCAAGGCGTCGCTTTTGGTTGGTCTCTGTAACGTATGGTTTCTTTCTGGGGATTCGACCATAGATGCCATTTTCATGCAGGGCCCTACGTACTGTACTGGCACTTACGCTTACGCCTGATAATTCTGACACTTTTTTCGCTATTTGCACAGCACTTTCAAAGGGATTCGCCTTCACCTTTCGTACTATACTTCGAGTTTGGGTATTATTAAGCCGTCGTGGTCTTCGAGGATGATCAATATTCTGCAATTTTCCACTCTTATTGTATTTGTTGATAATTTTTTTACGGTGTTGTGATTTCTGCTGAATAAATCGCCAATTTCTCTTAAAGTTTTTCCTTCCTTGTGTAATTTTATAACAAGCTCACGCGTGTCCACGGAGGTTTGTTTACCCATTTTTATGAAAAAAAAATATTTGCACAAAAAAAGTTTGGTTACAAGCACGTGTGAATAGTGAACCAGAATGTTTCTTAAAATGACCAACTGAAACAAGTTACAAAATATAACGGTTAATTTTTTTGCTCTCCGCTGCTTTCCACTGCGTTTTTTTACAAAAACAACACGGCTGTATACTTAATATTGACGCGTTAAATTTGAAGTCCATTTTGTTTTTGCTGCTGAACTTAAATTGTTGTTGGAATTTTGAGTTTTTTTTTTCTTTAACATGGAGAGTATTAAATATTGTTTGAGAAAAACGCAACCTTTAAAAAAGAAGAGTTAAAAACTAAAAAAATTGATGTGTACGATTTGAGATAGACGTGTATACTTTATATTGACGCTCACTGTATATTACCAATATTTTTATAGGTTAAAAAAGGTTCAATCTTGATCGTTTATTATATATTAACTGGTTTTGATGATTTACTGAAAGACTGATAATATTTTTTTTTGTTCCAAAATATTTTTTTTTTTTCGTAATTTAAGCTGCACATACTGATATATAACTTTTTTTTTTAAACTTTACTGATTTTGTTCAAGTTGATAGTACATTCTGCAAATATGTCATATGATTGCTTATTGTAGATTATGAATTTTTTGTTTTATAATAAAATAAATTATAACTTTTTCTAATAAATTTATATTTTCATCAGAATTTGCATTTAAGTTACAAGACAGTTTTTTTTGCATATTCAAATAAAAAACAACCCATAAGAAAAACATGGTCGATTATTTGATGCCCTAAATTGATTAAGCTTTTTATTAATACACTTAAAGTTTTTTCTATTAATGTAGATAAATTTGTTGCCGCTCTGAGAAATAACTCGGCCGAAATAACAGCGGATGATGGCAAAAGTTATTAAGGAGCACAGATAGCAAAAAGAGTTTTTATGCCTATCATGTGCCCCTACACTTTTGATATCTATTTTTAATAAAAATTTTCAATAATTTTTTAAAGAAGAGTGGAGTGATATATTATTTATGTAAACTTTAATCTTTAAGAGAATAAGAAAAACCGCCAGTACAATAAAATAGATTCAATCTCACAATGGCATCACTCATTTTTTTTTTTTATTTATTTAAAAAACGACGAGCGGTGTCGTCATCAGATCAATAAGTCCGGGCGGATCAATAAGTCCGTGACTTTTCGAACTTCCCTCGTAGTTATATGAAATGCATCACTGCTCCCATCAACTAAGACATGTTAATAGACTACTGTCAAATTTTGAGCAAGTTCCGTCATTTACTTTGCGTTTGAATAGCTGTTCAAAACATACAACTTCGTGGATTTTTTTAAAAATGGAAAAAAGTGAATTTCGAGTGCTCATTAAACATTATTTTTTGCGAAAAAAAAAACCTTCAATCAAACCAAGAAAAAGCTTGATAAATACAATAGGTACTCTGTACCATCGATTTTAATGGTAAAAAAGTGATTTACTGACTTTCGTTGTGGTCGCACAAGTACAAATGACGCTGAACGTTCCGGATGGCCAATGGAGGTCAAAACACCCGAAAATGTCAAAAAAATCTACGATATGGTGTTGGCCAATCGAAGAGTAAAAGTGCGTGAGATTGTTGATGCCACAGGGATTCCATATGGCAGTGTGGTTTCGATTTTAAATGATCAGTTGAATTTAAGAAAGCTGTCTGCAAGATGGGTGCCGCGTTTGCTCTCAACTGACCATAAACGTAATCGTGTGACAACTTCAAAGGATTGTTTGGAGTTGTTTACCCGCAATTCGAATGAGTTTTTGCGGCGTTTTGTAACTTTGGATGAAACATGGATCTATTACAACACTCCGGAGACTAAGCAGCAGTCTAAACAATGGTTTTTTTCCGGGTGAACCGGCAACGAAGAAGGCCAAGGTAAATTTATCGGCCAATAAGGTGATGGAAACAGTTTTTTGGGATGCACGCGGGATAATCCACATCGATTACCTTCCAAAGGAAAAAACAATAAACGGCGAATATTATGCCAACTTTTTGGACCGATTTAACGAACATTAAAAAAAAACGATCCCATATGACCAAGAAAAAAGTTCTTTTTCATCAAGATAATGCACGGGTGGACACGTGTGTAGTCTCAATGACAAAATTCCATGAATTGGGCTACGAATTGATACCTCATCCGCCATATTCTCCGGATTTAGCCTCCAGTGACTATTTCCTATTTCCAAACCTAAAGAAATGGCTCGGTACAAAATTACAGAAACGTTGGACTAAGTGTATTGAGCTAAGAGGAGATTATGTTGAAAAATATTTTTTTTTTGCAAAAAAAAAAACTATATTTCATTCAAAAAGTCACGGACTTATTGATCCCCACTCGTAGAATATATATTATTTTAATCCTTTAAAAGACAAGCCCGCCTCCAGTCTGTGGGTTTTAGAAGAAAAACTGTGGTTTGTCAGTACTATTTTTTCTGTAAGGTTGGTAATTTCTGACTCTGTAGTTTTGACGTAGCTGCTATCCGTCGTTTGAACGCTTTATTTTTTTCAGAGCGGTAGCCTGCCCATTCTTATTATAATCCGCCACTAAGAGAAGCTTATTCTTAGACACTTTTGTTATGCTTTTGTAGGGCATTAAAAAAAACAAGACTTAAAGAAAACCAGCTAACGTGTAAAATGTACTAATTTTTGTTGTTGTTGCTAACTACACGCAACAAGAGACAAAAACTTAAAGGAAAAAATCATAGGGCCGATATTATAGTAAACACTTAAGAAAAAGCTAACATAAAGGTGAACATTTTATCCGGTATTATATGATTTCAAAGTGTTTTGAGCATTAATTGCGATGGAGAGACTCAGTTTAAAATCATCTAATTTAAAAAATTCACTTAAGTTTAATTTTAGATTAGAGGAATCGGATATGAAGATACTCTTTATAAGCGACTCATATCCAAAAAAAGCACATATTCTTAAGCCCGAAAGTCGGCTTATTGTGAGGTCACATGTAGGTTCGAATTTTACTGAAGATCGGATCAATAAACACTGGTCATATTTTCCGGGATTGCGACCGGCTGACTTAAGTCCAGACAAAATTTCTTAAAACCTTTTATCTTTCTTAAATATCAACTCTTAGTTTTTATTTAAGTGTTTACTATAAAACTGGCCCAAAGACTACAAAATATTAACTATTTTTTCCAAGATATTTTATCTAAAATAGCAGAAAATTTATTTGAATACATTTGATATTGTCGTTTTAACGTACAAATAAAGTATTTATTGTATGAGTAGTTTGTATGTATGTAAAATATTTTGAAATTCAATACTCTATGCGCATATGAGCAGATTTAAAAATGTATGTGAACATGCGCATTGAGCGATTTGCGATTGGCTATCACGGCTGGTCTAAAAAAAAAAAAAACAATTGTCAAACTGAAGTACTGAATAAAATGTAGGGGCGTTAAATGTATATAAGAACTGCTTTTTAATAAAGCCTTATTTAAAAAAAATTGGCGGACAAATATTAAAGTTATAACGAATTTAAATTTGAGTGTCAAAAGAATTTATGTATTAAAAATGGTATTTTATAAAAAATGTATGACCTCCTAAGTTTATTCAATTTGGTGCTAAATGTTTTAAAAATATTATGAGGCATTTTCTTAGACAAATATAACTTTTTATAAATTTGATCAAACTTTGCCATTAAGTGCAAACATTTAATGAAACATGTAAATCTTTGAATGCTCTAACTTTGGGTCAATTTAGACGGTGACTTTGTTGCATGTAATTATTGCGTGCAATTTTTGTTTGCTGGCGAACGGGGTAGAGTAGCAAGCGGGGTTTTTGTTTTTGTTATTTCTCGTTCGCACTCATATGAAGTCTTCTTTTGTTGCTTCATTTATAGCTTTGGAAGCAACTTTAAAAAGGGAATTAAGAAAATTGCATGCAATCAATTGCATCGTATAAATTGACACTTTAAATGACTGTAGCTTTTAATTCTGTCAGTAGATTTTTTGGAGAATATGTTTTTTTGAAAGCAGGACTAATGTTGTTTAAAATCCTTAAATTTTTGTGGAGAATTTTTTCCGACCATTGACTTTCGTAGACCACCTGTGCTGTTTTAACTATTGTTTTTTTGTTTAAGTATTTTGATTTTCTTTTTTTTTTTCCCCCTCAAAATCGATGATTTATAACATTTATATGTGTAAGCATAAATTATTAAATGTTTGTATACATATATTTATATTTTCCATAGTATTTTGTTATTTCTAACAGGCAAAAAGCGAAAAAACCTAAACGAAAATGTTCAACATAATGCAAAAATGCATATTAGTATAGTTGGCGATACGTTTTTGTCGATACTTCTGTTAAACTTTATTCCCTCAAGTCTTGGTTAAAAAAAAAAAAAAAACAAAATATAAAATATAAAATACTATATACGAGTATTCAATATTTCAACGGCATCTTCTGGCACATTTTAAAGTATGAATAGAAGAAATGTAAAGAGAGGTTAGGTTATATGGAAATTTTTCTTTCAAGGAAAATGCCTTGCAAAACAAAAAAAAAATATCATAATAATACATTTGAGTTAAACTCAGCTCAGAAAAAAAGTAAAAGAAACCCATAAGATATTTTATTTTTCTTTTTTCTAAGAAGAAAAATAAAATAAATATACTCGTACTGCATGGAAAACTTAACCCAGTGTAGAAAAGCATTATCAAATAATGACTTATATAACCCATTACCAATTACTTTTCTCATTGCTTTTACATCGCTTAAAATAATAGGTGGTTACCTACGTACTTGCCTCTGAACTTTACTCTTTCGTGGTGTCAGGAAAAGGGCTTATCCATCAACCCATCAAAAACCATACTGATACCATTTACGAACAGAAGCAAGGTCAATTTGTCTACGCCTGTTGTAGTGGGACAGGGCGAAGTACCAGGGGGTTACTCTTGACAAATCCCTCACCTGGAATGATCACCTTCGTTATCCAAAAAGGCCACCAGGGCGTTCTATGCCTGCCAGAGGCTCTTTGGAAGGACATGAGACAGCGTATGGTATACTGGTCACTCAATACTCTTGTTAAACCTTTTATTACTATGCGGCTATTGCATGGTGGCCAAAGGTGGAACAATTAAAGGCGAGGGATATTTTCAGGAGGATCCTACGGATGCCTTCGGTCCTATGTTATGTATCCCAACGTTGCATATTTCCATAATGAAAGCGACCATTACGGCGAGACTTAGGGAATTCGGTAAACTGGTTAACCATAGCAGCCCTGATTAGGGAGAGAGAACTACCAATGGCAAAGGACCTTTGGAACAATTCTTTGGGGATAAGACAGGCAAAACTACTGGTCAACCCTTTTTCTAATGGGAAAATTTTGGACCTTGGTAGGCACTACACAAGTTTACTTACCGGACATTTCTTACCGGAGATTTCGCATTAAACTACCATTTGTGGAAAATTAATCTGTTAGAATCACCTCTGTGTCGCTATGTCTGTAGGAAGACGAAACAACCATCCACCTTTGTTGTGAGTGTGTTGTATTGCATAGGAACAGAATAAAAGTTTTCAAAAGGGAATTTTTGCTCCATAGGACATTAAAAACTTTTCTCCATCTTCTATATTAAAGTTTATAGCGAATAAAATATCGTACAGAATTTGGTTTAGTTTTCTGATCCTTGGTACAAAAGATCCATATCGGTCGCAGTGCCGGCCGTGGGGCCAGATCTTGACTTATTAATAATAATAGGGAATTCGGTAGCATAAAATGTGGCGACCTAAGAGGTCACATGAGGATCGCCAAGATCTTTATGGACGACCCCATCTCTAGGGTTGCGGAAAGGTTGTTACTGGAAAAAGTTCTCGCCAGGTATTTTGACATGAAGTTGTTTGGTAGGAGCATGTGAAGCCTAAACTTGGAGCTCAGGTATGGTAAACCGATTGTCGAAGCAGGCGAACATGGACATGGATGAACACGTTTTTGAGCCCGGGTTCCAGCGTGCTCTTTCTATGGGCAAATATCCCTCCATTTTTCAGGCTGAGATTTTCGCCATATATGCTTGTGCGGCGGAGTGCTTGCCAAGGCGTATAGTTTGATCTTGTATCTACATTCTTTTTGACATTCCAGCGGCACTCAGATCTCTTATGGCCTACGAAGTGTCTTCCGGACTGGTGATGCAGTGCATGCAGGCTCTCGATCGAATTGGTAAGAACAACTACCTCACCCTGGGGTGAATTCCTGGCCATTAAGGGCCTGAATGCAACGAAAGGGCAGACTGTCTGGCCAACTATGAGGCCCGTCGGTCCTGAACCTTTTTGTGGGGTTCCCATGGGCTATTTTGTTGGGAGGTTCAGGTTGTGCAGAGAGTCGGAGTTTTCTGACTATTTGAGGAATTCTCCAGGCCACGAGTTTTATTTATCTGCCCAATGGGGAATTGGGTGGACAACTATCCCTCGGTAGGAAGGACTTAAGGACCTTGACGGGGCACTTTACTGGGCACTGTGATCTCAGGTACCAACGGTACAAAAAGTGTCAATTGAACACTGATATTTGTAGATTTTGCAAATTGGAATCGGAGACGTCGGAGCATGTTGTCTGCGAATGTCCATGACTTTGTGCTAGGCGACACAGGTTTCTGGGTGATCGTCTCGTGTCGCCTTCCGACATTTGGAATATTTCACCGAGGAGGATTGTTAGCTTTATCGGTAGCTTGGACCTTTAGGGGATCTGTAGACAGCACAAAATGCCTATGCTGGTCGCGGTGCGTAATACCATTTGAATCTTATCTACATGCTTGCCAGTGTTGAAAAAATTACGAGTCTAAAAATATGTGACATCTTTTTAATGGCGGGAATCGATTTTGGGATTCAAAGTTAACGGTCAACAGCTCTAGCTACTCGTAGCTCGACATGCAATTTTTGATACATAAGAACATTAATTAGCATTAAAGCTTGAAAATAAATACTCTCATACTTTGTGATACTTTCGTTTTCTCTCTTTCTTTTTGTTTTTCTCTCTCTTTATCTCTTATTTTTTCTCTCTTTCTCACTCAATATTTATTTCTCTTTCACTATCTCTTTCTCTCTCTTCCATTCTCTCTGATATAAATAAATACCCAGGTCATTTTCTTACATTGATAGAGAAAAAACTATTATAGATAACTCATGACTCTAAGTTTGCAAGTAATGCAAAAGCTAAGGTAACCTATTATTTTATGTTTTAAAATAATGTAGAAGGTAAGGAAGTATCGTTATAACCCCGTTTCTATTTCTACACTGGGAAGTAAAGTTTGTTTTTGTTTTTTCTTCTGTTACGTATTGTAAGTCAGTTTTAAAATGCAACAGCAGCAAAGTTTATGTTAAAAGTTGCAGCTTCTTTTAGCCTCCAGTTGGTAGGTTGGATGGTTTATTGGTGGCTTAGTTGGTAGTAGTCAAAGTGAGGTAGGTTGCTATGCAGCAGTTACAACAACAACAACAACAACTGCAAAAATAATAAGTATTTTTTTTTTTTTGTAACAACAACTACAAAAATATAGATACTATTTACATACATTCATGCATATATGTAAATATACTTCTACTACTAGTACCAAATACTTACATATAACAATTTATGTACTACAGTATTGGTTCTTGCTATTGAAACAAAATCAAATTCATTAAAAATAATTAATTTTCCTTTTGTATATAATATACAAACGATAAATGACAATTCTTCGAAAAATTTTAAAAATTTCGGGATACCAAAAATAATTTTACATAAAAAATTGTCTTACACTTTTTATTTCTTAAAAATTCCCATTCAACTGCAAATGGGAAAACGCTGGCAAGGCACTTTCATGTTGGCAAAAAGTGCTTCCCTAATTCCAAAATGATGAAATCATTAGACATAAAAAAGCGTCGGAAAAGCTCTGGGGAAACAAAACACGATAAAAAATTTTCCACGCTGTTTATAAATTGATTGATTTTCTAGGGCCTTGCTTTTTTGGTCTAACCCAGAAATTTTTTTAAACTAATAGCATCAACTTATAATTTCGGCGTTAAAAACAAAAATTTTCAAAAAGCACAAAAATGAGGACTTACTTACAATGGATCTCATATGACGGTTTAAGAGCATCGTGTTGTGATTGAAACTCGCAATAATTATGATTCTAGTTATTATCGGGTTTCCCAATAAGGACTAGATAATTTTTTTTTTTAAATAAAACGCAAACCATTTGAGATATTTCCAAACTTTATGATCGACTTGAAATAAAGGGTGGTTAAATTTTAAGGGCCGATGTTGAATGTGAACCACACCTAAACGTCAAGTTTTTTCTGCATTTCATTTGACATTTCTCAATTTCAGACTAACTCAATTTGAACCATGGGAAGGTACACAATCGAACAACGCGTTAAAGTTATTCAGGCTTATTATGAAAATGGGCGTTCAAATCAAAATGCATATCGTGCACTTCGTGATTTTTTCGGTCAATTTAATCGTCCAAATGTGTTTACAATCGCAAAAATCGTGCAAAAATTTAAGCAAACCGAGTCTGTAGGAGATGTAAAATACCAGTGCATGCTCGTACAGCTCGAACTGCCGAAAATATTGCTGATGTTCGCGATAGTGTGGCTGAAGAGCCGTCCACCTCAAATAGTCCTTGTGCCCAACAATTGCACCCCTCACGCTCGTCGTTGATGAACATTATGCATAAAGACTTGCATTTACATACACGTTTACAAGGTGCAATTGACTCAAGAACTAAAGTCTCTTGACCATTCCAAACGTCGTCAATGGTCAGAATGGTGGCAAGAAATGGCAACAGTGAATAATCAATTTTCGAAGAAAATCATCTTCAGTGATGAGGCACCTTTTTACATCAGTGGATTTCGCGGTCAATGTTGGCTCTGAGTTCGTCCAACGTTGTCGGCTTGTTGGCATGGACCAATGATTTGACGTAGCCCAAAGAAAAAAGTCCAATTGACTGGTCCCAATTGACTGGCCCATTTCTTGAGATAACACGCTCACCAAACTTACTCTTCAATAAATCGATTGTAACGTGCGCTGTGTGGCTTGTGGCACCGTCCTGTTGAAACCACATGTCGTCCAAGTCCATGTTTTTCAATTCGGGCCAAAAATAATCGGTAATCATGGCGCGATAACGATCGCCATTCACAGTAACGTGACGATCGTTATTGTCGACGATAAAATATGGCCCAATGACGCCGCCGGCAGGAAAACCGCACCAAACAGTTATTTTTTGTGGATGAAGGGTGATTCATGAAGCACATGTGGAATTTCACCAAACCAATAACGCATAGTTTGCTTATTGACAAACCCATTCAGCCAAAAATGAGCTTCGTCACTAAAAATGATTTTGCGATGAAATTCATCATCTTGGCGCATCTTCTCCAGAGCCCAATCGGAGAACGTACGTCGCGTCATAAGGTCCATCGGCTTCAATTCTTGAGTCAGCTTGATCTTGTATGGGTGTAAACCGAAATCTTTACGCAAAATTCGCCATAGAGTGGTCTTGGCGATGCCCAGTTCTTGAGAACACCGCGGAATCGACTGATTTGGTTCGTTTGCTATGGACGCCTGAACGGCAGCGATATTTTCGTCACTTCGACCAACCCGTTGTCTCACTGGCACGGCAGCATCACACAATGAATATGTAGACGCACTAAACTTGTTATTGCTTGTCTACTAGGACAAAAATAACGACCAAAAATTGGAGTTAACGCTCTTAAAGTTGCGATCACCCACTCCGAGTTTCGGTTGTACATTTTTATAATTTGCATACGTTGTTCGTTTGTGTACTTTAACATGATGGAAATGTTGAGTTTACTGAAAAAAAGGAAAGTAACAGTTAGATGATCAGTGAAATAGTGCATTCACAAATTACATTAAAAGTTGTCAAGTACCTATTAGAAAACACTTTATAATATAATCCTAAATAATAAAAATCGTCCTCAGTACTCATAATATTATCAGCTAGAATTATATTTATGATCATTAGGATCATACTATGATAATTTCGAATTCCCTTTCGACTTTTATCGTAGAAAAAATACTAGAAGAATAGATTTGTCTTATCTAAATCGATTGCGATTTAAATGCGTCATCTTTAAAAAATGGCTACTAATCTAGTAAAAACATAATTCAAAAGAATTTTTCTAAAGAGAGTCCTTAAGAAAATGTCTGCAGAATGTGGTGTGTATATTAGATAGAAAACAAAAATTACAGGTTTATCCAGCTTTGCATATTACAGTTTTTTTTTGTGCAATCCAAGATTTTACCACCTGCAGACTTTCTTCTTCGCGTTCTAATAAGTTTAGCACTCACTGTATATAAATATGTAAATATTCTTGTATATTTTTGTAAGAATTTTCAAGTACTGTACATAAAGTTACTTACAATATTTTACTACTATTTACATTAAACTATCAATGCAATTTTTTCTTTCTTTTGTATTTTGTCGAATTCCCCTTTTATAGTTACTTTTTCGGTATTATTAGCAAAAAGAAATATCCAAAGATGGTAATCATTTGCATCATCTCATGCATTTTGGTATGGAAACATTCTTCTTCCATATGCCCAAATAACAACTAGCAAAGACGTAGGTTTTGATAAGTTGTAAAACCCTTTTATGTATGATTTTTGTACCCTACACCCTAACGTGGAAGGAGTGTGATGAGTTTGTGCTGATGTTTGTAACTAACTAATAAATAATAATTTGCCTGGACTCACCTTTAAGTAAGGACTTTTAAAATATACAGGATGTACAAAATGGCTCTCATCGTGCCAATAACCTAGCCTCCTAGCCACCTAGCAACTACAACAAAATTCTTGTATGTAGTGGGTAGAAATTATATGACATATCCCTCATTCAGCTTGCAGCTTGGATCAATCTACCCTTCATTTCACGTAGGGTTCGTAAAACAAGTACTGGCAAAACTCCATGACCTAACAATGAAAACCCAGTTTGTTGGATTTGAAATCAATTTTATTCTTCAACGTTATCTCCGTTAAGTGAAATGCACTTCTTCCAACGATCCTCCAACATCTCGATACGCTTGAAAAAATATGATTTGTCAAACTTTTAAAAATAGGCTTCCGTCTCTGATATGATTCCTTTAGTATAAAAAAATCTCTTTTCCTGAAGCCATCTTTTCAAGTTTGGGAACAAATAATGATCGCCAGACCTGAAGAATATTGGGGTGGGGACGCAATTCTTAATGTAAAAACTTAAATGTTTCTTAAGCCAAAGCAGATGAATGCGGTGCATTGCCATGATGGTACAAGATTTTTTTCTTTTTAGGTGGATCGTATTTTTTTCTTAATTTCTTCATCCAATGTGTCCAATAACTTAACATAGTACTTGGAAGTTATTGTTTTTTCATTCTTTTCTGGTCATTACCTTTCCAGCCGATTGTTGAGTTTTGGACACTTTGGTCGGCTTTCGCACGCTTGTAACCACTCCGCAGACTGTCTATTGATCTCCGGTGTATAAGAATGAATCCAAGTTTCAAACATTGTTATAAATCGATGTAAAAATTTAGTTGAATTTACTTCAAACATCTGGAGCAGAAAACTTTTCATATATAAATGATCATGTAATATATGCCGAACTCGTCCTGTTGACATCTCTATGATGCCAGCAATCTCACTCACTTTAATCTTTCGTTCATCCAATACAACCTGATGCACTTTACTTGCGTTTTTTTCGGTAACTGCCTAATTTGGACGACCAGTACGATCTGCATCATTTGTGTTCGTACGACCAGGACGTTTAAATTCGGAATACCACATTTCAACCATTGAATATGAAGGCGAAGATACAACATAATTTTTATCAATCCATTTTTTCGCTTGGACAGTAATTTTTCCTACCAAAAAACAATGTTTAATCAAAACACGAAACTCTTTGCAATTAATTTTTTTGCCAAACTTTAAAAGCAGCATAATTTTTATGTCTGAAGTGTTGACACAATTTTTCTAACAGTTGGCCCTACTGAAGATACAAAAAAGATTTTCACTTCTCACCCCATCTCTATGTGAGGCCACGTACTTTTCACTCCTTGTAGTAAAAAAGTAATCTTTTTTTGTAAGCTGCTTTCAACCAATGTTTTCTCAGTGTGTTTTTTATAAACAGCAAATTTTTCAAAACAAACTTTAGCAAGCAGTCACTCAGAAAAAAAGTTATTAGAAACATTTGTAAACGGGTTTCAATTCCACTTTACTATTTTTGTACTGATTTTTAATAAAAAAAAATATTATTTAGCAAATGTTTATGGTAGTTACATTTTACAAATTACAAAATTTTAACAGAACATTTACAAATTTTTATTGCTAATTTTAAAAATCATTTTACAATTTTTTGAAAACCGATTTGCTAAAATTACTAATATTAAAAAAGTGGATATTGCCTTAAAATATTACATAGATTACAAAAAGGGATCGGAAGTGAATATACCGACTCATATCTAAAAATAGGACATCTACTTAAAATAGCACTAATAAGTTTTTTTAGTTCTAAAAATCAGATCTTAAAACAATTTAAATTTGACCTAAAAAGTAAAAAAAAAAATTACTAAAATATTTTTCAAAACAGTAATTACCAATTTAAAACAAAATGAAAAATTCGTTTCCCATGTAAAAATCGAAATATATATGAGCATACATGATCATACATGGGCCTGTATATGATCATACATGGGCATACATGGTCATATACGTCCATACATTGTTCAATATATGACCATACATGATCTCATATATGATCATATATCTTCGGATCTGAAATTTGAGGGTATATGGACGTATATGATCATATACGAGCATATATGAATAATATATGAGCATGTATGATAATATATGCACATATATCACCATATACCCTCAAATTTCGGATCCGAAGATATGTGGTCATATATGAGATAATGTATGAACGTATATGACCATGTATGCCCATGTATGATCATATACAAGCCCATGTATGATCATGTATGTTCATATATATTTCGATTTTTACATGGGTTATGTTTTAACAATTTTTAAGATTTGGATTTATTTTTTAATTTTGTATAAAATATTTCTTGAAAAAAATAAATAAAATAAAAAAATTTTAATGCTCGATAAGAAAAAAATAAATTTAAAATTTTGTACTTATGTTAATAATATTTAGTAATTTTTTTTTTTGCAGATTTTAGCAAACAGATTTTAAATAACACTTTACTAAAATTTAGTAGTGGCTACTAATTTTTTTACTAATTTCATTGTACTACACTTCAGCAGACATGTGTTGCTAAGATTAGCAAAAAATACCTCTGGGCTCAAATTAGCAAAATTTCCCGTAATAACAGCAAAATTTTCAGTCGCCATTACAGACTTTTTTTGGTGAGTGTAGTTAATTAACGGTTCTGCTTGAGATAACTACAAAAAAGTACACCCTAAGTGACACACGGCATCTATGGATAAGGAACACTGGGGGTCCTTTGCCTTCTTAAATTAACTAATTTAAGGAAATTGTTGCAAAAATACAAAATATCACAGTTACATTTCTTGTTATTATTGGAAAATAGAAAAGTCATAAGTTTATTTTATGGGGACTTTATTTGACATATACAAATTTAATTTTTTCTTATTATTCATTGAAAAAATAAAGTTTTAATGACTTAGATAAATATAAAGTTTTATAGGCACAACATCAATTATTGGAAAGCCATTATGGGGCAATGTTAAAAATGTGCTTGCGATATTTCGTATTGTAATCAGCAAACCAAATTCTTACCTAAAAGCGCAAATTCGAAATTTTTTACCTTTTGCTAACAAAATTTTAAAATAAATTTTATTCTATTTTAAGTTAAATATTTAAGAGATCGGCACGTGGGCCATTTTAACTCACATCGTGCGAACCAAAAATTACAATTATGCACGATAATTTTTTTAAATGGTTACTTTGATTTGTTTCCTTTAATAATATTTTTTCTTGAAAATTAGGAAAAGTTGTTTGTTTTTAATTTATTGCTTTTTTTTTTGAAAAAGAATATTGAAAATAATTTAATAATTTTTAAAAAATTAGAAAACTTTTACTTGAAAAAAAAAATATATTTTATTAAAATTTTTCTGAACTAACTCGCATGAAAATGTTCCTTAGAAATAGTTCATCAGTTTTTAAAACCAAATAAATATTTATTTGGTTTTATTAATTGTCTAAACTAATTTTTATAAAACAATTCTTAAAAATTAAAAAGTTATAGACATACAAAATTAATTGAGAAATGGCTTTTTAAAATTTAGTTAATTTTACTACTGGCGAAAAAAATGAACACACATTAAGTTCAAGTACTTTCTAATTTAAAAATAGACACAGTTTTTGAACTAAATGGGAGTAAATTATGTTCTTAATTTTTTTTTGAACTAAACTTAACTAAACTGGAGGGCGACGGAGACGATACTGGATCACATCGTAGGGGGGTCTGTGGTGACAATTTGCGTCGACAGTCAGGCTGCGCGAAGGTCATAGACAAATTATATGTACGGTGCGTGCGAGCCTGGTCGCAAGGTGTAGGAATGCTCTGAGGGAGCTCATGGTTGCATTCACAGTAAGGCTGTGTTGGGTACCCGTACACTGCAAGGTGGATGGCAATGAGGTGGCGGACGAAATCACGAGGGGGGGTTCAAATCTGGCCTTAGGGGTAAGGGACAGGGGGGAAAGCCCTCCTTGTGCCACTTCTATGGGGTGATACGGGAAAGGTTCCGTGATGCCGTTAACCGGTCCTGGGGGAATAGAGTGGATTGCAGGGTGTCGAGGGCGTTATGGACCGGACTGGACGCAGGGGCAACCAAGGTTCTATTAGGATTGGATAGGGTGGTCTCAAGACCCTTATAGGGTTTTAACGGGGCATTGTTCTGTTAGGACTTTTACGAGTAAATGGGATAATGCCATACCGGACTTCTGCAGACTGTGCGGGGAAGTCGAGGAGCATGTACTGTGATACTGTCGTAGGATGCAGGGTCTTAGGCAGAAATGGCTAGGAGATGGGTTTCACGACGAACTGGGGTGTATCGCTGGATGTAATCCAGCCGATCTACTAGGGTTTGTCAAGGAAATAGGACGGCTGTTTCTGATGAGGGGACTGTAGGGGAAGTCTTGTCCTACGTAGTTTCTTTATTTCTTCGGACCTCTCAACTTTTTTCTTCTTTACTACTCTTTCTTTCTCTCTCTCTCTTTCTTCTTCCTCTATACTGATGGGATTCACAATGGACCGCATTGGTCTCCGGGTGGAAATGCTTCCCTTGGGCGCATAACCATTCTTAACCTAACTTTATCATATTTTAGTATTCAAATTTCTTAAAAATGATATGTTTTTCTTAAAAATTGATAAATTTTTATTTAATATACTTGGTTTTTCCTAAATTCAAGAAATATTACTTAAGAAAGGTATGAACTATTTTTGAGTATACAAACTATTTCGTTTTTACCCAAACATATGAATTTTTATTTATTTTAAGAAAATTTTTCTAAGTTTTAATAAAATTTTACTTAAATTAAGGAAAATTTTTAAAGAAAATTTTGGATTTATTTTTAGTTCATCTTTTTTTTTTTTTTGAGTGTGGGAAGACACCGGCTTAGATGCATGCTTTAGTGTTTGGCTCATCAATTATTTTGAAAACTACAATATTATAAATGTAAATTCTAATATCTTTGTTTATTATTATTATTATTATTCTTTCAGGTAAGTTTCTCTTTTTATTAATGGACATTTAATATTTCAATGCTGTAAGTACTAAATTGCATTTAATATTTATATAAATTCATATTATTCATATTTTTATTGCCAAAGAAAACTTTAAAAGTTCTAAGTTCAACACAGTTCATAAATTCGATATAATAATCATAATAAAATATGAGCTTCATGGTAAAATTTAAAATTTTACAGTTGAAATTTTAAATTATTCATAACCATAAAATATTTTTCTTTTTTAAACAAAAATCAGTGATTTATATTTAAACATCAAAAAAAAAAATTCAATGATGCAACAAAAAACAACAAAAAGGCCATAAATTCAAGGCCAAAATCTAAGATTTACAAAACAAAAAGAAAAATTGCTAAAGCATCAAAATAAATACATACCTACCAACTACCAAAAACTTAAAAAAAAACAAAAATATCTTCTTTATGTAAATAGTAGTATGTACAAAATATAAATGTGAAACTTTATTTGTGTAATAAATATAAAATTTGCAATATACCTAAATATTTATGTACGAGTACATTACATTACATCACATCTACATACAATACAAAAAATTCAAATACCAATGGAACCATTCATTCCAAACAACGACTGAGCCAACCTATAGATTTTCAACATAAAAGTTTTGTTCACTACCGCTTTAGCAATGATGACCCTTCAATGGGTACATTAAGAGTATGTGCTCAAGAATGATAATAAAGTTGACTAAGGAAAAAAAAAAAAGAACTGCAACTGCTGCTTTGGCAACAAGTATGGTATCTAAGTAGTCAAGGTAAGAAGTAGTGGCAGTAGAAGTAATAAAATACAAAATGTTCTGGCAAAGTAAAATTGGCAAAAACAGAAACATAAGGTTGTTGTTTTGTACATAAAAGCCAAACAACATCAAAATTGATGAAAGATCTTTAAAGCATATAAAGCAATTGGAAGCAGATGATGCTGAAGAAAAATAAAAGGAATAAAGAAATGAAGTATTTTCTTAAAACAGAAATATATACATAAGTATACTTACTACAAATGATGATGATGATGATGATGATAATCTTGTTGGCCATATGGACTGAACGAAAAGAAAAGCTAAAAAAAAGTCATTACATGTTTGATTTTTTTTTCTTCCTTAAGTAAAAGACGCATAAAATATAGGAGAACACTGTTTACTTTGGCATAGAAAAAAGGGGATAATTAAATTAATTAAAGTATTTATGCGTTTTAATTAGGGTTTGGTTAGTAAATACAATAGTAAACTTACGAATTAGTAGTTTTTAATTCATAAATAACACTGTAAAACAATTTCAAACTTTTTCCAAAATTATGGGGTTCCGACGATTGATTCTTGTTAAGGAGACCAAACAAAAAAAATAAACGTATTTCGGCAGTTTGATAGTTTATATCAGAATTGCATTTTAGAGGCGGTCGAAGTTTCCCAGCTCTGGCCTGTTCTTGCAGCATATCGGTATACAAAACTATGTTTTCTTTACATTTGAGGTGTAGGGTATCTTCAGCAACTTTGTAGATAATGGTATGGCAAATATTTTTTTAAAACATATTAACCCTCTAACTCCCCCTCATAACGGCATTTTTTGGCTTTATTCTAACAAATTGTAAAAAACACCCCGAAAAAGGGGAAGGGCGGGGATGAAATGTTCTACAAAAATGTTGGCCATAAAATTCTACTATATATTTCAGAACACACTAAAGCCCAAAACTCAACACAAATACCAAAAACCAGACAAATTCAAGATTGCTCATCAAATTTCTAGTCAGATTTTGGGATGACCTAAATATTATGTAGGTGATCCCAAAATTTGACTTTTAATATGTTGGTCATCCCAAAATTTGACTAGAAATCTGATGAGCAATCTTGAATTTTATTGGTTTTTGGTGTTTGTATTAAGTTTTGGGTTTTGATGTGTTCTGACATATATAGTAGAATTTTATGGCTAACATTTTTGTAGAACATTTCATACCCGCCCTTCCCCTTTTTTGGGATGTTTTTAACAATTTGTTAAAATAAAGCCAAAAAATGCCATTATATGGGGGAGTTAGAGGGTTAATATGTTCTGCAAAAATATTTCTCATACCATTATCTACAAAGTTGCTGAATATACCATACACCTCAGATGTAAAGAAAGCATAGTTATATACCGAATATGCTGCAAGAGCAGGCCAGAGCTGGGAAAATTTGACCGCCTCTTGAAATTCCTTAACAATCAGCGGAACCTCGTAATTTTTTTTTTTTGTGTTAAACTGTGTAATTAATATTACTCATTCGCAGTCTTAGATATACCAAACGGTAGTTAACATATTTTGGAAACATCATAAAATGAAGCTGGTTAATTTTTTAATATAGATAGCTAAAAAATATAAAAAAATAACTTTTTGCGTATCAGCAATATGGAATTTATAATATTAATTATACGCTCCTAAACAAATTTATTTCAGATGAATAAAAATCATAGTCAAAATATAAATTTTATTTGTCTAAACAATCCACATTTTTTTGTCATAATTGAATTTCAGTTGAGCCTCTTTTCTCTGTTACTTTTAATACACACAAAAAAAAATTACGAAATTCTGTTTGTAATATTGAACAACTCTCATAGAATACTTTTGTGAATATATTTAAATAAAAAAAATTAAAAAGGCACTAACAATGGAATTTGTAAATATTGGGTATACAAGTAAATAATGTCGATTATTTTGCTTGAAAAATGCATTATAATAACAAAATAAATTGATACATTATTCCATCGTTAGCCACTATTTTGTCCCATCTTTCTGGTAGCGTATGAATTCCGCGCCATAAGAACTTCTCCGGTTTTGAGGTAAAGAATGAATCAAGCCAATTTCCGATACCCTGTAGTCAGAAGGGGCAAGGACTGGGCTATAAGGCGGGTGAGCCAAAACTTCCCATCCACTGTTTTCCAAATAGTATTTGACCGGTCTTGCAACATGTGGCCGAGCGTTGTCATGATGGAAGATTATCGCATCGTGTCTGGTCGAATATTCTGGTCGATTTCAACCACCCTTCTGATCCCACCAAATACAGAGCATTACCTTGGCGCCATGTATATTCGGCTTCGGCGTTGATTTGGCTTTACAAATGACTTTTTGCGCTTGAGGTTATCGTAATGTATCCATATTGCATCACCAGTAACAATACGATTTAAATGACAAGCAAAATCGCCTTTCAAGGTCTCTCGGCTTCAATTCATATGGGACCAAATTTCCTTGCTTTTGAATGAATACCAATGCTTTTAAACGTAGGGAAACTGGCTTGTTGTGTAGCTCCCAAAGTAATGCAAGTTCTTCTTGCTTTTGATATCAATCTTCGTCGAGTAATGCTTCCATTTCCTCATCTTCAAACTTTTTTCGGCTAACCAGACCTCTACTTGTCTTCTGTGTCGAAATCACCACTTCTGAATCACGCAAAACCATTGTTCACAAGTTTTTTTAGTTGGTGCATGTTGACCGTAAGCTTCTACCAACAATCGATAACTTTCAGCAGCCGTTTTCTTCAAATTAAAGAAGGTTATCAGACTTCCCCGCAAAACATATTTTTTTATGCACAAAATTTGACATTTTTATTAGTGAATAAAAAAAGTGTGTAAACAGCTGTCATTATAATTCAGTATTCGATAGACGCCAAAGTGTAAGTCTATCGAATACTGAATTATAATGACAGATGTTTACCCTCCAAAATACCATATTTGTTATTATTGACACAAACCATATGTGATAGTAATGCCATCTGTTGTCCAAATCGACATTATTAACTTATATCCAATACAAAGAACTTTCTGTTATTATTTTGTAACATAAATTTTTATTTTCAAAGAATTTTAATATGGAAAATAACAATTTACAAAACATTTACCCTCCGAAATACCATATTTGTTATTATTGACACAAACCATATGTGATAGTTATGCCATCTGTTGTCCAAATCGACATTATTAACTTGTATATCCAATACAAAAAACTTTTTGTTATTTTTTTGTAACATAAATTTTAATTTTCAAAGAATATTAATATGGAAAATAACAATTTACAAAACATTTCAAACAAAAAATTTTTAGAAATCGAATTTGAATTTTAACAAATATTTTTAATTACTTAGAATTTTGTGAGTTTAAATTAAATTATATGTAAACACAATTAAAAATTTAATAGAATTTGGACCAGCAAAAAAATTTGTTATATCAATTAATTTTTTTTTGTTAAAATAAATTAAAATTTTTCAATTATTTTTTTAATCATATCAATTAAATTTTTAATCAAAAATTTTCAACATTTTCAACTAAAGTTATATCAACTAAAGCTTTAATTAAAGTTATAACGAAAAATCAATTAAAATTTTGATTAAAATTCCAGATTTAAATCAATTAAAATTTTAAACAAATTTTCAAAAAAAATTTTTTTTTTTTAAATCTTCATTTAAATAACAGAGCCATTAGGGTCTTATGTGGTTAATTTAAGCTACTATCTAAATAACAAACTTCTAGATAAATCATATAATTATAAATTGTATCCAAAATCCCTAACCGAGCACTAGCATCGAGGCTATCGGCTCGTTGTAGCGAAAACAAACCAGAGCCTCTGGTGGGAATTGAACCCACGACCCCCGCACTGATAAGCTAGCACGCTACCAACTAGCATTTTTTTCTAAAATGATTTTTCGCAAAATATTGTAGAAAAAATGGGTGGCCTCATAAAAGAAATCAAAATTTCAAAATTTTAATATATACCTTTAAAACATGATTCCTTGATTTCATTTTTAAATATGATTCAATGAATCGATTTGCAAAATTCTGTTCATTGTTTGAATAATTTTCTACTTTATTCAATTGATATCAAATTCAGAGAATAAATTTGATTTTTGTTGAATCAATCAAATTGATTAAGTTTTAACAAATTAAATAATCAAAAATCGTTGGCAAACAGAATCACAAAACAAATCATTAAATCGTGTCAAAATTGAGTCATTGTCATGAGTGATTATGATTTATTTATAGATTTGTAAAATTAATAATATTTTTTAATTTAACAGAGATATCTTTCGATTATCGATCTGAAAAATCTATCCAAATTAAATTTATTTTTATCCAAAAATTTTCAAATCTAAAGTCAATTCCATAGACTATGTTGTTTTTGTAAATTTAAACAAAGAGTGCGATTTTCTTTTTTAAAATCAATAATTAATTAATGAATTAATACGCGTAATATTAAAAATATTTTTAAGAAATTTTTTTGTTTTGTTTAAGGATTTGAGATGCAATTTTGCGATTTAAATAACTGTGATCAAAGATAAGATATAAATAAGTCAAAATAATATGTCTTTTTATATGTTGTTTATAGTGTTTATTGTAAACTAGAATTTTTTTTACACCAAGTTAATTATCAATTAAAAATTTAATTGATATGATTAAACTTTAATTGAAAATAAACAAAAATCAAAAAAAAAAAAAATTAATTAATTTTTTTTTGGCAATCATTTTTTCTGTGTAAATTTTAAATATTGTTTTAACAGTTTATTCCATTAACTACAATTTTTCACACCAAGTTCATTATCAATTAAAAATGTAATTGATATAATTAAACTTTTTTGAAAATAAACAAAAATTAAAAAAAAAATTCAATTAAAAATTTTTTTTTCAATAATTTTTTCTGTGTAAATATTAAATATTGTTTCAACAGTTTTTGCAGTTAATAACAGTTATATTTAGACTTTTTACCCACTGTTTCATATTTTATCCTATACAGGTATTAAAGTTAACTTCTACATATTTCTATAGATACTTGACAACAACAACGACAAAATACAAGAACATTCAAGTCCAAGTATCTAAATCTAACAAACATTTGTAAAAATACATTTTTTTAAACTATGACAGAAGAGTGTGTGGTTGAAAATGTTGTTGATGCTGTGTTGTTGATGCATTTCAGATCTTAAAAGAATTAATTCATGTAAAGTAAACTAACAATTTAAACTGCAAAGTGTAAAAATTCCATACCAGATCTTCGAGGGGTTACTAGCGCAACTTCTTATCTCCTACTACTACTTTTTAGGGGAGTCAAAAAAAAAAAACGTTTTATAACAAACTTGTGACATTTTTAAATCATTTATTATTATTTTTTTTTTAATTTAAAACGTAACGTTATTAAAAAAATGTCACAAGTTTGCCTTCAATCGCTGAATCAATTGGACCTTGTAAGCAAATATTCCGAGATTTTTGTGCAAAATTCTCACATGCTGCTGCGTGAAATGCCGAGTTCTTCAGATCGATGGCGAGTCGATGTTATTGCATTGAGTTGCACAATTTCCGCCGACTTCAATTCGTTCACTCAGAAAACAGTTTTTTGCTGACAACCGAATTGTTGCCAATCGAATGGTTCAGTTGCAGCAACCAAATTTTTAGGTTGTGACTACCGAGTTGTTATTGAAACAACCGAAATACTGTTGTCACATTCATATTTAATCGTTTTAATTTTCTTTAGAAGGTAATAAGTTTTTGATTGAAAATTGCCAAAATTAATAGAGATGGCACTTTTCAAAAGTTGACTTAAGCTAAGTATGGGTACTTAAAGAATTTGTGTAGTATTGCTCTCTACCTTAATCCTACTTCACTTAATATAGTTAGGGCCTTTAGAATCTGAAGTTTTTGTGTGGGGGAAAAGTTCACAAAATCTTTGTTATATCCTATAAGATCCTCTTAATATATTGTTTATATTAAAGAATTTGTTCTTTAAAGTTTTGCTCAAACACACACACACACACTCATCAGTAACCGAAGGCGTTTTTGTGTGGTGTTTGTAAATGCAATTCTTTCTTCCTTCATTGCCTTGGTAAACTTCCTTTAGAATTTTGCACTCACATAGTACATGTTGCAGAACATCAACGTCATCATCATTAACTTTAACTCTGGCATGATGCAGTTTTCTGTTTATATTTGCAACGTTCTTTCTTCGTCGTTAGTTGTTATATCATGCATGATCAGCTGAAGGAAGGTTTACTACGTTTTGTTTTTTTTTAGCTAAAGCATGTTTGTACTCCATTAAAACAGTACGACGACTAAAATAGCATTCAATATAAATATATATAAAGATCGTTTATTTAGTTTTTTCAATACATTGCACTACATGCGCTAATAGTTACTTTCACAATTGAACATACATTCTTAATATAAAATGGAGGACTAAACCTAGAATAGAAAACTTCATTACAAGCAGAAAACAAAATATTAATATCAGAATATTGTTCCTACTAAATAATGTGTTGCTTTCCTTTGAAGGGAAATAGAGGTAAAATGAAAGTTGTTGAAATATAGCAACAATGCAATTGCGCGAGATGTTAAATCTTACAATTATTGCTCGCCATGTGATAGAGTTGGTGAACTTGTTAAGGCTTTTTAGTTTATAGTCCTCTTATGCTATTTTGCTTCAGAGGGTTTAACAGAAACACCAAGGAGGGCGCTGCGATATATTTAAGGAATAAAAAGCTCATACTTACAGGGTTTTCCAAATACAGGTATCTTTTTAAATCATATTTTATTTGTGACACTGATAGATGTTTTTCTGTTTGAAATATTAACTATCAGTCAGTATCACGGACTAAAATGAGTCCTTTTCTGCTTGAACAACGTTGGGAATTGTTGCAAACTTATTTCCAAAGTAAGTGCTGTGTTGCCCAAACTGTGAGCTTGTTGGAAAGAAGTTTTGGCCGTAGTGAAGCACCCACAGCACGTGCATAAAGCAAATTTGTGCAAAAAGTTCGTGAAAATAGCTTGCTAGAGGACAACACTCATGGTTCCCGTCGTCTTTCGGTGCGTACCGATGTGAATGTGGCTGCTGTGGCCGAAAGTGTGCAACTCAATACAAGAACATTGACCCGCCATCGACCTCAACAACTCGGCATTTCACTCATCAGCATGATGAGAATTTTACATAAAGATTTTGGATAATTCGATTACAAGGTCTAATTGACTTAGCAATTGAAGGTAAACGATCATTCACTTCGTTACGGCTTCTCAGTATGGGCCTTACAGATGATCCAATGGGACATCGAATTTGGCCGAAAAATCATCGTTAGGTTAGGTTGAAAAGATGAAGGTCATTCGCCCTTCATAAACACCCCAAAAAAATGCCAGAGAATCGGCATGTTGTGCGCTTTCCAAAACTAAGTAAATAAAAATTCTATTATTCCTGAAGAATTCAGTATCCCTCAGGTATCCCTTCAGTTTTTCCATATCAACCCCCCTTAAGCACTCCAATGACGGAATAATGTCCTCGTGCGAATGCTTTACCCTACTTCTTGCGAAAGCCGGACAAAAACAAAAAAGGTGCTCCAGAGTCTCATCGTCCTCTCCGCAGGCCCTACACACCACAGAGTCACTTCTTCCCAATTTTGAAAGGTGTGCTCGTAGCGTAGAGTAGTGGCCTTTGTGAATTCCCATCATGTTGGCCAGTTCCCGTTTCCCCAGCCCTAAGATTTCCCTTGTCCTGCCCACATCCGGGTTACCCCACAGTACCTAAGTGATAGCACCAACATTATCCCCATTCCATATCTTCAGATTGATGGCCCATTGTCAAAGCTCCGTTCTCGACATCCGAAAAGGATTTTGAAGGTTAACAGAGACCAGGTTTTATCCATCCCTGGTTATCTCGTCAGCCCTTGCATACCATTGTCCGGGTACTCATATAAACCTCAGACGTCCCCTGCCAGAATAAGCGTTTATCACCCTTTTGTAGTTTAAAACTGTCGTCGATTTCACAGACTCCACTGACAGAGCCCTGACAGGCTGGCTGACTATCAGAAAATACAAATTATCTTTTCTTACGAGGCGTATTGACATCTCGGCGGCCATGCCAACAAACAAAATTGCCGTATCCGGGGATCGGAAAACTCCATTCTTTTTCGAAAATGCTGCTGAAAAAGCCATTTCAGGCAACGGCGAGTCTGGGATAATCTTTAGTGTCAGTAGGATGGTGCACCGTGTCACACAGCTCATTAAACAATCGATCTTTTGCGCACTAAATTCGGTAATCGTGTTATCAGCTGTCTAAGCGATATCAATTGGCCGCCTCGGAGCTGCGATTTTTTCCCTTTACAATTTACAAGACCGATTCTACGAGTATGCGAATAACCCCGAAACGATTCCCATCCTTAAGGCTAATATTGTCTGAGCTATTCGTGAGATAGAATCAGAAACTATCAACAAAGTCTTAGACTAATAGTATTAGCTACTGCGAAGCCAGCCGTGGCAGCCACATGAATGAAATCGTTAGACATAGTCAAACGCTCTAACCTCTACGCAATTAAATTATAAAAACTAAACCTAATATATTGATATTAATTAAAATATGAAAAGTTTTATGTTACTTAGAATCATATTGAATTTAATAAGATTCATACTTAAAAATAAAATTGTTTATAGAAAAATAACATGTTAATTCAAATATTTTTTTTTTATAACTTTCCTTTTCTTTATTGAATGTGCCCCATAGGGCATCACAATAAGTATTAAAATCTTAAAACTAAAATGTAAGGTATATACTGCATAGCAGGGTGGTAGGTCGGCTCTACGAAGCCTTGTCACTGATTGTGTTGTTAACAGTTGTCTTGCGAGAGGGTTTGGATGTTGTTGCAGTCTTGCTTTGTATCTCTCACGAACTTTCTCGAATTCTTCTTTGACTAGTTTCACTTCTAAGTCTTTGTGGATGTTTACATTTGTGACGTACCATGGCGCTTCAGTGATGGTCCTAAGAACTTTTGATTGAGCTCTTTGTATAATATCAACACTGGTTCTACTTGCATTTCCCCATAATTCGATGCCATATGATCAGATTGGTTTTAGTAACATATTGTATAAAAGTAATTTACAGTCAAGGCTTAGCTTTGATTTGTGGTTAATTAACCAATGTAGGTTGAATGCTTTAATATTCATGTGAAGCCTCTTGGCTTCAATATGTCGGCGCCACGTAAGACGTCTAGCAAGGTGTAACATGGTCAGACTGAGGAATTGTTACATTGTTAAGAGTAACATGGCTACAATCTCCCCTTCTCAGTGAAAATGTAATGTGTTTGCTTTTCGTCTCGTTAACTTGTATTCTCCATTTTTTTAACCACGTCTCCAAACATCTTAAATAATTGTTCAGTTCTGTTGCAGCCAAGTATGGGTCAGCATGTGAATAAAGGATAGCTGTATCATTAGCAAATGTTGAAATAGTCAAATTTGCACTCATTGGTAGATCAGAGGTGTAAATTAAGTAGAGTATAGGACCAAGAACACTGCCCTGAGGGACACCTGCCCTTATTTCAAAGTCCTGTGTTAGGTAGTCATCATACTTTACTCTAAACAGGCGATTCGAGAGGTATGATTCAATCAATTTGTATGTGTTGGGGGGGCAGTAAATCCTTTGTATAGCAAACCTTCATGCCAAACTTTGTCGAACGCTTGTGCAACACCTTTCTTATCTCACCAGTTATGCGATTAACTTGCTCAATTGTTCCATGATGTTCGCGAAAACCAAACTGGTGGACTGGGATGACTTTTTTTCTCAATTAAATAAGGCATTCATTTTTTTTGGAACACCTTCTCGAACAATTTTGATAAGCATGGCAGGCAGCAAACTGATTGGTTTTCTGTGAAGAAATTCCTCAGATTGATCTATTTTATGTTTCCGATAATTTATATATTTCGTCGTAACCGTATTGGAATTGGCCGAATAAAATTTTATACTGAAGTTCAGTTTTGGAATTTGATATAAGAATAATTTTTGGAGTTACTGTATGTATTACATAGTACACCCTTTTATTCTTCCCTTCCAATTTATCGTCATTGTATAGTGTTAATAGTACAGTAAATTATTTCAACATGCATGAATGTATACATCCACAATTGCAGGCTCCAACAAAATTGAAAGCACGAGATGACGAAAATAAAGTTTATTTAAAGTCTTCAGCTGCATCATCATCATCATTGGAGTAGAGTAGCAGATGAAGTTTAAACAGTATCAAAAGTGCTTAGCTAAGCACTATTCATTATGTTTTGTGATTTTGATTCCGATTTTATTTCTTTTACTTGTTGTTTACTTGTGAGGATTTAAACTCTCTTAGGAATAAATGTTGCTGCTGTTGCAAATCTTAGTATCCCATTGATGATGCTATTTGCCTTTTCCCATCCGTCCTTCTATGAAATTGTGTGTGTTGTCTGCTGTTTTGTTGTGTGTGTGTGACGTCGTTGTTTTGACCGTTGTTTACACTGTATTGTGTACAACATTTTTTTCCGCATAAATATTTTTTTTTTGTTTGCTTTAAATTTTTCTTTTTCTTCTTTTGATCGTTTTGTTGTTTATTTCATTGCATGACTTTTTCTTCAATCGAGAGATCTTATGTTTTTGATATTTAATTTATATAAAATATTCTTTTTCTTCCTCTTTTATTGTAACTACAGCCGTGTTTGTTGTTTATGCTGTTGCTGTGCCTTGACTAGATCGTTTTCTTTTCCAATTTCAAATGATTTTTCTGTTTTGTTTATTTCTAATCTACATTTGAATTTTGTTATTTGTTTTATTTATTTGTAAGAATTCAGCTTAATCATCACTTTAAATCAAAACTTTATACTTAATTCCATAGAAAAATTGTGGTCATTAGTAGGAATTCCATCTATTTTGTATTCCAGGAAAAGATCTAAAATGTAGAAGAACAAATTTGATAAGAAGACTTTTTCTGAATAGAAACACTCTTTTCAGTAAAAGCTGTTCCTTATGTTCTCAAAAACCCTCACAGACAGAAAACCCCTCAGATGCTATAAAAAATCTCTCAGATCCTCAGTATTTTCTGTAGAAAATCTGCCAGATTTTTCTAAAGAAAAATCCTTAGATTTGACAAGTTCTCCGCATAGAAAACGACTCTCAGTGTGAGAACATCTTCCTGTAGAAAACGCCTCATATCGTAAAAACTATTTGATGTAGTAAAACTAACAGATTCTTAAGACTTTTTCTTATATAGGGTAGTAAAATTTTAAGGGCCGATGTTAATTTTGAATAAAAGACATATTATTTAGGAAGTTATTGTCTTTTATTTTTATTATGATAATATGGTATGGTTCAATTATGTATGGAACAAAACATCGGCCAAATGGCCGCCGCGACCTCGGCGGCACACCTCCATCCGATGGTCCAAATTTTCGATGACGCTGAGGCATATTTGAGGTTCTATGCCGTTAATGTGCAGAATTATCTCATGCTTTAGCTCTTGAATTGTTACTGGCTTATCGACGTACTCCATTTCTTTTAAATAACCCCAAAGAAAGAAGTCCAACGGTATCAAATCACAATTGACATCGCCACCACGTGAGATAACACGGCCATTGAATTTGTCGCGCAAAAGAGCCATTGTTTAGTTAGCTGTGTGGCAAGTGGCAACCACATATCGTCCAGGGTCATATCCTCAATTCCTGGCCACAATAAGTTCGTTATCATCTCGCGATAGCGAACACCATTCACGGAAAATGCTTGGCCGACCTCATGACACACTATCGCGAACAACAGCAATGTTTTCCGCAGAACGAACTGAGCGAGCATGCACAGGTGTTTTAACAGACCCGGTTTGCCAAAATTTGCCCACAATTCTACCGATTGTGGACACATTTGGTCGATTATGCTGACCAAAAAAAATCACGAAGTGCACGAAATGCATTTTGATTTGAATGCCCACTTTCATAATAGTCCTGAATAACTTTAACGCGTTGCTCGATTGTGTATCATTCCATGGTTCAAATTGAGTTAGTCTGAAATTGAGAAATGTCAAATCATATGCAGACAAAAATTTGACGTTTAGGTGTGTGGATTTTTTCTGCTTTAAGAAACCTTTAGATTCAGTAAACTTTTTCTTTTTTACTATTTGGCAATAGGTGGGTTAAAAACTGTCCCTCCTTTATAAATTGAGGACTTTTTTGTTTAGATAAAAAGTCATAGCTTTGTGAAATTTTTTCTACAGAAAATTCCTCATGATTTTAAAGACTTTTTCTTAAACAAAATTCTCAGCTTCTGAGGAATTTTTTTTATAAAAAACCCCTCAAATTTTCAGTACTTTTCGATTCTCACGAATTTTTCAAATGAAAAAACCTCCCACATTTTTTTCCTACAGGCAGACCCTTAAATTTTGATTATATCCTGTAGAAACACCGTTAGAGTCTAAGCATGTTTTTCAAAAGAAAAACCCTCAAACTCCTAAGTATTTTTTCTATCCAAAATCTCCGAGATTCTAAGATATGTTTCCTATAGATTCTGAGGACCTTTTTATTTAAAAAAAACCTTCAGATTCTAATATCTTCTTTAAAATCCGCTTTCAAACTCTAAGAATTTTTCTTATAGAAAAACCCTCATATTTTAAAGAAAAAAAAAAAAATAATGTAGAAAAAACCTTAGGACTTTTTCTGATAAAGCCCTCTCAGATTCTAAGATTCTTTTGTGAACATTTTTTTGAGGCCGAGGCATTTCATATAAAAACTATTAAATTCAGTAGATTCTTAAGGTCGAAAAGAAATATGATGAAATAATTCCCGTAGGGCCAGTTTATAGTCAAGAAGCTGACAAATTCATTGATATCTGTCTTGTGTATCTAAAATAAATTACATAAGATCCATGCTTGGGATGACATGTCATAACTACCACGGAAATTATACCCTTTTCTGATTTGGAGAATCTGACCGAAAAATGTTCGGTCATAACCTCCAAACAGAAAGTGAGGTTTATGATCGTTTACAAAACGATCACATTCTCTATGGGGGCATTTGGTTTGTGGACTATCACCAAAATTATTATTATTTTTTTTTTTTTTTAAATACCCCAAATTCCAGCCGGAGGTCGCTAAGCAAAAAGTTTAGCTCAGCGAAGGACGTCTTGAACATCAAACAGAGAAAACAGATTTGTGCTGACAACCGAATTTACTGTCAATCGTAGATTTGGACGGAGCAACCGAATTTTTCACTTGTGCTTAGTTGAGACCACAAAAATTTAAGGGTTACCTGCGAGTTTTAGTTGTCTTAAAGAAGAGTTGGTAGTCCAAAATAAAAAAAAGTTGCTGCAACCGAACCATTCGAAAAATCTGCATGATTTTAAAGACTTTTTCTTATACAAAATTCTCAGCTTCTGAGGAATTTTTATCATAAGAAACACCTCAAATTTTCAGAACTTTTTCTTATAAAAATACCCTCCGATTCTCAGGAATTTTTCAAATGAAAAACCCTCCAAAAATTTTTTCCTTCAAAAAGACCCTCAAATTTCGATTGTTTTCCAAAAGAAAAACCCTCAAACTCTTAATTATTGTTTCTATGCAAAAACTCCGAGGATTCTAAGATATTTTTCCTGTAGATTTTGGGGACCTTTTAATATCAAAAACCTTTAGATTCTAAGAAACCCCTCCAATAGAAAAATCCTCATATTTTTAAGAAAAAAAAATAATGTAGAAAACATCTCAGATTTTTAGGAATTTTTACTGAAAAAGGCCCTCAGATTCTAAGTAAATCTTGTAGAAAAATGTTTCGAGGCTAAGGACGTTTTTATATAAAAACTATCAAATTCTGTAGGTTCTAAAAGTCGAAAGGATTTTCTGATGGAATAAGTCCCTTAAGGCCAGTATTATAGTCAAGAATCTGACAAATTCATTTATATCTGTCTTGTGTATCTAAATTAAATTATATAAGATCCATGCTTGGGGTGACATGTCATAACTACCACAGACATTATACCCTTTTCTGATTTGTAGAATCTGACCGAAAAATGTTCGGTCATAACCTCCAAACAGAAAGTGAGTATTATGACCGTTTACAAAACGATCACATTCCTTATAGGGGCATTTAGTTTGTGGGCTACGACCAAAATTATTATTTTTGTTTTTGGAAATATCCCACATTCCAGTCGGAGTTCGCTAAGCACAAAGTTTAGCTCAGCGAAGCACGCCTTGAACATCAAACAGAGAAAACAGATTTGTGCTGACAACCGAATTTACTGTCAATCGTAGATTTGGAGGGAGCAACCGAATTTTTCACTTGTGCTTAGTTGAGACCACAAATATTTAAGGGTTACATGCAAGTTTTAGTTGTCTTAAAGAAGAGTTGGTAGTCCAAAATAAAAAAAAAGTTCCTGCAACCGAACCATTCGATTGGCCAAAACTTCTTTTTTTTACCACGAACCTTTATGTAATTTTTATTTCTTTTCCTAATTAATTAATATTCAAAAAAAAATTCTTTCAGTGCTTAAATTTTTTAAATTCTCTTAAAAGTACAGATAGGAGAGCATCTCTCCAATACTTCTCCAACTATTAATTGAGCTCCAAAATTTCCCCTTATTTTTTTTGTCATATACATGTAGACAATTATATTTGAATTATAAAACTAAACAACAACCATACAAGTACTTCTCATAAATGTTAATCTCCAAACATTGTTGTTTTATTTTTTGTCAAACTGTTACCATGTTGAATTTATTGTGGCTGCTTGGAGGACTCTTTTCAAGAGAGACTTGATATGTTATTGGAAGTATATATATGTATTTTTTTTTTTTTGGCAGTATATAATGGAAAAGTATACACAAAAGCTTAGTTGCCAAGTTAGTCTTTAAAACAACAAAAACCATTTATTGGAATTTTTAAATTTAAATCTATAAGGGTGGATTTCAAAAGAATTTGGAAATTTAAAACTTCGTTGGGGGGAAAAAAAGTAAAAATTCTTCTATATCGAAATAATTTTATTTTACACTTTTCGTTTATCTTTTGCAAACTTAACCGGTCTTTTATTTAAAAATTGTCTGTCCTGTTGCTTAGCTGTGTGTCTTTTATTTATCCAATTTATTTATTTTTCTCTTAACGGCTGAATGCCTGAATTAATGTTTAAAATGACGTTTGATGTTTATAGATGACGAATGACTGGTTTAAGCAAAGAAGATACTATTTACGTCTTTAAAATACAAAAATAACGAAAATTAGTATTTTTTCTTTATCGCTATTTTATGTGAGGGAATTTTTTTTTTTTTGTATTTTCTTTTCACCAAAAACACAGAAAATTAAATTGAAATTTTTTGTGTTTACTCGCGCGCGTAGCTGATTTGTAATTATTGTAATCAACTCAATATGATGACGTTCTCCGTACATTGATCTAAACAATCTATTCAATCATTCATCCATCTACATTTGATATATCAACGGGTATTAAGTCTTTTTTCTTAACCCTTTGCCAACCAGTAGTGCTTACAAGACTACAGGTTTTTTTTGGTTGATTATAACAACTCAAAATAATACTTCATGAGAAATAACAGAAAAAATCAGTTAATGTAAAAGAAAATCCTGTTCTTTTTGTGGATTTTATTTATTAGGTTATGCAAAATTTTATTCTAAGAACTTCTTCATATTTTAACTATCGGATGAAGCTTGTCTATGTTTTTGTGTTTGTTTTTTAAGGCTTATCAATAAAACGACCTAAAACCATACGGATTACCGAAAAAATCCGCGAGTCCGGACGATGATATATCGCACAGGTTGTCTAAATCTTCTAAGAACCTACTTCTCAGATATCTGCATCGCCGCTCCTTCAGTCATAGACACTCAGAGAGTAGATGCTGTACTGTTCATCTTGTACTGTTCTCCTCCCCACTGGCCCTTTAATAATCACCACAAATCCCCAGCGCAAAGCCATCCGGCTTAACCTTTCAAGCATGCAAATCGCCCGCTTGCAAAAATCAAAAAGAGTTTTCGTTCTCCTTGGGTAAAACAACGGCCACTTTTATCTTGTCTCTATGCCTCTAATCATGCAGAATAACACCACTAGAGAAATTAAAACACCAGTTTGTACGTTTTCCCCGACGGACTCAAAGCCCTTCCACATTATACATTCATTAGTTAACTCGTTCCCCATGACCCTAAAATGTCTCCAATACCGATCTATGCCATTCTGACTACGAGCACATTTTGACCTGATCGTATCCGATTCCAAGGCCTTGAAAGCGGCAAGACTTCTCGAAGATACTAATAGATGTTGGATCTATATCGTGTTCCCCGCTTCCTTATCGATTGTATTGACGTCTTTCTGGAAACACTCGCCAATACACTCGCTCGAAAGTCGTATCTAAACTTGAGTGTTCAGTTACCCTGAATAGACTCCCGATCCTGCTTTAAAACCGAGACCTCATGCCTCCGAAAACAGAACTCCCTGCCCAATTCGCCGTCGTGGGTGCCATAGCTTCCGGTAAAATATAGAATGTATCGCGACCGGTGAATATAGGCTATGTCGCGATCGAGTCGTGTACCACCAACTTCAAGCTATTTTATCTCTCTAAGAAGGGAAGTCTCATAGGTGAGAATTCCGATTAAGTTGAAAATTGGATATATGATAGAAAACACATATCTATTCGATTGGAAAATGTTTTTGCACATATTGCCTATGATTTGAATATTGACCTGCCACCCATATAAAATATTAAAAATATCGTTGAACTTCGAGAAGAGTTGACTTAAAAAGTTGAAGCACTCCCTAGCTTAAATCGAGTGATGTATAAAGTATATATAAATTTGGTAGCTGCTTTCAATACAAAACACTTTAAAGTTGAAGGATTTGAAAATAATAAAAGCATCCAAGTATGAAAGTTTATGTCTTGAGATAACGCCTTAAAATACATTTCATTTAATAACCCATTTTCCTATGATGCTTGGAAATAAAAATAAAAGTTTTTCAACAAAATTTTTTACTCCCTATGACACTGCGCCGAAAAGAACAAAATACAGGTACGTAAATTTGACTTCTCTATCACATATTGGAATATTAGCGAAATGAGAATTCTCACTGGGGAGAGTTCCCTTGTTTGTCTAAAACCTTCCCTGGCCACGATGTTCCCGATATATATCCAACGATGGAGTGCCGAGCAGCATTTCTAGACCCGCTTGGGGTGCTGAATTGGCGGTCCCTGTAGTACCGAGGCAAGACAGTCGCTGTATCTTAGCGATATTAGAAGGATGTGACTTTGCGTTCACTGCCCTCCGCCCTACCTGGCTCCAAAAGGTTAATGATTGCTGTGTATTATAGTACATCCATTGGACAATATACAGCTATAACCCCATCTTCTTTCAACAGTCTTACTGTGGGTTTAAAAAGCTGTTAAGGCCTTCTACATTCTTTCCTCGGTATTCTTCCTTAGAGTCCAGTAGGACACCCAGGTATATCGACTCCTTTGAAAGGTGAGATGTAGCTTCATTGAGATTAGAGACATCAAACCACTCCTAAATGGTTTTCCTTGTAAACAGGATCAGTTGGGGTTTTGCAGGATTGATTACCAGATCGTTCTGCCATGTACATACATGTGGCAGCCCTCAAAAGTGCTGATTCATTAATCGTTGAAAAATATTTTTCTCTAACCAGCAGCACAACGTCTTTAGCGTATTCAACCACTTTCGTCCCCATGATATCAAACTTCCAGAGAAGAGGAAAAAATAAGGGAAAGTTCGGGAAAGTGAGCCATCTGGTAATGTGATCCATTTGATTCTTTCCATATTGTGGTGTGAAAATGTCAAAATTGTCAACTGTCATCAATTTTAAATTTCCTCTATCTCTATTTTTAAAACGCTTCGACGAACAAAAAAGTTTTAGCAGTTTTCCAACTCAGATTTTAGTAAAGATTTTTAAGATTTTAATTAAGAAAAAAATATTCCATCGCAAAAAGGAGTTAATAGAAAAAAATTGCATAATGTGAATTTTCATCAAGGCGGGTAATTTGATACCTAATCTGTTTAATAAGTTGACCCACTGACATAATTTCTTATTTTTTGATGGGTTTTAAAGTTTTACAACCGTATGAATAGACATTTTATTGATTTTTATAACACACTTATAAATCAAATTGACATGAAAAAGAGTAACAATTTTTCTTTATAAGACAGTTATAAGAACCAATTAAATGTCAATGCATACGGCTGTTCCTCCCAAAGTTGGCAGAGTGAACTTAAGAAAATTGGTACAGTGACGTCTCAAGAGCGTGGAACTTTAGTTACAATGGCTTTAGCACTGGGTTTTTCAATTCCCTTTTTTTTTGTGTTTCCTCGTAAATTATATGGTCATGCATCTACAGGATCAATTGAGGTCTGCAAGAGGAACAGTTTGTGTCTTTCATGTAGCACTTCACAGTTATCTTGTGAGCCATCAACAAATTCAATGGCCAGATTACCGAGCTTGTGTAGCATTTTGAAACAAATTGGAACAGTCCAACTAGCTGCACCTAGAAAAAAGAGTAATCATGTCCGAAAGCCTATGAAGAGCACAGTGCTAACGTCAATTGAAAACGCTTCGAGAAAAGCGTCAGCAAACTCGCAAAAAAGATGTGCGTGGATGCATTCTTTCTCGACCTCGTGTATGTCATCAAACCACAGAATCAACAAACCAAAAAAAAAAAAAAAAAAACAAATACAGTTTTATCGCCTGATACAGATGATGAAGATTTTTTGTATTTATTGTTTACTGTCGATGCTCAGAAACTTAAACGGCCAATTTATTTGAAATGCACCAACTACAGGAGTGTTTATTTGCAAGAATTGCAATATTTTACCTTTTTTATATCCTTTTTAAAAAATATTATTAAGAGCTCACTTTATCACCTTGTTTGGTAAGTTGAGTCTTTTGAGTTAATTTAGAAATTTCCATATAACTTTTTTATTTTAGTTGCTACAAGAAAATGATCTGTATCCAAAAGATGCCCAAATGGTTCACAAATAATCTGTTTTCTTTTTTTTTTTTTTTGATTTTTAATATTTTATTTAGTTCTCTTTATATAACCAAAAAAGGAGGTAGTGGCTCACTTTACCCAACATTCTCTTACTGAAATTATTATCTGCCGTCCATATGGTAATCCGTGAAATCGTGCCCGTAACCTCGAAGTCGTCAATGATTCTAAATTGTATTAACAACATCACTCAAGGCCGTTTTCTCTGATCTTTTCTTGAGACATATGTGTTGAGCTTTGATAAAATTATCCGTCGTTAGGATGCTTTTCAAATAAACACCTACCAACTTTTCCAGCGTTTTCAATAAAAAATAATGACACTTTAGGAAAAACTACCACTGCCAGGTTAACAAGAAAAATTATGGTGATTACAGGCTTCCTAAAATTCGAAGGTCTTCAATTGCTAATTGATCGTTAAGCATGTCAGTAAAATTCTTTTGGAATCGATGTTGGTTAAACTTTCGCTACAAAAAAAAATCCAGCAAGGATATAGACCCTAATATCACCTTTGACACTAAACAGAACCTTACGATACGGTGAGCGATTTTTGTGTTTATATGAAGACTTGGCATATAAAAACGCTGAGGAAAAACGCAATAAAATAAAACTTATTTTATTTTCATTGCGTTTTCTTTTATGCTGTCATTTTTCAAATTTTTCTCTCACTAACGTTGCTATATTTTGCATAATTTTGTAAACAAAGACATATGGGCTATTAATCATTGTGAATATTTTAAGCAAAAGAAGAAGCAAATTTGGAAGAAAATATTTAAAAATTAATTAAAAATGGAGAAAAATAATATTTTCGAAGAAACTACAGATGAAGTTAAAATATATGATTGTTTTTGTGGCTTACAATCTACATTATACAAAAACTTCCAATACAAACAAGATTTGTGAGCTAGAATAGCAAATCAAGTTGGCTTATTAAATTAAGCAGAAACTTATGGAAACGCTCATCCTTGTAGCTAAGTGAAAGTGTTCGTCGTCGAGTTCCTCAATTTGTTTAATGCATGTTCTATAAAACCCTTCTTTGTCTCTAAAGAGATTTACTGGGCGTACCCACCATCTCCTGTTATTACGAGGCTCACAATCATGTTCCAATGTTTTGTATAATTTGAAAGTGGATCTACCACATCCAAAATACTTTTAGCCCGTAATCATAGTCCCTCACAAAAGTCGGCTTTTTTTAAAAACAACTTTAAATTAAAAACTTGTTATTATCTATTTTGCTATTATAGTCAGAATTAAAGCCAGTTTTAAGTTGAACCGGCTCTAAATGGGTATCACATCAAATGTACCAAATGCCCGCATACATTTTGTACTAAAAAAGAAGCAGGTGGCAACATTGATCAGCTGATTTTATATTTGCCGAAAAAAATGAAAAGTGTGTAAATAAAAGATTTGCAATTGCAAAATGTAAAAAGGAAAAAACTTTATAAAAAAGAATTGAAAAGTGTAATTTTATTAATAAAAATGTATTAACTTAATAAATGTTATGCAAAATATCGTATTTATTGATATAATTTTCCTTTTAATAATTTGCAATTCAAACATTATTTTTCACAAAAAATTTCTTGGCGGAAAACAGCTGTTGTATGTTGTTAAATTGGATAGATCAAACTTCAGCTAGTTTTTATCATGGTAGAAAATGTGCGCATTTTTGTATGATTTTTCCGCATTTTTATGTACATTTACAGAAAAATCGTGTTTCATTATGCACAAATTTGGTGAATTTACTCTTTAATTTTAAAATTTCATTGAATTTTTACGCACTTTTAATGTAATTTTACCTATTTCGTGATCATCAGCTTACGCATAATGTGTGTATTTTTTTCATTTACGCACACGAGAGTAAATTTACCCAACTTATAGTAGGAGTACAGTTTCATACTATAAGTTGGGTAAATTTCAACAGAAATTAATTAGAGTGTATTTATAAAAAAAAATGCAAAACCTTGAAATACTATAAAAAGAAAATAAACGCACAAAAATGTATATGTAAATAATTTTGACAATTAGTGCCGTCGCACGCATCGTTTAAATTACATTCTCTTACCGCAGCGTGAATCGTCGCCGTCGCCGTAAGGTTCTGTTTAGCATCTTTCGGCCATTGTGTAAAGCCGAGTGCTTGGTCGGATGCCACTACAAACTTTATACTTCTCACGTAGGCACATATCTTCCAGTATGATCTGATTTAATTAAATTATTGGCTTTTTGTTGTGATTATGAAAGTTTTACCATAAGTTTGGCAATGACAACATTCCATGACTTGAACATCAATCCAGTAAGTCCATGAACAAAAATAATGACTAATTTTTTCAAGTACAGACTTCAAATTAGATAGCGTTGTAATTATAAAAATTGTACTACAGACCAAGAAAAAGGAATTTTTGAGCATTTTTGGCGTTTACTCGCCGATTATATTTGTACGTTCGTATTACAGAAATGCGCTTAAAACAATAATAAAAACAAAGAGATAACAATACTTTTTGATTGGCTACAATTCACTTGCAGCCAACTTCACACTATGTCAATCTTAGATTTTTTTAACAGTTTAAATTGTTTAGGATCTTTCAGACAAAATATACTTGACAACATTTTTTTTTTGTTAGATTTTCTTAGTTCGCTCTATAAAATAAAAGTCAATAAGTCAAGGACTACGAGATAACTGGTATACTGATCTAAATTTAATAAAATTTTAATTGATTTTAAAAATTGTTTAATTAAAATTCGTATTTTTTTTTTTTGGTTTAAAAAGGGTTAAGTTCATTCGTTTTTTTTTTAAATATCAAGCTGTTTAATTTTGTTTAGTTCATTACATTTGTCTGCCTAATCAAGTCTATTGTTTTATTTTTTTTAGTTTAATTTAGTTTTTTTGTTTTTTGTAACTTCATTTAAGTTTTTTATGTTACAATTCTCACGATATGCTGCCAACATTTTCTTATTTGGTTGGTATGATTTCTTTAACTTCTTTTCGCAATTTTTAGTTTTCATCGTATTGTCTTTGAGATCAAAAAAAAAAAAAAAAAAAACGAAATAAAAATAACGAAATTTAATCTATTGGATAATTGATTTGTGGGCGCTTTGTTGTTGCTGTGACTGTTGTTTTTGTTTTTGTTAATGTCTTAAAATTTAAAATCTTGTTTTATGGCTCCAGAGACTAATCAAAAATTAGTCTTTGACAATAATAGACTCAAAATGTGTTTTAAGTTTGAAATTGAAGTTTCAAGTAAATTACTTTTAACAAAAGTTTAACTCGCTCGCACAGTTTGTATGATATACGAAAATATCCGCTTGGCCAAATATGGTCAAATCCTAAACTTAATTGATTTTCAATTTCAATTTTTCTTAAAGGTTTCTCAAAACTTGCCATCGTCATTATTGTAACTATAACTATTATTGTAATTTTTGTAAAGCCGTTGTTGTTGTAGTATTGTGTGACAAGATTGTCCGTAATATCCGTCCGTCCAAACTGCCTGTCTGTCTGTCAATCTACATTTTGACAGGCTATTTAAACTTATTTCATGTTAAAGTTCTTTTTTTTATTTCTTTATGTCATGTTAATACTCATTTATAACGATTTTTTATTTTATTTTTTCGCTTTTTTAATCTTGTAATTTTTTAAGTTTTTTTTTTATTCATCACTTAAACTTTATATATGTTCAAATCAGAGCTCTAAACGAATTAAATTAGTTTTGAAATACTGTTACCTAAAATTATCAAAGAAAAGGAAAATGAACAGCTTGTAATAGATCACAGAAATGTTTCTTTTAACGACTTTGCATGGTTTATATTAGTTCGGTGACATGTCACAAGGGGCTCCTATGACAAGGACTTTTAAAAGAGGCGGGTTCGTGTTATATATTTATACACATATTCCGTTAGGATTCGATTAGGGATTTAGAATTTAAGCTGTATTGACAATGATGGAGGAGGACTTCACTCTGCAAAGTAGATTTTGTTCCCTTCTTTTACGTATTTACAAAAGTTTTTGGATCGTACCATCCAGACCTTGAAACAGATAAATCTTTATTGAATTAATTCGTGAAAATAATAATTATTTTTGTAAATCAGCGAGTTGATTCAATATTTTATATATTAATTTATTAAATCAGTTTTAAAATCATAGTTGATTAATCAATTTCATTTGAATATTTTTTGATTCAATTGAATCAATTCATTTCAAACATAATTCTTTTTTAATTTGTGAATCTAAAAAAGATTTGTTTGCTTTGCAAATTAAAACAAAATTAAAAACATCAAAATTGACTTGCAAATCTCGCTTAGTTTTCTAGATATTCGCCATTTTGTAAAATGGTAATTTTTTAAAATGGCGGGTATCTCGAAAACTAAGCGAGATAGGGCAAAGCGGACAAAAGTTTTGCTTATATATACTGCTTATATATATACTGCGAAAAATAGGCCAGGTCCGGAAGACATACCGAGGTATCTATTTATATAAAACAGCCACAGGGTAACCCGAAATAAAACGGGAAACGAAATTTGTTTTATCGAAGTTTGTTAATTTATATTATATAAATTTATAAAAAAAAATATAGTCACCCTCTTCGTCAAGTATCTCGAAAACTAAGCGAGATAGGAGGCTGTTTTATGAAAATTCCTTTAAACCCATCGGGTTTAAAATTAAGTTAATTGTGATTTAAAAAAAAATTATTTTAATTCGCGAATCAAAAATATTCGACAATTAAAATAATTCTTTTTTTGATTCGCGAATCAAATCAAAATTTTTGATTTAAAATTGAATTATTCAAATTGAATTATTTTGTTTGATTTATAAAAAAAATTATTTAAATCAACTTAATTCTTCTAATAAGATTAAAATTGAATTATGGTAGTAAATAATTCAATCAGAAATTCGGCAAAATTTAAATCAGATTTGAAAATTGATTTAAAAAATAATGTTCTTAAAGGTCTGAAAGCATCGCTATTTTAGTACACTGCTGTAAGTCTCTGAATTCATACCGAATGGTTTAATGGAATGGTCTAAAAGTATAATAAATTAAATGAAATTTTTAAAAGAACATTAAAGAATAAATTCCTTTAAATTTCTTTTTCAGAGTATGTATGATCTCTTGGTCTTAACCATGTCATTTCTATCATTTTTTGTTTTCAAATTGTCCATAGCTTTTTTTTTTCTTCTTTCCGTTCGAAATTTTGTTTCGTTGTATGTGTCCGTATTATGTCTTCTAATTACTGTGTTCTGTCCAAATTCTAGACATAATTACTTTTAATGTTTCGTTCACTTTAACCCAAAAAAAGTTACAATGGTTTTTGGTTACTATGTATATAGTATATATATTTTTTTTCAAGACTTGAGCTCATTTATCTTTTGATTTTTCTTTCTTGTCATTATTAGGTCCATAACTGATGACTTTAAATATTACTCATATATTGTTTAGCATAATGCCAGACAATACAAGTCAGTCTTTCGAAACATTGTTTTATTTTTTTTTTCTATGAATTTTAGATTTATTATGTGCTTCTTTTTGTTGTTGTAAGTCACAATTCATATGAAATGCTAAAGGCAATAACAAAATATCTTGATTAACCCATTTATTATGATTTTTATGTGTTGCTTTAATTTCTTCGTAAAGAAATTAAAAAAAGTTATTCTTGAAATAAAATCGATATTAAAGAGAGTCGCTCTTGACTTCTACTTGATAGCTATACTTGTACATTCGTATTATTGCAATATGCTCAAAACAATAATTAAAAGAAATCTATAGCTTTTGGTTGGCCGAAGTTCACTTGCAGCCAACTTCACAACTAGAACGTGATATCAATCTTGAATTTTTCAACATTTTAGTTTGTACTAGGACTGATTTCGGGAGAGTTCATACACAACTTAGAGATCAGTGATCGATTCAGATGAGATTTATAAACCTTCCTACAAGGACCGATATATTACTTAGATAAAGGGTGGTCCATGAGAATTATGTGAGAAACGAAATGTCGGCCAAATGCTGGCAACGGCTTCGGTGGCATACCTCTATCCGATGGTCCATATTTGCAATGACTCTAAGACATAATTGAGGTTCAAATCGTTAATGTTTCGAATTATCTCATCATTTAGCTCTTGATTTGTTCTTGGCTTATTGATGTACATTTTTTCTTTTAAATAACCACATGATCGTGGCGGCCAATTAACATCGCCACGAAGTGAGATAATACGGCCATTGAATTTTTCGCTCAAAAGAGCTATTGTTTCGTTGTTTGTGTGGCAAGTGGCACCATTCATTTGGAACCTCATATCGTCCAGGTCCATATCATCTCGCGATAGCGAACACCAACGACGAGTCGAGGTTGACGGCTCTTCTGCCCCACTATCGCGAACAACAGCAATGTTTTCCGTAGAACGAACTGGGCGAGCATGCACAGTGCAGACCCGGTTTGCTGAAATTTGCCCACAATTCTCCCTATTGTGAACACATTTGGTCGATTATGCTGACCAAAAAAATCAAAAATTGCTTTTTGATTTGAACGCCCATTTTTGTAAAAGGCTTCAATAATCTTAAAAACCTGACGTTAAGGTGTGACTCACAATTAACATCGTGGATTATGGTTGGACCACCCTTTATTCCCAGCAAAAACAAGATTTTAACTACTTACCAGGCTATTTACTCGCCTAATTACTTTTGTTTGCGATATCCCAAAAGTAATGAGTGGTCATTATCCTTTCACTTACAAAAAACACAAGGTAATTGGTGGTCATTACCTTATTGCTTACAAACAGCCAAAAAATAATGAGTACACATTACTTTTGGGACATCGCGAATAAAAGTAATTAAGCGAGTAAATAGCCTGGTAAGTAGTTGATACAATGTTTTTGCTGGGTTAGAATATAATTGTATAATCGTAACATTCCCCGGAAATTTTAATTTTAGTTTTATGATCAGCTAGCCAAATAGAAATATAAACTTTCAAAATTTGGTTCAGCCATTTTGAATTTTGTAATTCTGATCTCAAAATCATGATCATAGAACCTTTCTCGATTCTCCAGCCATTTTTTGTTATTCGTGGCTTAGATTCACTGTAAACCTCCATATTCCCATTTGCTTCTTAATGATTATTTCATTAAAAACTCTAAATTTAGTTAAGGGGAGATTTTTCGGAAATAACGCTATTGCTACATTCACCCTTCACTCTCCCCAAAGAGCTTTTAATAAATATTGTGTTAGATTTTTACCATAAAAATGAATAAAAGTCGTTCTCAAAGATATTCTTTCAACCACCAGTTTGACTATTTTAACCCTTTTTGAATCTCCCAAGTACATACCTGCAATTTTGCACTTGTCATTACAGATATTTTGTCTATGCAAGATACTAAAGCTCCAACTGCTCCTTTTAGTCAATGTTGAATTTAACACTCCGAAAAACTCGTTGAATTCGGAGTTCAAGATTTTGATTTCAGAAAGATCAGATTGGTCGGAGAGGAAAATGCGGCCCTAGTAAAATGTCACATAACTAAGCCTGAGGATGTCAACGTGAATAATACACAGGATTGTCCTTTTACTCTTTAGCTCTTTGCACCGTGTGGGAATCTTCTCTCACGCTGGAAGTTGGCCAATGTTATTACATTTATTACTGCCAGTGTTCAGACAGTCACTAAAAAGGTTGCGGCCAATAAATATTATAACCTTGAAAAGTGCCGCCCAATTACAATATGTTGACGGCACAACGCATTAAAGAAAACATTCGTTAATCAGTCGCACAAGCCGTATGTGGAATAAACTTCCCGAAGATGTCGTCTCTTTTACATACATTATGGATTTTGTAGAAGTTTTTCTTCGAGATGTCTGTTCGCGTTCCTTTTAGAGCATTGGTCCATTCACCAGTTTGTTCTTTCTGAATATTCCCAAGGCTCTTGAACGTGTATTGAACGGTGCTCTGGAATCAAAGACTATTGCTTTTGATATCTTCTCTAGATTTATTTCGAGCTTTCTTAGAAATCGCTTTATATGTGTTGTTATAGATTTTATCTAACTAGTATCAACTTAATTAAGGGATACCGCAAGGTTCGGTTCTTTCTCCCTCTATTTCTCTCATCTAGATCAAATTTTCAACTTTATCTACTCTTTCGCTGATGGCATCAGCCAGAGGGCTGTGGGGTCGTCAATGTTATTTGAAGCATTCAAGTGTCCTGTGCCCAGATTCTATAATAAGTGCGACGATTATCGTCCACTTTTGAAGTTTTAAATATGTTACTTAACAAACTGTTAAACTATAAGATTGAAAATTACAGTTGTTTGCCAAATTTTTAACAATAGTTTAACATTTTCATGTAATGTGCTAGATATTTAACTTTGAAAGTGGTCTATAAGCCATAATCGTCTTCTAGAATCTGGGCACTGGCTTTGAAAATCGGTGTAAAAATTATTTCACTTCATCCGATCTCCTTGCTATTTATACCATCTAAATCCGACTAAAAATGGAATACAACACCCATATATGGGCAGGCGCTATAAAGTTTGTTTATATCTCTAGTTCTATTGATTCATTAAAGCATCTTCGGAATATGGGTTGTTTATCACTTTTATCGATATTTTCATGGAAATTGTTTTGCCTGGGCTTATGTTCGCAACACTCGCTTATTAAGTAGAGAACATCATTTTGCAGTCGACTGTTCAGTGGACTGCAGAACACATTACGGGGAAATTTCGTTTATTAGTCGAACAAGCTGTATGTGGAATAAACTTCCCGCGTATTTCTTCTCTGTTACTTACAAGACAAAGAACTGCAAGTCAAATGTCCACCAGTACTACTAACTTTTCCAGCTTTCTATAATCGATTCTCGTATACATTAATGATTCTCCTATCCATTAAATAGGTTCGTGCTAATAATTAAATTTGGTGCTAATCAAATGGTTGCCACTACCACCAATTTGTTAACTCGGTGCAGCTTACAAAACCAAGAATAGTTTTCTTCTTCTTTTCCCTAATGTTGAGCTCTTCCTCTTTACGTCCATGATTCTATTGAATAATTTTACCAAAGAAACCAAGACACTGTTGTGTTTTGAAGACTTGACCGACGCAGATGAATTCCTCGTGTTCTAATCATACACTTTTTTCCTTTGCGCTCTGAGATTTTTGTGCATCTGACCGCGCACCGATACTTTCGTATCAGATTTTCAGGTCTTCATACATGGCTGAAAATAGATGATAGATTAATTCAGAAATGGAAAATTCTATTTTAAAACTTTCTAAAGAATTTTTTTATAAACACAGTTTTCGAGAATAAATTTATTCAAAACACACTTTTCACTGTAAAGACATTTTCTTTACAAAATACCTTGGATTGTTCCAAATGCAAACCCCAAATGAGTTATGCCCAAAATTTTTCGGTCATATTTGTGCTTCAATTCTGTTGACGAAATTAACGGGTTAATGCGTTGGAGTTTTTCTTTAATGACATTTATTGATAAATTTATTGAAACTAATTGAGTTTTATTATTTTAAATAAACTTTGTGTTTTAAAACTCTTATAAGGGGAATCGTGTTTTAATATTGCTTTCCATGGAAAAAATATAAGAAAGATATAATAAGTATGAAAGAGAATTTTGTACGTAACGTGAAATTTATGCGAACTGCCAAAGGCAACTGAAAGAGACCTGTCACTGTCATAGAAGGGGTAAATGGACCCTTATGTTATGTTTTGGAAGGGTTCAGTAACTACGAAGTGTTGCTGAACTCTCCCAAAAACTCTCCCATATCTCAGTTATATGTTTTATAACATGTAACAGATCTAACTAAAATCTTTTTACTGAACAGCGTTCTTTGAGAGACATGTAACAGTTCCTTGGGTTGTCATCAGTCACAGTAGTTTATTTCCCCCTCCGTTCTCCTATGGGAAAGCCATATAAATATGGCAAGTCCCTTTTAACTAAAGGGGCACCAACTTAATTTTAGCCGTTTTTAATATTCGTAAGTTTAAAGATTAACAAATTGTATGTCTAGACAAATTTAAGTTGTGTGTGGTTCTTGGATGCTGAACAATATTTGGATTCAATTCCTACACAAGCTATTTAAAAACATCTCTATCCCAAAATTATCAAACAAAAACACTCCACAAAACATATTGTAGGGTAATAACATGTTACATTTGAAATTCTAATAAAAAACCGTTATTATGACATTTTAGTTTTGTTTTTTTTTTCCACTGCCAAATGACCAAAATCTAAACCAATGAAGGAGTATAATTTTTATTTGCAAAAATTAAATGTTTTCGTATACTGAACCTTTGTATATTTAATACAAAAACAAATACACAGATAGGTATGTATTGTTGTATATATGTATATATAAAGGTATACATTATATATTATATGCGTCATTTAAGCTTAGAGGTTTTTGCTGTTTATTTTGTAAGAAATAAAAACACAAAAGTGATAGAGAATAACATATCAAGGAGGAGGAGAAGGAGCATGAGCGAGAGGAGTAAAGTAGTGATCACTTTTGTAGTAGATAGGCGCTCGTGCCTTTACAAAACTCGACACAGAAAAATCGTGAGTTGAACAAAATACAACAACCTTAGAGCTCTGTAGCATGTAGTTATTGTTGCTGCTGTTGTTGTAGTTTATCAATGCTTACAGCAAAAGTAAAATAAGTTTAAACAGACAAAAAAAAAATGTATATAAAATAAAACAAAAACTAAGTACTACACTAAAAATCATTAATACCAAGTAGAAAATTTTAGAGACCAAAAATTAGAAATTACTTTTTGGGATTAAGAGCTATGTTGAAGCTTTTTATTTGGTTTAAAAAAATAAACAAGATTACAAGTTGTGTTTTTCAGTACCACCCAGTCACAAATTACGCTGGTAATGCGTAATTTGCTTTGCTAAACAAGTTTTGTAGGTTTCGTGACCATAGAAAGCCATATAAATATACGAGTGGGCAAAAGACCGATACGTTGCAAGCGTAGAAACAATTTTAAACGAACTTAAACTCTGGATTGTCGTACTCCTCAGATGAAAATGTGATACGTATCCCACATTTTGTTTATTTTATTTAATTTAAGTTTTTTTTAAATATATTTTTGTTTGTTATCATTTTGATTTCACAAATTGAACTGAAAAATTTTGACATAAAAAACTTAGAAATATAAATAACAAAATTACAACTTATTTCCAGAAATCTTGGGGAAGTCTCCACAAGTACATTATTAAAAAATTAACACACACGCGAGGGAAGACATTTTTTATATTTCAGAGTGTACGAGTACATATTTTGAATTTAAAGTTTCTAGCCAAAAGGGCTTGTGCAGGAGGCTTTTCTCCTTTCTGCCCTCCACGTAGGACTTTTCAGAAACCGGTCTGAGTAGATGTCTATACAGGAGGCCATTAAGGTGGAGAATTTTCTCATTTCTTGCCCCACCCCATAGGATAAAAACTACATCCTAGTTGATGTCTACACCGTAGGAGGAACCTTCATACCAAATTTTACCTACCTAGTGCTCCAGCTGTTTGGATAGGCCGTTAAGTAGAAGCCTTTTCGCCCTTTGAACTCCCTTTTTACCACATTCCTAATTCTAAAATTTAACTTATCACCCAAACTCCATGGACGACATAATTTGAATATCAGGTGTCTAGCCAAATGGGTTTGGGCAGGCCCTTTTTCCCCTCCCCGTTGGCATTTCCAAAACTACCGTCTTAGCGAATGTCTTTGCCGGGGGAGGAACCTATATACCAAATTTGAACTTCATAATTCCAGCGGATTTTGAAGGGATTTTTCAAAATCCCGTCTTAGATGATGTCTACGCTGGAAGAGGAACTTTTAGACCCAATTTCAACTTCCTAGCTAGCGGTTTAGGCAGGCCGTTAAGAGGAGACTTTTCATCCTTTGAATAGTATTTTTTCCCTATTTATCGCTTAGTAAGCCCATACTTTAGGGACCGCATATTTTTCTACCGAAAAGCATTTTTTGCAGGCCGTCAAGGGAGAGACTTTTCACCTTATTCCTGTTTAAAAAATCTCGTCTGAGTGGATGTCTACGCTAAAGGAGGAACCTTCATACAAAATGTTAACTTCCTAGGTTTAGCGGTTTCGGCTGGCTGTCAAAGGTAGAATTTGCCCCTCCCCGTAGAAATTTCTAAAAATTCCATCTGAGATAATGTCTACGCCGAAGGACGAACCTATACCAAATTTCAACTTCCTGCGGTTCGGGCAAGCCATTTAGGGGCAGACTTTTTGCCCTTTGAACCCCAATTTTTATCATGTCCCTGGTGAAAATACCAAAATATACCTTATCAGTGATTTAGCTCATACTTCTGGGAACGCATATTTTAAATTTCAGATTTTTATCCAAAGTGGTTTGGGCAGGCCGTTAAAGTGGAGTTTTGCTCCTTCCCGTAAAAATTTCTAAAAACCCTGTCGGTGGATGTTTACGCCATAGGGGGAACCTATAAATCAATGTTGCAATGTACTTCCGTCCATGTAAACCTTGTAATCCAACTATAGGTTGCAATTTTAAAGATATTTAGATGGAATTTGCCACATGAACTTCTCCTGGCCCAAGGAGAAACTACATATTTAAATTCTTTCTATAGAAAGGTCCTTTCTGAGTTGAGCTGAAATTTTATTAAGACATTGAAAACCGTAGATACCTGGTTGATATTTAGATTCTGAAGGGTATACAGAACCATAAATCATGCCCTCAAATTTAAATAAAATCGGACTACATTCAAACTTAGTCCCCATATAAATCTACCTTACACTTTGCTTAAATTAAATTTTTCAGCAATTTTATTGAAATTTTTCACTATATTTCTTGCACCGTTTAATTGTTCCACCCATATAATATCAACAAATTCCCGAAATTTAGTCCGTTATCCGGTATCTTATGCTCGGACTATAAGTTTTTGCTTTTTAAATTTTTCCGATGGTAGCAAGTTATTTCCAATAAGCTTTTTGTCAGCGCTACTAACGGTTAGTCAGAAGTTATGTTTTAAGGATTAAGGGTAATATGTCTTGGAGCTCTCATCTGACGGCCTGAATTCAAAATTCGGCATGTTCTTTTATAATTTTATATTGAAAAATAAATCTTTAGATTACCTTATATTTGATTTTTTGGCATTGGAATTTCGGTTTTCCCAGTGCTTTTCTCACACTTTTTAAACAGCCGGTCCTTTATGTCTAATGATGTTATCGTTTTGGTATTGGGAAAGCACTTTTTGTCTCCACTTGGTAAAGTGCCTTGGAAGCACTATCCCTTTGTGTTTTTCTGGCTGGGTGTGATCTACACTCAGAAGGAAATCTTCATTGTATTTATGAAAAAGCTATCGGCCTCAACTGGCTGGCAGCTGATCGATCCATGATTTTAGGACGGTTTGCATTTCTACCATTAATATAAAAACTACTTAGAGAAAACAGATTCATTATGATAACCGAATTTTTTGCCAACCGCATGGTTCGGTTGTGGTCATCGATATATTTGTTTGTGGCGACAGAAATTCGGCTGTCACAATGAATCTGTTTCCTCTGTATTTAAAAATATCTTAAAGCTAAAATTTAATTTGGAGTAAAAGTGTTTTTTTCCTACTGGGCTTCATTCTATGGAGGCTTTTTTTTGTGTCTTTTGGCTTTTTCAACGGTTTACGGCTGCTGCTGTTGTTGTTTGGCAGTTTTGTTACTGACTGACTGCTTTTTTGCTCCTGCTGTTTAGTTTATTTTTGTATATTTTGGACAAACTGGTTTTTAAATTTTTTTTTTGATGTAAATAAATTTAAGAAAAAAAAAATCTAAAAAGAACATTCAAACACCAAAAATTCTACAGAGCTCCAAATATTAAAATCTTGCAATATTTGTTTCTCTACATTAGGTTTTATTTTAATAAGGGTATTCACAATATCCCTGGTAAAAGAGTAGTAGGACTGATATTGTAGCATAAAAGCACTTTTTATAAAAATATGTAACTACAAAATATATATAGAGTTTGAATTTGTTAAAAAAAAATACTTCAGTACCAGAAAGAGTTTTACTAGAAAAAATCTTGGACCCAGATAATGTTTAATAAATTTGTTGGTAGAATTTATTTTAATTTATATAGTTGTTGTCAGGGCTGATTTATAACTTTTCGAAAAATTGTGCTATTTTAAATAAATAAAAATGTACTTTTTTCCATCTTACACTCACCAAAAAAAGTCGGTAATGGCAATTGAAAATTTTGCTGTTATTACGAGAAATTTTGCTAATTTGAGCCCAGCGGTATTTTTTGCTAATCTTAGCAACACATGTCTGCTGACTATAGTACAATGAAATTTGTAGAAAAAATTAGCTACCGCTAATAAATTTTAGTAAACTTTTTGTCAAGTGGAATTTAAAATCTCTTCAAATAAATATTATTAATATTAGTACAAAATTTCAAATTTATTTTTTTTATCGAGCATCAAAATTTTTTTTATTTTATTTATTTTTTTTTTTTTCAAAAAATATTTTAGACAAAATTAAAAGAAAAATCAAAGGCTTAAAAATGGTAAAATCATAAACGAATTTATTATTTTGTTTTAATTTGGTAATTACTGCTTTGAAAAATATTTTAGTTAGTTTTTTTACTGACTGAAAATTTTGCTATTATTACGGGAAATTTTGCTAATTTGAGCCCAGCGGTATTTTTTGCAACACATTTCTGCTGACGTGTAGTACAATGAAATTAGTAGAACAATTAGTAGCCGCTACTAAATATTAGTATACTTTTTGTAAAGTTGAATTTAAAATTTGATTGCTAAAATCAGCAAAAAAAAAAAAAAAAATACTAATATTTAGTACAATATTTTGAATTTATTTTTTTATTTAATTTATTTTTTTCAAAAAATATTTTATAAAAAATTAAAAAAAAATCAAAGGCTTAAAAATCTTAAAAATTGTTAAAACATAAACGAATTAATCATTTCGTTTTAATTTGGTAATTTCTGTTTTGAAAAATATTTGAGTTAGTTTTTTTTCTTTTAAGGTCAAATTTTTTAGGGCTGATATTTAGAACTAAAAAAACTTTTTAGTGCTATTTTCAGTGGATGTCCTTTTTTTAGACATGAGTCGGTATATTCACTTCCGATCGATTTTTTTAATCTATAAAACATTTTAGGCAATTTAAGTTTGAAAGTGTAAATTTTTATTAGAAATAACAGTTTTTTCAATATTCACTTTTTTAAAATTAGTAAATATTTTTAGCTAATTTTAGCAAATCGGTTTAAAAAAATTTGTAAAATGATTGCTGAAATTAGCAACAAAAATTTGTAAAAATTCTGTTATTTGTAAAATGTAAATAGCAATAAGATTTGCTGAATAATAATTTTTTTTTACTAAAAATCAGTACAAAAATCGTAAAGCGGAATTGAAAACCGTTTACAAATTGTTCTACTAACTTTTTTTCTGAGTGTAAGAATACTTAATGGCTGAGGATGTTTAATGAAAACTAAATAAATTTTAATTTTGGAAAACAAAACTGAACAACTTTGAAAAAATTAACTTTATTATTAAAGGAAGTTTTACGAATATTTCTGCTAGCAAAAAAGTACTAAAATAGTAAAGGGTGGTTAAATTTTAAGGGCCGATGTTGATTTTGAATAAAACACAAATTATTAAGGAAATTATTGTTCTTTCTTTTTATTATGATAATATGGTATGGTTCAATTATGTATGAAACAAAATATCGGCTAAATGGCCGCCGCGACCTCGGCGGCACACCTCCATCCGATGGTCCAAATTTTCAATGACGCTGAGGCATAATTGAGGTTCTATGCCGTTAATGTGCGGAATTATCTTATCATTTAGCTCTTGAATTGTTGCTGGCCTATCGACGTACACCTTTTCTTTCAAATAACCCCAAATAACCCTAAAGAAAGAAGTCCAACGGTGTCAAATCACATGATCATGGCGGCCAATTGACATCGCCACCACACGAGATAACACGGCCATTGAATTTGTCGCGCAAAAGAGCCATTGTTTCGTCAGCTGTGTGGCAAGTGGCACCGTCCTGTTGAAACCACATATCGTGCACATCCATATGCTCAATTTCTGGCTTTAAGAATTCCGTTATGATCTCGCGATATCGAACACTGACGGCGAGTCGAGATTGACGGCTATTCTGCCACACTATCGCGAACAACAGCAATGTTTTCCGCAGAACGAACTTGGCGAGCATGCACAGGTGTTTTCTCAATTCCTACAGACCGGATTTGCAGAAATATGTGCACAATTGTTCCGATTGTGGACACATTTGGTCGATTATGCTGACTAAAAAAATCACAAAGTGCATTTTGATTTGAACGCCAATTTTCATAATAAGCCTGAATAACTTTAACGCGTTGCTCGATTGTGTATCTTTCCATGGTTCAAATTGAGTTAGTCTGAAATTGAGAAATATCAAATGAAATGCAGAAAAAAACTTGACGTTTAGGTGTGGTTCACATTCAACATCGACCCTTAAAATTTAACCACCCTTTACTTTAAAATAGTATCAATTTACTTATCATTTGTGTTACCAGCCCTCTAAGTACAGCTTTTTATAGTTTTAATTTTGTTTATTCTTACTTTGTTTTAAATATTCTTAATAATTGTGTTGTCTGCTTTAGTTTTATTTTCTTTATTATAACTATTAATATTCGACTTTGAACTGCTTTTTTTTAATTGTTGCCTTTTTTGCAACTTGTTGTTTCTAAGCTGTGCTTCTTTCTATTGATTGAGGGTGTATTTAAAACAAAAAAGGCCTTTGACCTGGTTTTTAAAAAGATTTGTTTAGAATTTGAATTTATTTTCATAAAAAAAGCCAAGTAAAGAACAATAGAAAAGAGGAAGTGGGCGATCAGCTAGAAGAGGTAGTATGTATGTATGTATTTTGTTTAATACTCTCGTTCTATACGATCAACTTGGCTTGGTTTTTTTTTTATTTTGAAATTAACGTACTACATAGTTGTAGTTCATGTACCTTTTTTCTGTTTTTGGGATGTGATGTTGTTACACTGTTATTAGAAAACTAAAGCATGTTTTTGCTTGCTGTGTCTTGTTGTTCTAATACTTGTTAGTATAGTGTTGTTGTATTTCATGGAATTGTATATTTTGTGTTTGTGTTTGGTTAGATCTTCTTAAAGATTTTGTTAGATTTTTTTTTTTTTTGCATCCCAACATACCAAATGACTTGAGAAAAATATTATTATAAGCTTATAAACAAAAGCCTTAAGCTTCAAAAAGACTTGAGAATATATTGAAAAAGGCTTTCGTAACAATTGTAGAAAAATCAAAACGGAACCCTCGTGAAAATATTATGTGTGTATGATTACTATAAGCTTATTGTTGCAATTGTAGAATAAGCTTACAAAAATAATATTGTATTAACTTGCGTATAGAAAAGCTTATTTGACTCAATATATTTACAAGATTTTTTACCTAATTGTAGAATAAGCTTCACATATAATCTATATTATTAAGTTTTGAATAAGAGAAATCACAATTTTTTTCTTTAATTTAATTTTTTTTTATTTTAATTTAAATATAAATAATAATAATTGATTTTAAATATAAAAAAATATAATTCATTTTAAATAGAAAAAAATATAATTCATTTCATATATAAATAATAATAATTAATTTTAACCATAACTAAAAATTATTATAAAAATAATTAAATTTAATATGCAAATGCACGATCACTTTATAAAATTTACCACCAAATGAACACGCAAAACACGTTTGACAAATTAAAAAAAGTAGCGGCACTTGTTGTATGCATTATAAGCGTAAAACAAAGACAACAAGACTAGAATGTATTGAAAAATATTTCTATTTCAATCGTCATATTGCTTTGTTGTTGTATGTTGTTTATAAGCAAACTTGAGAAAAAGTTGTGTATAATAATCCTTTCTCAAGCATTGTTAAAAACTGCTTGGAATTCAAATTTTATAAACATTATAATAAACGAAATTAATAAAAGCTTGAAACACACTATTAATATAAGCTTATTCTCAAGTTCTACTGCAGTTTGATTGCTATATGGTATATTGGGATGTTTCCTTCCTTACACGTGTAAATACCGGGTACATCGTCATCGTCGTCATCCTCATCGTTAACATTAAGGTGAGGTTTTGGGTTCTTGTTGATTTTTTTAAATACCCACCTTCAACTAATTTTTATTTTTCTTCTTATTACTATTCGTGAATTTATTTTTTTTTGGGTTGTGGAATAAGAAAAAATGTGATTGAACTTATTTGAACTTTGGCATTTAATGAAGTTTTGAAAAAATAGTAGTTATTACTGTATTTGGCTAATAGTTTAAGAAACTTAAAATTATCTTAAATGTACAGGAACTGTTGTCATTTGTTAGAAAACTGTTAATATTATGGATAATTTAAGGTAAAATCGTGCTTGGAAAAGGGTTTTATTTTATTTATAAAAATATCATCAAAATGAACAGAAAATACCTATAATTTAGTTTTTATTTATGCTATTGAATGACCTCTGATCGGATAATATGGATGGATGCACCACTGAGCTTTTATTTGAATTTAAAAAAAAAAAGATTGAGATTTTCGTTTAAGTTATAAAATTACCCACTACACTCAGGGAAAAAGCTTTATCATATTTATAAAAAAAAAATAACATGAAAAACGATTGTTACAATATAAATTTATTCAAAGTATTGACCATCATAAGCTATGGCCTTTTGCCATCTCTCTGGCAAAATATGGATTTCGCGCCAAAAGAATTGCTCATTTTTTAAGGTCAAGGATGAGAAAAGCTAATTTCGGATACCCAGTTCTGAAGTGAAGCGTATTTCGGACATGCAAAATCTTCTTTCAACCTCTCTCGGCTTTAACTCGTATGGTACCTAACAAGCCTTGAAAAAGATAAATCTTTATTGAATTGATTCGCGAAAAAAATAATTCTTTTTGTATATCAGCGAGTTGATTCTATATTTTATAAATCAATTTATTAAATCAGATATAAAATTATAATTGATTAATCAATTTCATTTGAATCTTTTTTTAATCAATTGATTCAAATCGTTTGACACATAATTTTTTTTTAATTCATGAATTAAAACAAAATAAAAAAAAACATTAAAATTGACTTGCAAATTTCGCTTAGTTTTCTAAATATTCACCATTTTGTTAAATGCTCTACTAGAGTATTAATACACTGCAATAACAAAAATTGGCCAGGTCCGGAAGACATCCCGAGGTATCTATTTTTATAAAACATCCACAGGGTAACTTATTTTTATACGAACGAAATGGAACGGGAAATGAAATTTGTTTTATGGGAGTTTGTTAATTTATATTATCATATAAATTGATAAAAAAAAAATAGTCACCCTGTGGCTGTTTTATAAAAATTCCATGAAACTCTTGGGGAACCTGCGCTATCTCGCTTAGTTTCCGAGATATTCGCCATTTTTAAAATGGTCGGTATCTAAATACACTTGCATTCGTTGTCATAACAGTTTTTCCATTCCACTTGAGACACCTCCAAAACATGGTTTTTGAATACTTTAACTGCTTCTTTGGCGGTCGTAAATCGTTGACCACGCATTTTACCTTTGATATTCGGGAACAAGAAGAAGTCATTGGGTGCCAAATCAGGACTTTACAGAGGATGACTCATCAATTCTATGTTGTGACTGCTCAAAAATTCACCTGTTTGACGAGATGTGTGAGAGCTCGCATTGTCAAAATAGAAAATGATTTGTGTTTTGCGGTTGGTTGTACAAATTTCTCCGAAGATTTCCGGCAAAAAAATGGTCGTGTACCACTCAGAATTGACCGCCTACGTTGCTCAAGCGGAACAGTGAACACATGACCCATTTGGCCGAAGAAGCAGGCGACCATTTGCTTCACTGTGCTTCTTCTTAATCATTTCCTCACACCAATCGACGCGAGCCTTTTTTTGAGCGATTGATAAATTATGGGGTATCCAACGAGCATAAATTTTTTTTACAACTAAGTGTTCATGCAAAATCGAATGTATTGAAGTGGAACTAATTTGCAAGGATGCCTTTATCTGACAATTTTTCATTATCAGTTCACGCACTGCATTGATGTCTTGGGGCTCAACAACCGATTTTGGACGATCTTCACGGAATTCGTCGGCGACCGAACTACGACCACAATTAAATTCACTATACCAGCGATATACTTGGTTTTGGATGGTGCTTTATCGCCATACAAAGCACTGAGTTCATCGACACATTCTTATTGAGATAATCTACGTCGAAAGTTGTGAAAAATAATCCAACGAAAACCTTCTCTTGAAATTTCCATTTTTTGGCCAAATTGATTTTCTTAACTCACTGTAAACAAAACAAATAGCACTTGTACATCAAAACGTTGTGAGTACGTTAATGCCAAACAATGTCAATGAAATATAAATACTACCCCTCGTATTAGCTCCATACATATGAGATGGTATATCTATATCAGTTTGTCTTACCATTTGTAACGTATCGAAATATAGATCTAAGACCCCAGGTTCACCACCGACTCATATCCAAAATGGGGCATATACTTAAGCCTGATTGTCGACTTGTTGTACACTATCGTGTAGGTTTGATTTTTACTGAGGTTCGGACCACTTCTTTCTAATAAACACTCGCCATTTTTCCGGACTTGCGACCGGCTGACTTCAGTCAAAGCAATATTTCTTAAGAAAACCTTTGGCTTACTTAAGTATCAAGCAAGTCTCAAACCAGATAGGTTTAAGACCCTATAAATCAAATATTTTCATAATCCTTATGTACATAATTCTATGCCGATTTTCGTGTGTCTGTGCGTTTAAATGGCGATCACAGGGCGATGACGAAAGCACGGTTGCTCGTTTTTACCCATATTGTTATCATTCCGAGCTGTTAGGTATTGCAAATGATCAAAGACGGTCCATCGGTAAAAGAAAAGTTATGTATGAAAATGTGTAGGTAACTCTAAATTTTCTATACAAATTTATGTATTTTACAATAGAACAATTTTATATTAGAGTCCGATGAATAAAATATTTTGATAAATTAATATTTTATATTCACCTATAAATTTTTTTCACCTCAAACATTTTTTTTTACGTCCAAAAACGATATTTAACACGATTTTTTTTTCATCTCGACATTATTTGATAAATTTTAATTTTTAATTTTCTATAACGAAAATACTGTGGAGGGTATAATAAAATTTGGTAAAGCCGAATTTAATGCTTTAACTTGTTAAATTTTATTGATAGCCTAATGATTTGGCGTTAACAAGAAATTTGTATTAAGATTTTAGTGTTTTGTTTCATTTATGTGGGATCTTTATAAATTAATCATTTGTCCGTTGAGTTTTGTGTTACCAAAATAAGCTGGGGACAAACTACGATCTTGTTTTCTCCTTAGATTTAAATTTCTATTTGAAATAAGTAATCCCCCATATCTTCTGTTTTTCATCACGTGAATGTTTTTTTTTAAACAATCTTATAAATATTATTATCATCATTATCATAAAACATATAAATATATATCTAGTCATCCTCATATGATCATCGATTTAACATACTCCGGTGTTCCATACACGCAACACAATTATGAATAAAAATTATGAACCCATGTTCATCATAAATTTTATTATAGTAAATATTTGTAAGTAGGTTTCTATGCATAAGTCAGTGACACTTGGAAGTATACTTTACTAATCATAACGATAATAATAAATGCTGCTATGACAGCGCAGCGACTTGCGAAAAGCAGAAGAGGAAGAAAAAAATCGTATGAAGTAGAAAAAAAAAAATGAAAGAAATTACTTTGTTTGAAATTAAAAAAAAAAAAAAAAAGAAATATACAATCGTTGCATTTTTTTCTTTCCTTCAACAATAAGCACTTACACAAAAAAATAAATGAATATCTAAATAGTCCATTATTTTTTTTTTTTACAATTATGATGGGGAAAATGGCACAAACTGAAGATGGGAACATAAGAGAAGTCTGATAAAAAATGTTCATAAAAGCTTTTTTTTTGAACTCTACAATAGCATTTCATTGAATGTATAAAAATAAGTATATTTGATTTATAAAATTATTATTATTAAGGGCCTAGAGTAGAGCTTTCATTTAAAGCACAAAACGCCAAGAATTAAGCTTTCATATAAACTTAAAATGGATTTAGAATTGAATTTTCACAGTTAGAACTTGCACTTGTGCTATTTCTGTTTACAGGATAATTTTTATTAATTCAGCTTTTAAAAATATTAAAAGCTTAGTTACTAAGCTTTAATTTATTTTATAATAATACCTAAGGTAGAGCTTTTATTTGAAATTAAATATGAGTTTATCTTGAGCTTTAATTAGATTTTCTTTAAAAAAGTCTACGTTTGAATTCTGATTTTGATTTTAAGTTTTAAAAGTGCAACGATAAAAATTTTGGGTTCTTAAGTGATGTTTTGCCAGATTGAAATACATGTATCAGCTTGGCTTTGTTTTTGTAAATATACGGAGGTTGAAAGCTCGTTAAAGCTCTTTAAAAAAAAATTGAAACTTTAACTATCCAAAAGGTCATTTGGTGTACAAAAAGTGCTGCTATTAAGCTTTTAATTACCCTTATGACCAGATTAGACAAATTTGCTTCTTTTGCTTTTTTTTTTTTACTTATATTAGCTTTTTTGGATTTTCCAGTTTTTAGACCAAAAGTAGCTTTTTATTAAGATTTTTGGGCTTTAAATTGTGTTTGTTTTTACATTTTCGCCCCTCAAAATGTTTTTTTCTAATAAAAAAATATTTATTTTCCTAGTTTTGTTCTTTGTTTAGAGAAAAAAGCATTTTTTCCGACTTTTTACTTTTGCTTGCTAAAAAAAATAATTTTTTCTGCTAGATTTATTCTCTTTTTTAAAAAAAAAAGTGTGTTTTCCCAACTATTTACTTTTGCTTGTTTTTTACTTTATTCTAAAATATTTTTTGCTTAATTTTGCTTTTTTTTGCCTTCTCTGCTTATGACTAATTGTTAGTAACTTTAATAAGAACTAAGTTTGAGCTTTTATTTTCAAATAAACTAGAAAAAAAAGCTTTCATTTGAACTGCAATAAAGCCCTTGCTTGAGCTTTTCATTTGGAATATAAAAAACCAAAACTAAAAACTTGAGCTCGCATATTAACTGTGAACAGATCAATGATTGTAATTTTATTGGTACAATTAAACGGTATGCTACTAATTCCTCTTTTGAACTAGAAACAAAACCTACAAATGAGCTTACATTAAAAATATAAACAATTCTTTATTTTAGCTTGAATTTTCATAGTAAAAATATTTACAATAAGAGGTTAACTCTTATTTCTAATATAAAACCGACAATAGGGTTTTTATTCTTTATGTGAAAAGGTAAACGATTGAATGTTAATTAATGTTATAAAAAGCCTAATAACGAGAACTAAGTTTTATCTATTAATCGGACTTACACAACTTTGAACTTTTATTTTAAGTATAAAATGATTGAGCTTATATTTAAGCTCTCTACTTCCTATAGAATACACAAAGTTATAATACACAAACTTAAGCTTTCTTTTGAAGTATGAAGAGCTAAAAGAAATTATTTTTAATTAAGCTATAAAATTATCTACTTTTGAGTTTTTATTTAAGTTTAAATAAAACCCAAATTTAAGCTTTCATTTAGGTTATGTTTGTTGGTTTCGAAATTGTGCTGTTATTTTAATCACTTCTATTTATGGATTTTCCAAATGAACAAAAAACTAAATAGATTGGTTTTCTTTATTTTTTTTATATACCATTCAACTCTACACTAGCGGTCATAAAAACCACAACACACAGAAATTTTAAGAAAATTGTTTATAATTCAAAAGAGTGGCAAGTTACATAAATATTTCACTTGTTCTTAGTGAAGAAGAAATTTATATTTTTAAACATTTACTCAAAAAAAAGAAAAAGGTATAGAAATTTTTTCATTATTTTTACGCGGTTGTGTTATCTTAATTTTAGAACTAAAAAAAATATAAGTATCGTGTTGCTCCTCCTTTGTCTTGAAGGATATCATTGGCAATATCTTCGCACCAGATATTATCGAAAGCTGCATAAAGCGATTTTTTTACTCTCTGGTTTATTCAGGGCACCGTTTCGCTTCATAATGTGCCTGAGGACTTCTATATGATTTAAATCAGGGCTTCCGGGCCACTCTAATTAACGAATCCCAATATCTTGCAACATTTTTTTTTATCTGCAAAAAAAAAATAAATATTAAAATTTTGTTATAATTTTTCAACATTAATAAACACTAAAAAGTCTTTACTTACCGATTTGACACGATTGCATGGCGTAGAATCGTCGTGGAAAATAAACTCATTAGAGTGAGATATACAGTGAGTGACAATACAATGGAAACTTTTTAAAAAAATATTTATTTCACATTTAAATTTCAAAAAGTTTAAAACAAAAGATAATTCTATAATTTTTTTTCATTACTTTTATGACTAGTACATATTTTGATTAAAATAAGGAAAAATATTTACATTAATAGTAAAACTTTACCAAAAATAACAATAATTCAAAAGTATTATTTTTTATGGATTTGGCAAAACATTGGAAACTTTTACGATTCTTAACTTAAATATATGTTGTCACTCTGCCTGTTCAATATTTTGTAGGGTATCCATTATTTTTAATAACTGCTTCACAACGTCGAGGCATGGAACCAATTAAAGTATCAATAGTTTCGGCTGGAATTTTTTGCCACTCCGAAGTTACTGCATCTGTAAGGTCAGCCTTTTTAGAATAGTTTTTCGATCTTATTTTTCGATCTACAATTTCCCATAGATTCTCTATTGGGTTGAGATCTGGTGATTGGGCTGGCCATTTCAAAACACTAACTCCGTTTGATTGTAACCACTCGTTTACAACTTTGGAGGTGTGTTTTGGATCGTTGTCGTGTTGAAATTTCCAGACTAGTGGCATGTTTTCTTCCGCATATGGATACATTACATCGTTTAAAATAGTTTTGTATCCAGCTCCAGTTAGAGTTTCGGTAATGACATGAATTGGTCCCATTCCTTGACCCGAAAAGCATCCCCATACCAAAATATTGCCACCGCCAAACTTAACAGTTTTGGTTGTATATTTGGGGTCCAATCTTTTTCCTTTCGGTCGTCTTACATAAGTTCTTCCGTCATGACCTCTTAAGTTGTATTTGGACTCATCGGAAAAAAGTACAGTATTCCACTTCTGTCTAGACCAATTTATATGCTCTTTGGCAAATTTAATACGAGCAATTCTATTTTTTTCTGATATCAGTGGTTTTTTGACAGGTCGGTAGCAACCAAGACCAGCCTCTTCAGCACGCCGTGCAACAGTTCGTTGACTTATTTCCAATTTTAAATTGTTGATGACCTCTCGGGGAAGCATTTTTGGGCACTTTTTAAACTCTCTTGCTATTAACTTGTCTTGTCTTTGAGTAGTTTTTCGAGGCCTGCCTCCTAAATGCTGCGTTTTCACCGTACCTTTTTCACGATATTTCTTAATGATTTTTGAAATTATTGACTTATTCATTGAGTATTTTTCACATATTTCTTTTTGTTTAAGTCCAGCATTAAAATCACTAATTATTTTAAGTTTTAGCTGTTCACAAAATTTAACTCTAGCCATTTTCAAATCAATTTATTTACAAATGTTATAAAACTAAAATAATGTGTTTTTTTATATGCTTTTGAACCTGAAATTACCTAAAATTATAAATAAATATGTAACGGTAATTTTTTGGAATATTTCTTTTAATATTCTCTTTTATTTTTCTTACTTTTCATCATCTTTTGTAACTCGCCTTAGAAGTTTCCAATGTTTTGCCAACACCATAAAAATTATCTATTTTTCATTTTTGCAATATTCTCATTACATATTGTTTCAAGAGATTTAATATCATTTTATTTTAAGAGAAAACATAACAAAGAGTAATTAACAAAAAAAAACTATTCAATTATCGTTTTGGAAAAAAAAATAATTTAAGAGCAAAGTGCAGGAAACTGGAATTATTTAAAAGTTTCCATTGTATTGTCACTCACTGTATGCTCCTCAATGGCTGGCCGAAGATAGTCCCTTATAATTTGTCCATATTTTTCAGGGCACCGTTTCGCTTCATAATGTGCCTGAGGTCCTCTATATGATTTAAATCGGGGGTTCCGGGCCACTCTAATTAACGAATCCCAATATCTTGCAACATTTTTTTTTTTATCTGCAAAAAATAAAAATTAATATTACAATTTTGTTATAATTTTTCAACATTAATAAACACAAAAAAGTTTTTACTTACCGATTTGGCACGATTGCATGGCGTAGAATCGTCGTAGAAAATAAACTCATTAGTGTGAGATATATGCTCCTCAATGGCTGGCCGAAGATGGTCCCTTATAATTTGTCCATATTTCCTTGAATATGGAATAATCCGATCCATCTGACTTCACTGTTTTAACTACACAGTTATCTTTGTATCTTTCACCATCTGAACGGCGAACATTCGGTAAATTATCTACGCATAGCAAGTTGAATTTGCTTTCGTCGGACCATAAAACTTTTCTCCAGTCGTTAAGAGTCCAGTTTCGATATGTTATGGCCCAAGCCAAGCGGTTTGATTTCATCCGCTTCGTCAGTAAGAGCTTTGTTTCTGGTCGTATTCCATATAGTCCGCACTCCCAAAGTCTTCTGCGCAAAGTTTCCGTAAATCCTCATTGTGGTAGCTCTTCATCTCAGCCCTTATTGCCACTGAAGCGATTCTTCAAACTTATTCTTTGTATTACGCCGTCTGCTCAAATGCTAGTCTTCCGAGGTCCTACTGATCCTTCCGCCCTTGCGAATGGGTCCAAATTATTTTTTTTTTTTCTTAATAGCTTAAAATTGAGCAATCCCACTTTATGTGATAAGGAACTTCAATATCCTTTAAAACAAAAATGTCTACCTATTGCACACGCGTCAAATGCTTATACCGTGTAGACATTTTTCACGTTCTTACAAAAAAAAAAGCATTTATAACCAAAGTGATGCGGTAAACAACTGGCAGACTTGGTTTGATTCGTTACATAACGGTAAATATGCAAATAGCCATAATAAAGAATAAAGAAGTTATGTGGCGTTTTGAACTTTTATCGAAATTGCTAAAGAGTTGCCAATGGTGTGGTTTTTATGACCGCCAGTGTACATACTCATATATGTATACATACCCAGCAAAAAAGCGTAAGAAAAAATAATTAATAAAAACGCTACAACTGTTCAAATTTGGATTTTTCATCGATGAATTTAAAAAATTATGTAAATTTGAACTAATCATAAAGGAAGTTCATTTTAAAATTTTATTAAAAAATACAATATATGTGTGGGGTTTGAATCGAATATTGGGAAGACATGTCTCAGCGGCTGTGAAGTTTGCAAACGGATTAGAGGCTTTTTACACTGAAAAACATCTTTGTGAAATGCGTGGAAGATGTTGAAAACGTGAAATATGTATTTAAATTGTCAACATCTTTCATCTGTCGTTTATTTAGCTGTCAAAAAAAATAAAAGAAAAAGATACATATTTTTTTTGTTAAAAATAAAAAATGGATTTAGAGAAAGCATAATTGGAGTAGTTGTTGCTTTGCAAGAACAAACCCGAATTTTAATGCAGTACATTGAAATATTAAAGGTCATTCTGGAAGAAGATGATGATGAAGAAGAATTTTTGAAAGACATAAGAATGAAATTCTTACATGTGCCGCTCATTTTCCTTTGTTGAATAATTTTTTTGGTTTATTTTATCTAATGTCAGTTTGCTAGTGATGGCACAGAGAAAATCGATTTTTTTGTCATTTTTTAGTGATGACACTTAAAATAACGAAAGATGTAATATGGAACAAAATGAGAAATAATCATCTTTTGTAGATGTAGAAAGATGTAGAATTTTTGGCCTGTATAATTCCTATGGGAAGATGTAAACATCTTTGCAAATTGATGAAAGATGTAGCTCAGTGGAAAAAGGCTATTACAAGAGGAGAATATGAACTTTTGCTAATTTTTTTGATATTTAAATAATAATTTTAAATTAAACTTAAATCGGTAAAAAAAAACAATTTCTGCCGCCAACTGATGTGCGCCATCCACTTAATCAAGAAATTCGAGCCCAAATTTCAAAATTTATTAAAATAATCTACTGCAAAAACATTTTTGTATTCTATAAGTTTCAAGATACTTCGATAAAAAGTATTTTTCATCTTGCATTTCGCTACTCCGTTTTAAATTATTGCCAAAAGAGTAAGATTTTTTAAAAAATTCTTTAAAAATTCAAATTTAAACCTTTCAAAAATTCTTTTTGCACAAATTTAAAAAAAAATATCTACGTTTCAACTTTAGGGTTTTGTTAATTATTTTGTTGATCGGAGGATTTACTTCAAAAATTATACGAATTCCTTGTTTCATTTAATAAGTGCAACGATTCTATTTCAGCGGATTTCGCGGAATTTGATCACTTTTTTATTTAAGTTTAAGGAAAGTTTTTGTTTCTTAAATTCTGTATGTGTGTAGCTGGATTATAATACTAGATCAAAAACTTAAATCCTTTACATAGATCTCAAAATGGGAATATATTAAATTGTCCTTGTTTAAGGTCAAATTTTCCTATTTTAAAATAATATTCTAAATTTACTTACAAAACATTTACCCCTGAGTTTTTTTTTCAAAATCTGATAGGATTTTTTCAACTTTAATGACAAATACAATCATAAGATGTTTGGGGTACATGAGTACTCGGAGATCCTTTCCTTTATCCTGGGATATATAATTCCAATAAGGTTTCTCGGTGGGATATTATGTACCAATAAAGCTAAAATAAGCAAAAAATTACTTTGACCAATTTACATTTTTCTTTTTATTTATATAAAAACCAAAGGACAATCAGAAATTTAATAGCTTTCTTAGCACATCTTACAGCTTATAAACCATCAGCACTTATTTGAAATTGGCTATGCCCGCGATCCAAGTGTCCTTCGAAAATTGGTGTTTCTCTACGATTCCGAACAAGTCTAATGTACTCAAAATTCTCTGCAGCGACCGCCGTGATAGTCCAAGTTGTGTCGAACGCCTCCTTGTTGATGTTGATGGACTATGCTGCACGCTCTTCCGTACACGTTCAATATTTTGAGCAGTGTGCACGGTAGGTGTTCTTCCGGCACCAGGAAGGGTTCTTACAGACAAGAATTTTCAATCAAATGGTTTATTGCTGACGCTGTGGTTGCAATGCGCACATTAAAATGACGACGATATGCACACCGTGTCAACACAATATACTGTTGGTTTGAAAAGTAATATTCAATTTGTACGTTGTTCGATCGTGTATTGATTCATAATTAATTCCCCAAGTCTTCTTAGCAAAATGCTGAAAAAAAAACAAAGAAAAAATAAAAATAAAAAAAGTTATAAAGAATTCAAACCATATAGCTCATTCTGCGCCACCCTGTAGAAGTCTTTCAGAGCTCCATTCGTTTTTTTACGTCATTAAAGTATGATGTAAAAAATATTGCTGGGATATATGATCTCAGCAGGGACGAAAGGGTTAAAATGCATTTTAAATTCATCGAGTACCAACTAATTATTCTTCTATTATGTTCTTCATAAAATTCAGTAACAATTTGTTAATTAAATTGTTAGAAAATGTTTGTACCGTAAAAAAAAATATTTAAAAAAAAAATTCAACATTTTTTTGGCGTGCCAGGAATTGAGCCCGCAACCCTCGGGTTATCAACACTCAACTGCCATACAAAATATTAACTACTTAACACTCTTTAAAAAGATTTCCTAATTTCTGCTTTGGATATTGCTAAAGAAAAACTTTGTAAAAAAGCACTTCTTGGCGATGTAATGGAAGAAGTGATTCATTTAAAAGTTGTTCCAATTATGTTTGCTGGGGTAGCTGCGCATACATTTAAATTAATATGTAATTTATGCATACATCAGTGTAATTGTAGTAGATTTATGAATAAAATTGTACAATTGCATTCATACAAAATGTCTGTCGGATCTGATCGTCTGTTTGTCTTTCTGTTAAATGAAGTAAAGTGAAGTAATGTAAAGTATGTTACAATAATTATGATTCATTGATTGATGCCATCGATAATTGCTAATGTATGCAATTTACGATATGCTGCTATTTTATGCAGTTTTATTTTATTTTTGGAGTGAAATTACAAAATAAAAATAAAAATTGCACACTTTAAAATTTACAGCTCCAACCATATTTGTTGTTTGCCCTAAATTTATAATTTGTGTTTCTGTTGTTTCTGTTGTTTTTTTTCTTCAAAATTATCTGTACGTATTTAAATGGTGTAATAATCTTTAATTTTATTTTCTTAAGTATTTTTTTCTGTTATTGTTATATCAATTCAATTGATTTGATTACTTTAGATCAGTTGAGTTTAAGTACGTAGTATGTTGTTATAGCAGATATTTCAATCCAAGTAAATAGTTTTCTTTTTCTAAAGTTAACTTAATGTATCCATAGTTTTTCTTAAGTTGTGTCATTATAAGTCACGATTTTCTTCTGTAATCTAATAATATCATTTTAGTGTTTTTTATTTTCTTCATCTTTGGTTCCATTGTAGATCAGAGTGGAGAAAAGAAAAAAAAAAAGGCTTGTCAATGTTTATTATATTGTTAGTTTTGGTTTTTCTCTTAAGTATCTTATTACTATTTTTTATTATTATCATTAACTTAAAATCACATTTTAAAGATTTTGTAAAAAATAGTCGTGAAAACTATACATTTTAAGAGAGATTTTAAAGTTATGGTTAATGATAGAATAACGACATTTTTATGAAATCGTAAATTTTACAATAAAAATCTCATTTTTAATTTAAAATCTACTTATTTTGTTAAAAATTTATTAAATGACACTAGTAAGGATTATTCAATTAAAAATTTAATTTTGAGAAAAAATCCAACTGGCTGTAAATAATTCTTACTAGGAACTATTGAAAACTTGGTCCTTCGCACCGAAGAGAACATTTTAAAAACTGTAAAGTATTACAAAGTTCCTATTTTTGACCATTAGTACGTTGTGAAGGGTGTTTTAGGAAATATCGGGTAGGTACACACAGAAAACAGATTAATTTTAACAACCGAATGGTTTGGTTGAAGCCACAGATAAAATATATCGAAATCGAAATTCGGTTAATGCAACAGAAATTCGGTTGAAACCAAATATTTTAATTGAATCAAGAACACGTTTGGTTAGCACAACTAAATAATTCGGTTGCTGCAACTAAAATATTCTATTGGCAAAAATTTGGGTTGTCACTATGAATCTGTTATCTCTGTGTATGAATTCCAAAAGTTGAACGATTTTTTTTTTTTTTAATTTGGGTTCATAATTTTTGAGAACGCTGTATTGCATTCACAACACCAATAATTAATATAATCTCGCATATCAATAATTTTGTGTGTAAGCTCAATTAAGACAAGCCCTTTCATGCACCGATTTCAATTATCATTGTACACTGGGGCGATATTAAAAATAAAAAAAATTTTAAGTTGGTGATTTTATAAAATGTAACCCTCTAATGAAGTAATTAATATTTACTGCATCTTTTCAAAAAGTTGTATGAAAATCTGGTAACAAAGATGGCATCAATTTTGGCTAACTCGCTGATAAAACGGGATTTTGGCTGTAAATGCGGCAATTTTGGCAAATTTTGGGCATTTATTGTAAAACATTGGCGCAATATAAATTTATTCATCGTTAGCTATGAACTTTTGCCATCTTTCTGGTAACATTGGATTCCGCGCCAAAAGAATTGCTCACTTTTCATAGACCCTGGTCTGAATAGAAACGTATTCCAGTGAGAACGTTCAGCATCGATCGAAACAAATGGTAATCGGACGGGGCAGGGTCTGGTCTATAATGCGGGTGAGGCAAAATTTCTCAATCATTATGTTTTGCAACCTATGGCCGAGCGTCGTCATGATGGAATATTAGGGTTACAGGTATAGTTGCACATTCCGGTCGTTTTTCGGCCAATGATCGCTTCAAACGAATCACTTGTGTTCGATACAGGTCCCCTGCGATCGTCAGGCTTAATTTCAGCAGCTCATAGTAGATGGGACCCTTCTGGTCCCACCAAAAGCATAGTATTACCTTGGTGTGATACATATTTGGTTGTGGCGTTCATTTAGCTGGTTGGACGGGCGGGCTTCACATTCGATTTCTTGCGCTTTGGGTTGTCATAATAGATTCATTTTTCATCGCCTGTAATAATTCGATGCAAAATTGGCGTTCAAGCAACATTTCGGACATGCAAAATCGTCTTTCAATGTCTCACAGCTTCAACGCGTCTGCATTTTAAAACTGCTGCTTGAGTGACTCCCAGTGATTTTGCAAGTTTTTCTTAAGTTTGACAACAATCTTCATCGAGTAATGCCTTCAGTTTGTCACAAATTATCTTTCGCACGTTGAAATCGATGGAGCGCATATTCAGGATAAGCTTCATCCGCAAATGATGCTTGTGCCAACAAGATTCGACATTTTCGAAGCAAGAGAAAACTTTGTTGTTTACACTATTTCGTTTAAGGACTAAGTGAGAATAAATGACAGATGTCTAGCCTCCAAACTGATATATAAGTTATTAAAGACACAGACCATGTGTAAACGATAAGCTATCTGTTGTGAATGCTGCATTTTTAAGTTATTCACCCAATAATATGTGGAGGAGCATAAAACCAACGTTTCCCTCTTGACAGCATACCCAAAAACCTTTTTATGAAACCAACGCTCAGGGGATATCCCTTCTAATGTAGTGCATTGCGCTGGCCAAAGGAAGTTAGGTTATAGGCTAGAGGACGACCCCCTTGCATTTCGCTAAGTTGTAAGTGGCAGGAAAGACCTATGCGAGTAAATTTTTCCACGCCCCAGCAAAAACAGGATTTCAACTACTTACCAGGCTATTTACTCGCTTAATTACTTTTGTTCGCGATGTCCCAAAAGTAATGAGTGGTCATTATCCTTTCACTTACAAAAAATACAAGGTAATGGGTGGTCATTACCCTCTCGCTTACAAACAGCCAAAAAATAATGAGTACCCATTACTTTTTGGACATCATGAACAAAAGTAATTAAGCGAGTAAATAGCTTGGTAAGTAGTTGATACCATGTTTTTGCTGGGGCACTAAAGAACGAATATTTCCTGTAATGCGTTTTCGATCCACTGGCCGATCGACAGCAAACGGATATGATCTATTAGATAAGTCCCCGGAATAAGGTCACTTTTCTCGACAGAACACCTCCCATGGCAATATCGATGAATATCGATGCTTGAAACACGGTGCAGAAGCTTTTAAATAGACTTTAAAGCCCCTGCCCATGTATGGGAATTGTATTCCATTTTAGTACGAATATAAGGGGTATAGACAATTTAAAGATCCTACGAAGTGAACCGGTTTAGAAAATCTAAACACTTGAATGCATCCGATTCATTAGAGCTACCAATTCCTCAGTATCGACACCACCCATGTGTACAGATAGACGGTACCCCTGAATTCAGCTAAAACTAGTCGGATGAGACCACATCAATATCAAACTCGATATAAATCGAGAGAAGTCATCACCGACACCAAAAGCATTAAGCTTTGACAGAAGTGCTTTATGCCACACATGATCGAATGCCTTGGAAATATTTAGAACAACCTACTCTAACGCTACAGATTGCCTAGACCGATTTGGCTAGAGGTTTGGAATGATAATGGAACTAGAAACGAGTGGAACTGGCACACTAGACAAAGGGAACAGAATGTAATGGAAAAGAGAACGGAATGGAAACATTAGACAAAAATCAATAAGACCTTTCCTGGAATTTGTACTTTTTACTAGTTTTATGTGAATTCGTTTTTTAGAACACTCCTGATAGCTACACAGAGAAATAAGATTTATTGTGACAACCGAATTTTTTGATTGCAGCCACCGATATATATATTTTAATTGTGGCTGGAATACGAGGGCGGATCAATAAGTCCGTGACTTTTCGAACTTTCCTTGTAGTTATATGAAATACAACACTGCTCCCATCAAGTACCACCTGTTAATAGACTACAGTCAAATTTTGAGCAAGTTCCGTCATTTACTTTACGTTTGACAGCTGTTCAAAACATACAACCTCGTGGATTCTTTTAAAAATGGAAAAAAGTGAATTTCGAGTGCTCATTAAACATTTTTTTTGCGAAAAAAAACTGTCAATCAAACCAAGGAAAAGCTTGATAAATACTAGGGGGACTCTGCACCATCGATTTCAATGGTAAAAAAAGTGGTTTACTGACTTTCGTCAGTTTGGCAGGGATACACAAATTGGAGAAACGTTGGACTAAGTGTATTGAGCTAAAAGGAGATTTTGTAGAAAAATAATTTTTTTTGCAAAAAAAAAACTGTGTTCCATTCACGGACTTATTGATTCGCCCTCTACATTATATAGCGAAATATTTTGGTTGAGGCAAACAAATCATTTAGGTGGCAAGAAAGTCGGTTGTCACATGAAATCTGTTTTCTCTGTATACATTTTGCATGCCCGATTAAAAATGATTTTATATAATAAAATATCGACTGATACAATTTAATATAAGTATGTATGCATCTTATATAATTTTATATTGTAACTTATATATGTTAAATTAATATTGCTAATATGCCCCATACGAATCAACATGTAAATATATCAATTTGTATCTACTTATATATTGAACTAATTAGATGAGACCAAAACTATAAAACAATCGAACCAAGGTATATATTTGTATATATAATTTCATATAATTGTATTTGATTCGATCCAATTAGACATAACCTATTGAAATTGGATTTAATTCGATTTTTTTTTAACCGGGTGGTAATAAATTTCTTTTAAGAAATATTTAAATTCGAAAACCCATTAACAAATCAAAAAAAACACAAACTAAACATATGTTTCGGCAATAAAAATTTGTTTAATTTATAGGGATTTATTGTGTTTTTATTGACCTTTAATCAAACAAATAAACAACTTAACAAACAGACAGACAGACAAACATACAAACAGACCCGTATTTAAAAACTAATGACATGTGTCAATATTTACATTTTCACAGCAGATCTTCAAATGTGGATGACCGATTGTATATAAAATTTTACAAACAAATTTATATTAAGAAAAACAAGGAACAAGGAAGAAAATACCAACCACTCTTTATTTTAAACTGACTTTAATATATTCTTAAATAATAACGAATGGTGGTGGTGGTGGTTGACGATGTCGACGAATATTTACTCCATTTGAATTACAAAATGATGTTGTTATTATAATATATTCCTGGTTTTCATTCATTCAAACATTTCTCATCTCAGTTTAAATGCGAAAAAAAAAGAAAACAAGGTTGAAACTGAAGTTGATGAATTCACTGAAAATGTCATTCGAGTTGTATTTATATGGAATGGAGTGTGTTTTAAACTGCGGGTTTAACGCACGCGTCAATGACTTTTTGTTTTATATTACTCGTTTAAATAGCAGAAAAAAACTATACAGGAAGAGGGAAATATGAAGACAAAATGCTTAATATGCATTTAAGAATCTATATATGTAGTATAATATTAAACATTTTTTCCTGTTAACCGATAAAAATTTCATTCTGAAATTAATTCAGAAAAAAAATGTATTATGATCTGTTTGCAACGACTTTTTCAGTAAATTTTCTTGTAACTTAAATATTGTTAGTGTTAAGTAAATTCCTCGCAATATTGTCAAGTATCATCATCAACACCATTTCCAAAATTTTAAGAAATAAAAGAAAAAATTCCCGCAAATGATGCTTGGTTGGCGCAAAAATCTGGACGTTTTCGAAGCAAAAAAAAAAAAACATTTGTATTTCGTTTCATCACTAAGTGCGAATAAATGACAGATGTTTACCCTGAATTTTGAGAAAATCGTTTATCGTGAATGTGAGGATTTAAATATTATGAGTGAAAATACTGGGTGTATAACTTAAAAATGCGGGATTTTTATTGCTATATAAATGTATCCAAGGTGTTACCAATCGTTGCCTTTTCCCATCTTTCTGGCAACATTGGATTCCGCGCCCAAAGAACTGCTTACTTTTTGACGCCAAAAACTAACTAGGCCATTTTCGGATACCCTGTTCGGAAATGAAGCGTATTCCAGTGAAAACGTTCTGCATCAATCAATACAAATGGTAGTGGGACGGGCAATAAGGCGGGTGAGGCAAAACTTTCCAATCATTATGTTCTAAATAGCTTTTTATCGGTCCTGCAGCATGTGACCGAGCGTTTTCATGAAGGAATATTACGGCTTCATGTTTAGTCGCATATTTCGAACGTATTTCGGCTAAAACTCGTTTCAAACGAATCAATTGTGTTCGGTACAGGTCTCCTGAGATCGTCTGGCCCAATTTCATAATAGCGGAGACCCTTCTTGCAAATGTTTTGAAATTGCTGCTTGAGTGACTCCTAATGATTTTGCAAGTTCTTCTTCAGTTCGTTTTCAATTCATCATCTTCGAACTTTTTTGGCTGACCTGGGCAGTCTTTGTCTTCCGTATCAGAATCACGACTTTTGAACCGCACAAACCATCTCCCGCAGGTTATTATTGTTTCGCACCGCGACCACAATAGGTCTTTTGCGCTGCCCAGAACCACGCTAAAGGTTCAAGCTATTGATGAAGCCAAGAACCTTACCGGGTGAAGTGTTCCAAATGTCGGAAAGCGACAAGAAACGGTCACCCAAAAATTTGATCCTCCTGACACAAAGCCCACAACAATCGCAGAGGACATGCTCTGACGTCTCCGATTTCAACCCGCAAAACCTGCAAAACTCAGTGTCCGATTGAACCTTCTTGTGCCTATGGTACTAAGGTCGCAATGCCCAGTAATGTATCCAGTCAGGGTCCTTAGGTCTTTTCGATCAAGGGCTAATAGTCGCCTAGACCCACCACTGGGCATAGATATTAATCTTTTAGCCTGTCGTTGGCCACGAGGTGTTTGCCAATAATCGTAAGATTTTGACTCTCTCCACATCCTGAGCACCCCGCAAAAAGGTTCAGGGCCGACGGGCACCTCGGTTGTCCAGACAATCCGCCCTCATGCTCCTCATGGCCCGGAATCCATCCCAGGGTGAGGGAGTTTCTTCTACCGAGTTGCTTGAGAGCTGTAATACATTCCATGACAAGTTTAGATGACACCTCGTAGGACATAAGAGCCCTGAGTGCCGCCTGACTGTCAGAGAGAATATAGATACGAGATCTGACCACAAGCCTCCGTAGGCATTCCTCCACACACACACATATGGCATAAATTTTCGTTTGAAAAATGGAGAGATATTTGCCCATGGGAAGGACGCGCTGGATCCCGGGCCCTAAAACCCCCGCACCCGTATCCTTATTTAGCTGTTTTGAGCCATCTGTGAACCATAACTGGGCCCCAACTTCACGTTCCCAAGTCTGCCGCAGGTTGAAATCGATGGAACATATTCAGGATTAGCTTCGGTGTACAATCGATGTGCTTCAGCTGCATTGAAAAAGTAAAGCAAAACTTCCCGCAAATAATGCATTGTTGGCGCAAAATTCGACAATTTCGAAGCAAAACATAAAAACTTTGATGTTTACACTATTTCGTTCAATGACTAAATGAGACTAACTGACAAATGTTTACCCTCCAAAATCATTTAATTCCTTCCAAATGTAGTTCCTCCGTATACGCTTCTCGTTAAAGAATTTTAATGTTTTTGAGATTAGATATGAATTTTTCGTATTTCTAAGTTACCTTTGAAATTGTGTAGTGGTTGCTATTCGTGTTGTTGTAGATACTTTTTACATAAAACATCGACACACAACAGCAGCAACAACAACAACAAAAAAATATTTATCTAATTGTTACTAATTGCTTTTAAAGCTTAAGTAATTGCCTGCCTATGTCTTCCCGAATGTTACTTCCTCTATTTTCTTTGGCGTTTATTTGTTTGTCTGTAAGTTTGTTGTTATTTTTTGCGTAGACTTTGTTTTTCTTTGCAACATCATTATGCAATTCTTTAGAAAACATTTTTGTATATATGTTTGTGTAATTTGTGTTGAATTTTTCTGTCATAATTGCAAATTTTCTCACTTGTATTTTTTTTCCTTAGGTTTCTATGGTTATTAATTTTTTTTCTATAATAACTATTGTGTTTAAAGAGAAAATTAAATAAAAAGTAATTCAAAGTTATAAAATCAGCCTGAATTATTCTTCTTTAAAGTCTTGTAAGGTCCTGAAAGTTTAGTAACAAAAGTTGCTAATGTTTTTTTAGGGATGTAAAATACTAAACTTACATTCTTAACTTGAGTTAAACTAATTTTTTTTTTAAACCAGGAAGCAAATAAAATAAGTTCCAGGAGAATTTTGAGACTTTGGAGTTAGATCTATAAAATAAGTTCTTGTGAGGTGTCAATGTAGTCTTAAAACATAAACTTTTCAAATTATTTGGAGTCATCAGTGTTCTCAACAATAAAGACGATTTGACCTAAAACCATGTTTAGAGTCCAGAGCCAAATTTTTTCCATTAAAGTCATCTAGATAACTAGCATTTCTAATTTGAGAGGGTTCCTAAAAAAACATTTCATTGGATTTCAAAACTTACTAACTCATAACATAATATTTTTTATCGATTCTTTGCCAAACCACGTGTCCAGAAGGACCTCTGGACCACTCACAATTATGATTTGAGAAGCTTTCTAACGTCCTTACATCTTTCAAGCGCATTTTACTGCATAGAGTGGAGTCTGTAGCTTAGCAATGAAAAACATAGTAAGATTTGTCATCTTAGGATAGTAAGGTTTGTCATCCGCTTTAAAATAAGTCTTCATCCTCTTTAAAATTAGTCATCCTCTTCAAAATTAGTTGGGAAATAAATAATAGTTGCTGAAGACCAGATCAATTTCCATAGCTGTTTTTGTTAAATGTCAAATGAGGTCAAAATGTGGCAGCCATCGCTCAGTAAGTTTTTTTATATATACGTCTTGCTTAGGACTTTAGATGTGCAGTATGTTCCACTAATAATAGATGTGCGAAGCTGTGAACAATAACAACAAATCACTTTATTGAAACCATTTTGAATCGGTACCCTGATGGGAATTTTCATTGTGGAGGAGTTCTTCAATAAACAAAATGATAACTCTATCGCTTCCGTCATCTCGGGGCTAGCATCGGAGCTGGTTCCAACAGTTTAAAGAGATGATCATCCAGCATCTCTACGGATAAGATTGGGAGCTGCCTACGACAAGGTCAGAACTTGGCCAATAGTGTACCAATCCGACTTTTTGGAGAAAGTTGTGAATCGTATTGTTGTTTTACCTTAAGGTAAAAACGATTCAAATGTGGTTAAAAGAGTTACCAAACTTCACTTTGGCGAACGATTAGCCATCTGGTAGTACAGTACTGAATCCTTTCGTAGTCAGGATATTACCAATACAGATTTGCTTCCAAGTACATTATGTTTTTTGATAGGAGCATAAGGACAGATCTATCTTGGGAGCCTGAACAGGGTGGTCAGTAGACCGTACCACCTTATAGGCAAAAAAAAAAAAGTTCACCGTACACCCTCAAATATAAAGTATTTTAACAAGAAAATTTCGAATATGTTTTTTATTTTTTTTTTGGCCGAACGTAGGGGTCGCCATTTTATATTTTTCGTTATATCTTCGCCATTTACTGTCGGATCTTAAAGTGTTGTATATCAATGTTTTTTGTCTCACGGAGACCGAAGTTTTCCTCGAAGGAGCCATTGACCTCAAGTAACCCGTTCTAGTATTAACCCACCAGATCTCAGTTGCTACCACCTTAATGTACTAGCCTAATATTTTAGAATGAAAGCTCGCAAAAAAGCAATAAACTTTTGCTAGGAAAGTATTCCAATAATTCCAGCGGAACTATTATTTTATTTTTTTTTTAATTTTTTTTTTGTTGCCGAATGTAGGGCATTTTTAATTTTTTTGTCATATCTTCTGTATTTACACTGGGATCTCAAAGGGTTATATATCAGTGTTTTTGTCGCAATGATACCAATTTGTTACATCAAAAATCATTGACCTTAAGCACCCTTTTATTCTACTTAAGGGGTAACACCTATGTAAAAAGCCTATATAAAAACTTCCTTTTTTTATTTTCTATATTTACGGAGATGTGTTAACAAAGATTGGTTTTCACAAGATTTATGAAGGAGTACCTAAAAATATTTGTTTTACACAAAGTTTTACAAAATGATAGTACATTTACAACATAGGTCCACGGCACGCAGCATTACTTAATAAATTTTTGGTGGATTTCTCTGAAATTTATAATGCATATGGAAAACTAAATTATATATGGATGCGCGTAGGAGTTTTTGATAGGTCAAATACTTTTTGACTTAGAGCTATTTCTTCACGAGTATAAAAAATAGATATTTTGACTTTAACACTTCGCTGTTTTGTCAAAAATTAATATACCCAAAAACTCATACGCTTTTCTCTAGATAATTTAGTTTTCTATATAAAGTGTATGTTTCAGAGCGATCCACCTAAAATTGGTTAAATTATGCTGAGTGCCGGGGATCACTTATAAAATAACACAAATTTTAATCGATCATATTTTGACGTGATTCAAGTTGGCTGTATATTTGGCGGCTGTCAAGTTTAGCAAAAATGTGCCCCATTCGTTGCTCATCGATGACCGCCATAGAAGATTCATGTTCTACATGAACAAAACGCTCGGTGTCCATAGATAATTTAGTTTTCCATATGCATTATAAATTTCAGAGAAATCCACCAAAAATTGATTAAGTAATGCTGCGTGCCGTGGACCTCTATTGTAAATATACTATCATTTTGTAAAACTTTGTGTAAAACAAATATTTTTTTTACTCCTTCATAAATCTTGTGAAAACCAATCTTTGTTAACACATCTCCGTAAATATAGAAAATAAAAAAAGGAAGTTTTTATATAGGCTTTTTACATAGGTGTTACCCCTTAAGTAGAATAAAAGGGTGCTTAAGGTCAATGATTTTTGATGTAACAAATTGGTATCATTGCGACAAAAACACTGATATATAATAACCCTTTAAGATCCCACTGTAAATACAGAAGATATGGCAAAAAAATTAAAAATGCCCTACATTCGGCAACAAAAAAAATTAAAAAAAAAATAAAATAATAGTTCCGCTGGAATTATTGGAATACTTTCCTAGCAAAAGTTTATTGCTTTTTTACGAGATTTCATTTTAAAATATTAGGGTAGTACATTAAGGTGGAAGCAACTGAGATCTGATGGGTTAATACTAGAACGGGTTACTTGAGGTCAATGGCTCCTTCGAGGAAAACATCGGTCTCCGCGAGACAAAAAACATTGATATACAACACTTTAAGATGCGACGGTAAATGGCGAAGATATATCGAAAAATATAAAATGGCGACCCCTACGTTCGGCCAAAAAAAAAAATAAAAAACATTTTCGAAATTTTCTTGTTAAAATACTTTATATTTGAGGGTGTACGGTGAACTTTTTTTTTGAGGTACGGTCTATTGGTCAGGTATGGTTCAATGATGGCTCGATATAGGGGAATATGGATACGGGTGTCCTTGGACACGTGATTTTCCCCTCTATTTGGACTCAATCAACTTGGAAGTAGCAACTCCCTTACCCTAGAATATATTACTAGCCATGAGGGGCATGAGAGTAATGGAAGGGCAGACTGTCTGGCCAATTGCGTGGCTCGTCGACCCTTCAAAGGCCTTGAACCATTCTTTGGAGTTCCCACTGGATAATTTAGGGAGAAGCTCAGGTTGTGAAGAGAGTCCGAATTTTCTGAATATTGCGAAAATACCCTCTGCCAACGCCAGGCCAAGAGATTTATTTCTCTGTCCAGTGGAGAACCAGGGCGACTCTTGGCCCTTGGCACAAAAACAGGTTACTTCACTGAACACTGTGATCTCAAATTTTAACGGCACAAGAAGGGTCATTTGGACACTGATAGTGTGTTGGAGTTTTAGGTGTCGCAATATATTCTCTGCGAATGTCCTAGGCATTGTGATAGAAGACCTAGATTTCTGGATGACCGTTTCTTGTCGCCTTGCAAAATTTGGAATATTTTGCTTAACAGGATAATTGGCTTAATTGGTGGGTTGAATCTCTAAGGAAGTTTCGTATTTTTATGCCCGAAGGGAAGGAACAGTTGGGGTACTAACAGGTCGATTGAGAAGTCCCCGGCCTGACACATAGATGGAGCTGTCGGATCATTAGTTTGTGAATTATAGCATTTTGAGTGAAGCAACTTTTGTTATTGTGAAAAAAATGTATAAAAAGGAATTTCGCGTGTTGATAAAATATTGCTTTTTGAAGGGAAAAAATACAGTTGAAGCAAAAACTTGGCTTGATGGCGAGTTTCCGGATACTACCCCAGGAAAATCAACCATCAAGGATTGGTATGCTAAGTTTAGACGTGGTGAAATGAGCACTGAAGACGGTGAACGCAGTGGACGCCCAAAAGAGGTTGTTACGGACGAAAACATCAAAAAAATCCACAAAATGATTTCGAATGACCGTAAATTGAAATTTAATGAAATAGCAGATATCAACTGAACGTGTACATCATATCATTCACGAATATTTGGGTATGAGAAAGCTCTGTGCAAAGCGGGTGCCGCGCTAGCTCACTTTTGACCAAAAACAACGACGAGTTGATGATTCGGTGCAGTGTTTGGAGATGTTCAAGTGTAATAAACCTGAATTTTCGCGTCGATATGTGACACTCCGAAGGTCAATCGACAGTCATCCGAGTGGACTGTACTTGATGAACCAACTCCAAATCGTGGAAAGACGCAACAGTCGGCTGGCAAGGTTATGCCGTCTGTATTTTGGGATGCGCATGGAATAATTTTGATTGACTACCTTGAAAAAGGAAGGACCGTCAACAGCGACTATAACATAGCGTTATTGGACCGTCTGAAGGACGAAATCAAAGGAAAAAGGGCCACATTTGAAGAAAAAGAAAGTGCTGTTTCACCAAGAAAATGCAAGTCAGTGAAAACGATGGCGAAAATCCATGAATTGGGCTTCGAATTGCTTCCGCATCCACCGTATTCTCCGGATCTGGTCCCCAGCGACTATTTCCTGTTCTCAGATCTCAAAAGAATGCTCGCTGAGAAGAAATTTTCGTCGAATGAAGAGGTGATCGCCGAAACTGATGCCTATTTTGAAGCAAAGGACAAATCGTACTACAAAAATCGAAAAGTTGGAGTCGCTATAATCAGTGTATCACCCTTGAAAAGAACTATGTTGAATAAAAAAAAAACTAATTTTGCCAAAAATGTGTTTTACTATGGTAGGCCGGGGACTTTTCAATTGACTTGTTATATACAAAATGGCTGGGCTTACCCTGCATCGCGATCATTATGCTATTTTTAGCTGCCAGTTTATAGTAATTTTACCAAAGTTCAAAATGAACTTCCGATTTGAGAACTATGACCGAAAATTGTTTTGTTATTGTCCCAAGACAAAAATAGGAACTATGAGCACATGATTTTTGGTCAATATACACAGTTAATATTGGACATATTCCTCAAGAACGTTAAGACCGATTTCAAAAGTACATAATCCTTATTATGGGCAAAGTCATAGTCTTCTTGAAGTTTTTCTGTACGGACTTTCTCCAGCCAGGTTTAGGGTTTTCTGCATTGTAGTATGTCCGATGCCAATTTCGCTGAGTAAAGCTTTTCTGCGTAGCGGTGCTACGGCACTTAGCGAAGCTTTTTGCTTAGCGGCCTTCGGCTGGAAAATAAATTGTTGATAATAATTCCACACAGAAAATAGGTCAGTGTGGGTTAGGACCTGTTATCTAAAAAAATAATTTTTTGTCAGTGTACATTTGAAAATAAAAGATTAAAGCAAACAAAAATAAAGTCAGGAAATAAAATGAAAACAGAAATAAAAACAATTTCTTATTGTAAACCAGAGATCTTACAAAATATATAACCCTCTGTTTATTTCTTCTTCTTTATATTTCTACATTTAATGAGAAAACTCGTATAATGATGGTCATGATGATGACGACGATGACGTAGTTGAAATAAATAACAAGAAATCTAGATCGATACATACATACATACAGCTCCTTTTCTTTTCTCTTTTCTGGTCTTTACTAACGATGAGGAAGAAGAAGAAGTAAATGGTTTCTGATAGCCCACTCCAATTCTTCACTCAAACTCGATACAACTCGTTATGATGAAGAAAGGTGTTAGTTTTCTTTGTTAATGTTATTAGGTTGTTGTTTAGTTTAGTTCGTTATTATAGCATGATGTTGTTGTTGTTGTTGATGTGTAGTTTTTATACATTTTGTTTTGTTGCTCATTATATTTTGCAATATCTTCTTTAATTGTGTTTTTATAGTGGAGGGTAAAATTTAAAGCAACAGAAGATTTTACTCACTACTACCAGTATAATTTTGCTTTCATACTACCGGCAGAACAATACAAAATATGAATTTGAGTATTGAGTTTGATTGTGAAATGGGGAGAGAATATATCACAAATTTTATTTTTGTTGTAGTTTTCAAAAATAAAAAACACAGATCATAATTTTTCAGTTGTTTTTTAGGTACATATTACAAATTAAGTAATGGTAGATGCGTGCTAAAGATTATTGGGATTATTAATAAATTATAATTTTAAAATAATTTTATTTTTAAAAATCATGCAAAGTATTTTATTTTATTGGATTATAAAACAAATTCCCCAAGTCCGGCCTAAGGCCGTATACCCACTTTACCTTTATTTAGCACAGTACACACACACATTATTCATAAGTACCAAATAGTATGGGGATTATGATCCTAATTCTGGGCTTTATACATATGACACTGATAGATGTTTTCTTCGATTGACTATTAGTCAGTTTCATACCTCCGCGGACCAAACTTAGTCGATTTACGCTTGAAAAACGTTGGGAAATATTTCAAACTTATTTCCAAAGTGAGTGCTATGTTGTTCAAACTGTGCGTTTGTTGAAAAGAAGTTTTGACCGAAATGAAGCACTCTCCGCACGTGCTGTACTCAAGTTTGTGCAAAAAGTTCGTGAGACTGGCTGGCTAGTGGACAACACTCATGGTCTCGATGGCTTATTGATGGGAATGTGGCTGCTGTAGCTGAAGGACTTGCAACTCAATCCAACAACATCGACTGGCCATCGTTGAGATCGATGGCATATCAGTCACAAGCATAATGAGAATTTTGCACAAAGATCTCGGATTATTCGCTTACAAGATCCAAGGCAAACGACTAAATACGTCAACAAGCAAAAGTGTCGTATCTGGGGATCGGAAAACCCGCAGGTCATAATCGAGAAGCCAATGCATCCACAGTGGTATCATTGGCTCTTTTTTCGAAAATGCTGCTGGAAACACCTTTTTAGTCAACGGCGAGCGCTACAGAGATAAAAGAGATATTTACGGACTTTTTATGGGCTAAAATGGAAGATATGAACTTGGATAATTTTTGGTTTCAGCAGAATGGTGCACCGTGCCACGCTGCTCATCAAACAGTAATCGTGCTATCAGCTGTCTTGGTGATGTGAATTGGCCGCCTCGGAGCTGCGATTTGTCCACATTAAGACTTTCTTGTGGAATGCTGGTACAGACCGATGCTATGCGAATAATCTAGGAAATATATCCTTAAGGCTAATGTCGCCAATTTTTCGACATAATCCTGAAACATGTTCGTTCATAATCCCGAATCATGATCAAACATGTCATGCCATCAAGAAAACCTAACATAATCTTAACTTTTACTTAACTATATTGCTTGTATGGTGATCATTATGAAACCAAAAATCTAATTAAAGTGACACTCTCAAGACAATCCTGTACTAAGCTCATATGTATGTCCCAAAGAAGTAGATGCACGATTTTAGCGTATCATATCGCAATGATATCCCTCTGAATTATTGAAAGTTTGCCAAATTTTATAAATAGTGATTTTTTTTAAACCCCCATAATTATTGCTCAATTACTATCAATTTATCATCCTCTGAGGCATTGTGAGCATGGTTAACATGGAAATCCCTTGCTTTTCTCCAAGGTCGACAAAAGTGAGGAGATCTATATGCTATCTCACGAATTAAATTAGCCCAGATGTGCATTTGGTGTAAGCGAAACTTCTTTCGATTCATAAATCTTTTTACTACCAGTTTTGTTACAGAAGGAATTTCTATCACGAGTATATACTAAGAACAGTAGAACAAAATTGTTTTCTCTCTCTTTCTGTTTTTCTCTCTCTATTTTCTATTTACTCATTCAGCAGAGTCAGCAATATCTCACTCTCATAATCTTTTAGTTATTTCCTAGAAAATATGAATGTTACAAGTGGACACATCGATACTATGGGTATGTGGAATGTAAATATTAGGTAATCGTAATTCATTCCATGTGATGTCAGTTGTCGTGCCGATACTATCGTTCAAGAATTATGCTTCATTGAAAAGTTAAAAGAGACACTCAAATCTTCATTTGAGCTTCTGCATCGTGCTCAACATAGGACACTAGTTCTTATAGGAGATAATAGATTATCAAACTTTTTCGTATTGTTAAAACATCCACAAAATGTGGATTTCATGGTCAATATAATCTCCTAGAAGCTCAATACACTTGTTCCAATGATCTTCCAATAATTTTATCCCATCCTTATAATGGTTTTCCGGAAGCTCTGCAAAATAACCGTCTACGACTGCTATGGCCTCTTCATTCGACGAAAAATGCTTTCCACAAAGGAATTGTTTGAGATTTCTGAAGAGATAGTAGTCACTGGAAGCCAAGTCTGGTGAATACGGTGGATGTTCAAGCAATTCGTACTTTAATTCTTTGAATTTAGCCATCGCCAAAACACTTTTGTGAGCAGGTGCATTGTCTTGATGAAAAATGAGTTTTTTCTTCTTTAAACCAGGTCTTTTCTCACGAATTTTTTCATCCAGCTAATCCAAAAGGCTGCAATAATATTCAGATTTGATTATTTTACCTTTCTGAAGAATAATCAATCAACAAAATTCCTTTTGCATCCCAAACAACTGATCGTTGTGACTTCACCTGCTTTGGAGCTGAACAACCAGCTTCAGTCCACTGTAAACGTTCTTGTTTCAATTTAGGATCATGGTGGTAGATCCAAGTCTCATCCATAGTTATAAAACGGCGCAAGAAGTCGGTTTTATTCGGCTTAAAACGCTCCAAAATTTGTTTTCGATCCAGTTTTTGTTGAATTGTTAATGTGTGCGGCACTAACTTTCCAAACAGTTTTATCATACGTAATTCTTCATGTAAAATATGGAGTACTCGTTCGTCTGAGATGCCTATGGCATTAGCAATTTCACGCTTAGTCAAACTTGGATCTTCACTAACCATATTATGTACCTGCTCAATGATTTCTGCTGTGGTTGCAGTTTTTGGTCGTCCTTCGCGTGGATCGTCTTTAAGGCTGCTACGACCACGTTTAAATTCACCAGCCCAAAATTCAACGGTGCGTTTTGAAAGTGAGGACTCCTTATACACTTCTAACATTTGTTCATAAATTTCCTTTGCTTTTAAAACCTTCAAAACAAAGAATCTAATGACTGCACGATATTCAATTTTTTCCATATTAAAAAAAATCAATGACACGTCAACTTTAAATGGCTTGTAAACAAAGAAAGAATTGAAAGAATGACTTGCAACTTTGCATGTTCTCAGGACAGTTATACCAACTTGAGAAAAAAAAGTTTGGATCTAGCAGTGCCATCTCTTGGTGAGCGCAGGAACTTTTCAACCAACTGTAGTAAATTTTCTCCTCTTTGGTTATGCAACCAGATAGACCGATACTTTTCGAAGGTATAATAACGAGTTATTTCATATTGGGTAGTTAAACTTGTCAAAAAATTGATACAAGACATCACATATTTGGATTGTTGTTTAGCAAATAATTTTCAACACACTCTCAAGATTGTGGATGGGATGGTTATTGCATTTTGGTTTTTGTTTACTGTTTTTTTTTTTAAATGGTGACGCTCTTAATAACCCAAACCTTTCGCGCGATTTTTAAAAAATTTGGAAAAAGACTGCAGAGAGCTGGACATTTAAGTTCACTGCCTCAAATTCCGTAGAGACGGCATAGACCTCTGCGGGGAGTGTATTCAACATACGGATAGTAAGACCAAAGAACGAATTTTCCCTGTAAAGTTCACTGCTTCAGCGGCAAAGACCAAGAAGCATACTTTGCTACCATTTAACACACACCCTTAAGAACGAATTTTCCTTGTAATGCGCTTTGCGATCCACTGGCCAAACGACAACAAACAGATGTGATTTGTTAGATAAGCAAGTATTCCGTACAAAACCCGGGCCCCGGGTATGAGTTCACTTATATCGGCAGAACACCTTCCATGGTAATATCGTTAAAACAGTGTAACACAACCCACGTTCCGACGATGCTCCAATGAGTCAATTTAGCTGGTTACTTTCTGTCATTCGTAAGTGCCGATGGCCTCCCTTGAACACGGTCCAGAAGCTGTAAAATAGATTTTGAAGCCTCTACCCATAAATGGGAGTTGTATACCATTTTCGGATAAATATAAGTGGTATATATACATAGTAAGGAGATCAGATGAAGCATTTGTATCTGTTAAGAAAACCTAAACATTTGAATGCTTTTTTCGATACCCGAATGATGTGAATAATCCAGCGGACATCACATTGAATAATCATGCCCAGAACATCAAGTGCATCCGATTCCTCAATATCGACACCCCCTATGAGTACAGAAGGCATTGGTGACCCCATGGCCGTCTATGGGTCAACAAATAACATTGGGTTACGCCAAAAACTTTTTATGTACCGTTAAGTGAAAAAAGTTCTTCGTACGCAAACACTGTTGGTAACCAATTTCATCATGTCTGAAACCTTACTTAAAAGACCCATACACGATACCCGAATGTGGCGAAATCAAGTGACTGTGCCATCAAGCTTATGGCTACAATGTTGGTAAAATATTAATTTCTTTACAAAAAGTGTACAAAAAAGGTAGTCCTGAATAGTGAAAATAGCTTTGAGGACATAAAGTTCCTAACGGCTATCGCTCCACAAACAATTGTGATTGAAACCTGTAAAGCCATAAATAAGGTGCTTAAAAATTGCATAAAGGTGAGTAAAACTAATAGTGATGAGGAAAAAGATTTCAGAGATAAATTTAAACACTGTAGGATCTGTTCCATGGCAAAATACAGCAAAAATACTCAATTAAAAAAAAAACACTTTGGTGACTTTTACAAACATATATTTTAATTCTAATTATTTTATTATTATTTTTGGAAACAAATTATGCAATTGAAGACTGCATTGCCTAATACTTGTTGCGTAGTAATAACTAACGGTTAATATGGACAATAGTTCTAAAAATGTTTTTGAAAATAACGATTTTTCAAAACCTAGGCTCAAGAGGAGGAGTATGATTGAGAAGAGTGTACACTAAAGTCATCGATGTATAGTGATGATGTCCATGATAAATACGCAGTATGGGTCTGTGCAGTCTCTTTTAAAACATTGTGTATATACTCAACAGGCTTTTTAGTTAGTTTATCCAAACAGCCGTGATAGAGAACGTCTGCAAAGATCGTTCTTGCAAAAATTGTTTGTGCTTTCGACAGTTCCTCATACTGCGTTGCCCATCCTTTTGCCAAAATAGTGGTGGCATTGTCACTGGTTGTTAATTTGTGGCATGTTATATACAATAAATTTTCTTCAACTGTGACTTTTCGGTTTTTGGATGGTGGTTCGACGAATGTTTCATCGCTAGACTCGGTCTGTTTGTAAAAAATAAAATAATACAATATAAAATATGTATATATATATAATGAAGTTCTACACATACTTGCGAGTACATTAAGGCTTTCAGTGTTCATAGTATATTTTCCCGCTCTAGAACATTCCTGACCTTCCAAAAATTGGAGTTTCTCGAAATACCACAATCGAGATTGAAATATGTCATGTGCTGCGGCACCAGACTTTTAACTATTTTTAACTTTTTTAAAGTCGCGCTTATGTTATAGTGAAGTTTTACACATAACTACTTACATCAAAGCTTTCAGTTTCTATAGTTTATTTTCCTGCTCTACAACACTCTTGACCTTCCAAAAATTGGAGTTACTCGAAATACCACAAACGAGATTGAAATATGTCGTCTGCTCCTGCACCAGATTTTTCACTATTTTTAACTTTTTTAACAACTTTTTCTCTATTTGCATCTGGACCAATTTCTTTTAATATAAGATTACAATATTCTGAGCTTTTAATTTTCCGCAAAGACTTGTATAATTCGAGGAATTCTCCCCAAAATATTTTTTTTTCGAATTCATAGCAGCATGATCTTTATTGCTCGACAACTTCTAATAATATGAGCTAATTTCACAATACATGATACCAGCATGCTGGCACAATCATAAAAATATCAAACTTATTTTGATATTGCATCACCAGCTGGTACAAACATACCACTAGCGCATACACGATAAATAGGCTGGTGTCGTGTATGGACCCTATTAATACAGATCCAGCATATCCGATTAGAAACTTCACGAGATCTACTCAAGTTGTAACGTTTACTTCAAATGCCTCCATATATTCTGAGTAATTTTCTCGTTATGGAGAGTTGGATTTTTATTTTGTAGTTGCTCCTAAAATCCCCACTAACTATTCAAAATGTAATCAGAGTAAGTACTATTAATGATGATGACTTGTTGTTGTGTTCTTTCCTTCTCCCCAAAATTACAAAAAAAAAAAAATACAAACGATGAGGTCGTATTTATACGTAAGTGTACTGATCTGAACTTTACAACATCATCGTCATAATCATCATTATTAATGATCATCACAAGGTATTTTCAAACTTAAAAAGACAACAATAATCGTCGTTAGGTTTACTGACTGACAAGCAAAAAAATAAAAGAAATAAGAAAGAAAAATACTGGAAAATAACATACAAAAAAGATCGATTGTTTTGTACCGTTTGTATCTACAATGGAATAAGTATGAACGCAAGCAACTCGGGTATGTACGATTTTAACGAAGTCGTATAATACATAGTGTACGGCAGGGATGGGATATCCAATGGTATTGTTTGTTTGGTACCAAAATAATGAGTTCAAAATTGGTTTTGTTGTCGCCTCTGTCGTGAATATAAATTTGCTTAAATTATATGTTGATAATTAATAAAAAAAAAGACAATTTTTTTAATGTCATATCGGACTCGATAATTACAGGCTTATCTGTGGTTCGATTATATAAGATTTTATGGACAAAATTCGGTCGTTACTTTATTTATTTACTATAAAAATTTGACAACTTAATTTACAGTTAAAAATCATTAATTTGTAAAAATAAATCGACAAAAGTGAAAAATCGCTAAAAAAAAAAGTATAAAAAATTTAATATCGCCAAATACAGGCCTCTTTTTGCAATTAAGAGTTCTCGAAATAAACGCGATCTAAAATACTGCCAAGTAGCTCAAAACTTAAAATCTCTCTTTAACGTGTCTAGTTCCCAGCAAAACGACAAATTACCAAATAATGGGTAAAATAATGTATAGCCATAGGGGCCAATGGATTACTTTACACCTTACTTGATTGATGAATTTTACAGGCCTCAAAGTAATGTATATACCCATTACTTTAGAGGTGATAATGTAAGGGGTTACTTATATGGTTACGAGAATGGAAAAAGTAATGTGTCTTAAAATAGATCTTTAAAAGATATTTTATTTAAAATATTTGTTATTAAAAATAATGTGGTCAAGATGAGAATCGAACCAGGGAAATCTGGTTGTCAGCCAAGAACTCTACCCACTGAGCTATCGACGCATATAGTATTTGATTGCATTTAATTTAAATGAATTGTTGCGCTTCGTTTTTTCGCTAGTGTTATAAAAACAAACATACATTACCCTTTTGCTTACAAAAAAACACAAAGTAATGTATATAAAAATAGATTTTCAAAAATACTTCAATTATTACTTTACATTTATAAATCATATATTACGTAATTAATAATGAGTAACTTATTACTTTATGCTTGCAAATAATGAAAAAGGTAACGAGCTATCATTACAAGGTAACGCATGACAATATCGCACCCATTACCAAAGTTTTGCTGGGTTTTCGTGATAAGTACGATTAAAATTGTATCTAAGCAATTTCAATATTTTTCAAATATTAGCGATTCTTTTTTATTTTAGCTATTTTTTAAATTCTAGCGTTTTTTTGGTATTGCCGACTTTTTTATGTCTTGGCGTTTTCTTCAATTTGAGCCCTCTCTTTGTAATTAAGAGCTCTCGAAATAAACGCAATCTAAAATATTGCCAAGTAACTCAAGACTTTCAAGACCTCTCTTTAACGTGTCTAGTTTTCCTGATAAGGACGATTAAAATTGTATCTAAGCGATTCAATTCGATTAAATTTTTCTTTAATTTTGGCGATTTTACAAATATAAGCGATTTTTTTATTTTAGCTATTTTTTTAAATTCTAGCGTTCTTGGTATTGGCGACTTTTTTATATCTTTTATTTTGGCGATTTTTCAAATATAAGCGATTGTTTTATTTTAGCTATTTTTTTTTTAAATTCTAGCGTTCTTTGGTATTGGCGAATTTTTTATATCTTTTATTTTGGCGATTTTTCAAATATTAGCGATTTTTTTATTTTAGCTATTTTTTTAAATTCTAGCGTTATTTGGTATTGGCGACTTTTTTATATTTTGGCGTTTTCGTTAATTTAAGCCCTCTCTTGGCAATGAAGAGTTCTCTAAATAAACGCGATCTAAAATATTGCCAAGTCTCTTTAACGTGTCTAGTTTTCGAGATAAGGACGATTAAAACTGTATCCAAGCGATTTAATTCGATTAAATTTTTCTTTAATTTTGCGATTTTTCAAATATTAGCGATTTTTTTTATTTTAGCTATTTGGCGACTTTTTAAAAATTTTGCGTTTTTATTAATTTGAGCGAATTTTGTTTTTTGAGTTGTAGCAATTTTGTATTTTTTAAGTGATTTTTCCCATTTGGCGAGTTTTACAATTTTTAGCGATTTTTCCAATTTTAGCAACTTTTTTGATTTTGTTAATTTCTTTTATTTTGGGTTTCTGTAATTTGGTGATTTTTTTTAAATTTGCTTTCTTGTATTTGAAAAAAAAAAAATCTTTAATCAATTAAAACTAATAACATAGTTTTTTTTTCTAAATTTTAATATCGTATGAAGAAATTCCATTGTCAAATTACTCAATCGAAAGAAATAAAATCGAATGAACTTTAAATTCCAAATTTTTAAATCAATTGAAATCCCAACGATTGAATTTAGTGATTGACAAATCGAATATTGAAAACGTTGAAAGAAATATTGGAAAAAATTTAAATTTATTTCTATTGAGACCAACTAAAAATTTATTTTCATTTAGAAATTGTAGTTTGAGAATTCAATCGTTTCCATAGTCAATCAGATTTAAAAATCGAGTAAAGGGTCTTTAGAAACTATGTATGATTTTTTTTTGTTTGTGTCTTTTTATAAAAATAAATAAAAAATGTGGGACTAAGCAAAGTCCACTTCTTTAGTCCTCGTGCCGAAAAGGTTCACTGTTTGGCCGATGAACGTTGGGTCAACACGGAAAAAGATTGACAGCCGAATAGTCAACTTTATTGTTAAACTTCCACTATTTCCTTCATTTTAAATTTACATTGGCGAAACAAAGATTTTTCCAATATCATAACTTACCCGTAAGTAACACTTCACACAGAGTAACTTTTGTTGCGGCAATTCTCGTCAACTCTCTTTTAAAGTTGCCTTTATGTTCACACAGATAAATTTTTCAGAAATTTCCGTCTACATTTGGTTAAAAATGATTGAAATACTAAACGAAGAATGAAAAACCGAAACAAATTGCCTAAAAACAAGCTACTCCATACCAATTACTACTCTTCGTTTCCCTCTATCTTACAAAGTCAAGAAATGCGCAACAAAAGTTGCTTTGTTTAAAAAAAATACCAAATATGTTTTTTTGCCGAACCGTTTGGTCGACGCTAAAAGTATTGTTTCATCAACGTACTAAAACTTACTAAGACCGAGTCTTTAGTTTGTTACTTAAATACTGATTTTGAAATTTGTTTTAATTTATTTTAATGAAGACCAAAATTTTATGTAACGAAAAGTTGTTCCGACAAATTTATGTTTATAAACATGGAAATGGCAGAAAAAATTCATTTTCGGTTTAACTAAACCAAGTTTAACTCGCATACCAAAAACTCGGCCTAAATTGACACGAGTCTGTTACAAGTTTGATGCCGAGATATTAAAAATTGATTTACTGCCACTAAAATGAGTATGTAATTTTTTTAATTTTATAATTGGGTAAAAATTACCCTTAAAAAAGTACAATTCTGGCATTTTTCCCATCTCTGGTGTGTAGTGTATTTCTGAAACGATTACTACTTGTACACTACTTCTTTTTCTCCCCGATATTTTTTCGTAATGATTGTTTATTATTGTTGTTGTATTTAAAAACATATACACAAGAGGTTTATTTCCAAGTAGTAGTGGTTGTTTTTTCCTCTGATATTTGCGATAGTAGACAAAATATCAACCATGGGTTGCCATACACTCACAAAAAAAAAACACTCATACTCAAGCCATCATTATCATATACTTTACTACACTCGCTTTGTTGCTACATCACTTTTAAAACTAGAGTTTAGTCTTATAAGAGTAACGTTAAGGTAAACAACGATCGTTTTAAATTAACGGCGGTTTTTTTAGGAAAATTTTTTTAAAGAAAAAAAAAATTGATGAATGAACAAAATTTAAACGGAAAATTATCAAAAAAAATTTTTTTCAACAAAAAAAGTGTTAAAAAAAATATAACATAAGACTTAAAAAAAAAGCCAAGATCGTTTTGGATAATCGAACGTGACTTAACAAAATTATATGAGTTTTATAATAATTTTATACAGTTTTTCTTTTTTTCATCCTAAATCAAATTATATGAAATTACTATTATTCAATTAAATCTAAAGAACACGCTATATTTGCAACAAAAAAAAAAATTAAATGTCATATTCCTCCTGCTCCACCGATAGCTTCCAGCCTAAATAAAAAAAAATAACGAATAAAAAAATTTGCCGCCTTTTGCTTATGTATGCGTTGAAATTTAATATGTACCTCTATATACAATATTTTTTTTTTTCAATTCCTTCTTTACAATATATATTCGAAAAACAAACTCACTAAAACTTAATAATGATCATATCAAATCCACAAAAAAAAAACCCTCGACATTATATACAAAGTTGTGAAAAAAAACACAATATTCCCCATAAAAGCAAAAAATCAATCTTACTTTTTTCATCTGAAAAAAAAAAACTGACAAATAATTAAAAATTCATAAAACTTAAACTAAATAAAAAAACAATTTATTATTTCCTTAATTCTAAAAAAAAAATTAAGAAACAAACAACAAATGAATACAAAAAGAATTTAACAAAATGTTGACCTAAACTAATAAAAAACGCTAAATAAAATAAAAAAAAAAAATCCGCAAAAAAGCAACAAATTTAACATGATAACGCCGTTTATTTAAAACAGAAATAAATACTGGAATATTTAAATAAATAAAAAATGGTGCGATCTCTTTGTCAAAGTCTCTTTATTTTTAGAATTTGGAGACTTTTGTTACCTACACATTAACAATTTTACGCGCTCCCTCTAAAGTGTTGTTCTCCCCATCTTATCGTAAAAAAAAAGTGAGAGAGTGGCATTTTGAAAATTTACTTAAATATGGTAACCCTGTTCGATATTTAAGCCGCATTTTTTATGGAATTTTATTTTATGTATGTAATTTATAATTTTTTTTTATTATTATTATTTTTCCTTTACATTATTATTACGTATTTTTTTTTAAATACAATTTTATTGCTTTTTGTTATTGTTAACAATTATAAAGAAATTTTCATCGTTTATTTTTTTTTTAGTATGAGGAAATATTTTAAATTTACAGTAAATGATTTTAATCAAACCCGGTAGATTTATGAATAAATGCATAAAATTAATTAAACATATTAATTTTTATTACTTTCCACTGGACTCTATCGAAAAAAAAAATATGCGATCCTTAAGCATTCGAACTTTAGAATTTTAAATCAAAATTTTTGTTTAGCAATTCTGTGGTTTTCAGCAATAACGGAAAAACAATTTTCGGAGGGACAATGATTAACTTGAAATTACGGGCTCGTTATACATTTGTGGCGGAGACGGAGAAGTTTCTGCGGAGATATCAACGTAATCCGTTAATTTTTTTTGGAAAAAAACCAATAAATAAAATCACAAATGTTTTTAAACTTAACTACGTATCTGCATATAAAAAGTTAGGAATTTCACAACAGTTGTTTAAAGCGGTGATTTTTAAAACTATTATAAACAACTACCAAAATAGTATTTTTGCAGTAAAAAGTTAATTTTTTGTTAGTTATTTCAAAAATAAAAAAATATCTTTGAGTATTTTAAAATTCTTGTTTAATTTATATTTGTTAGTGCTAATATGTTCTTCGTTGGCAAAAAAAAAATTAGAAAATCTTATTTTACAGGGTGACCCAAAAACAGTCACCGAAAATTAACCAACGACATAATTTAAATATTTTAAAAGTGTTTATTGGATCTTTCAGTTTTTTTTAGACAAGTTCTTGTCGAATATTCTCTTTAAGAGCTTCCAGAGACTGTGGCTTGTTTACTTAAACTTAGAATGAATGGAGCAGTAAAATCAGGCGGTCTTGTCGGCCACTTTACTTCGTTAAAGCTATACAGGTCACCTTACCCGGAAAAGCCTCCTTCAAAATGTCCAGTGTCGCGTTAGCTGACATGTCCTCCAGTCCCAATTCATCATTTTTCAGTTCCTTATCGCTCACTACTCACAGTAACCGTGTTACCCACGGCGTTCTCGAAAAAATTAGGCCCGATGACACTTGCGGCGTAAAAGACGCATCATCCAATGACTTTGAGTGGATGTAGTCGCTATTCGTGGATAATTCGTGAATTCTCAGTGAATCGCAAGCTCAAATTTCGTTTCTTTACGTTAGCATGAAAATGGGGATCCATTGCCCATTATAAATTTGGATCTAAAATCGTGCATTGCAAAATCGTCATGAGTATTTCGCGTTCTTAAGGACGTATTATCTGTATCAACTGTATGTCAGCATAAATAGCTTCTTCCGTTGATTTCTCAGTTAAATAGAGATATTTATGATTATCATTTTCAAGGGCACGAAGAATGTTGATTAAAGTCGTAGCGGACCAGAAAATGCATTCCATTCAGCTTGTGTCTAATAACTTTTTCTGTGTATTCTCCATGTTTACTAAATAAAAATAAAAAAATTTTTTATTTGAAAAAAAAAATTTTTTTTGTATGATCTCGAACCAGACTAAAAATACATTTTCATACATACAAGTATCGGTTTAAAAGAAAACTCACAGTTTTGCTTTAATAAAATGTAATCAGCTGATAGGGTGATACATTTTGGGCCACCTATTACCTTCAAAGCATAAAAATGTTAAAGTATCATTTAGAATTTTTGACTTTTTGAAGTAGTTACACACTTTTTTGTAATTGAAAAAAAAAAATTTTTTATTTCAATTTTTTTTTTATTAAAAAATTTATAAAAAAAAAACTTTTTGTTAGTTTTCTTCGATCTTCTTTTAAAATAAGCTTAAGATATTTTTTATAAAAAAATTATTATAATTATTTATTTATTCCAATATTTCGTCACCACATTGGGTGACTTCTTCAGAGAAAATTTTTATATAATTAATAAATAAAAATTATAAATAAAGATAAATATATTAAGCTTACTTCAAGAATCTGAGAGCATATCAGACCTAAACTAAATTACAACAAGTTTTAAACAAACCAGGAAATAAGAAAGGAAATCAATAGGTAAACAACTATTAGGGACCAAATAGTAAAATTTAAAGAAACATTTTTAATCCGTTGCCGAAAATCAGATATAATTCCAAAATTTATTAAGAATTCAACTTAAAATTTTTCTAATTTTTTCGTGATATATGGAGTCCATAAAATTTAACAAACTATTTCAAAATTCATTCAATCTCTGCAAAATAAAACTTTCATTGAAACAAACTTTAAAAGAATTGGAAAGGACCACCCCTAATTTAAGTCATCATTTAAAAAAAACATATAAGTTTTTTATTTATAATTTTCATTTATTATTTATATAAAAATTTCCCATATTGGGATGAATAATTAATAATAATAAATTCTTGTATAAAAAAGATCTTAAGCTTATTTTAAACGAATGTAAAAAAATAACTGTAAAAACAGTAATTTTTAGCAATTTTTGCCAGTTGTTTCAAAAATTTTTGATTAAAAATTTGACAGTTATTTTTAAATTTTTAGTTATTTTTACTACATTTGTAAGTTGTTTATTAACAGTTAAAAAACACTACATTTTAAGTTATTTTAAATGTAAATACGTTTAATATGTGCATTAACTGTTTTAGCTGTGATTTTCAATGGATTCTCCTTTTTTTTGAGCGTACAAAAAAAAATCATCTATAATAAATACTGCAAGTGGAAAAATACTTTAGTTAACGTTAGTTTTAGGTAAGAAAAAAAATCGGAATCGTCCACATTTATCTCAAAAAAAAAAAAAAAAAATTGGACCTTCAGTGTTCTCACCGAAGTAAAATAACATTACAGTGCTATAAACTAAAAAGCTTCAACAATTCCGCCAACCCTTCATGAAATGGCGGGCAACAACTGTTCTAAGAATTATCATCTCCCGCAATTACGGTGTTGCCATACTTGAAGCCCTTCATCTTTCGCCACCTTTCATATTTTCTCTATCCCCTTTTCAAAGAAAGCAACACATTAATTTGAAGGAAGAATTTCCTGTGTTGCTCCTTTTCATAAAAAAAAAGATAGATCAAAATTAGGTAATAAATCAAAATGAAAAAAATAAAAAATCGACTTATTGTTATTTGCTGAAAACCACAGAATTGTACAATTTTCAAATATTTTTACAGTAACTGACTGTAGTTTATTTAACAAGTTAATCGTACATTTGTTTTTATATGATAGTTTAAATTATATTTTTCAACATTTATTTTAAGTGCGCAGAGAGAAAAAAAGGTTAGGTTGAAAAATAGGAATTGTAAGTGAAGATTTTCAAAAATGAGACATACTCTTGAGCCCGAAAGTCGGTTTGTTGTGCGCTCCGCTTTTACTGAGGATCGCAATACTCCTTTAGCTCAACCACCTACCATTTTTTCCAGGCTTGCGACCGGTTGACTTTAATCTAGACAAGATTTTTTAAGACAACCTTTAGCTTACTTAAGTATCAAGCAAGTCTCAAACCAGGCAGGTTCAAAAAAATCATAGTTTAAACTGACAGCTAATTTTTTACGAACATTTTTCAAATTAAGTACAGATCTTTTTAAAGTAAATATGATTTTAGTTAAAACTAACTTTTCCGTATTTAAATTAATATTTTAATTTATTTTTTTATTTTCATATTTTAAAAATAAATAGAAATATATTTGAATTACAAAGAAAGCAAATTTAATTTGATTTCAAATTTTTTTTGTATTTAATTTAATGTTGTTTCTATTTGATTTTAAAATAATTTTTGCTGTTTGTAAATGTTTAGCAATTATTTAACAAATATATTTTATTTTGTTTAATTTTTCCTTTTAAAAATTTGTTTATTGAAAGTACACATATTTTTCAATGTATTTGTTATAAAGTTTATTGACTTTTTTGAATGTTAATTTAAATTTTAATTAGTAGCATTTTTTTTATTTTACTTTGTAAATAAATTTTGAAAAATTTTATTATAATAAAACTTAAAAGATTGAATGTTTGGTTTGAAAAACTTAAATGAATTTAAATAAAATTTTGTATTAATATCAGATTTAAAAAAAAATTAATTTAAAAAAAATATAACTATTGTTAACTCCATACAAATTTGACATTGATAATTATTATTATTAAGCATTAAGCCCTGACTATTTTTAGATAAGTTAGCAGGCTAAATTGAACTTTGATTGAAAGAGTTTTTTCGATTTTATTTATTTTTTTATTCAATTAGATTTTTATGTTCAATTTAATTGTATACAATTTAATAAGAATTTTAGTATTTATTTTATAAACATTGATAAAATGTGGTGTGTTTTCATTTTGCTGTGTTCGATAAATCTCCGCAGTAATTCTCATTTAGTTTAGAAAATATTTTTAACAAAATTTTTTATTTTTAATATATATTTTTCATTAATGAATTTTAAGCAATTTAAATACAATTATATTTTTTTTTTTTTGTATTTTTACTTTCATTTCTCCAATATTAATTTTTTTTTATTTTTAATTTATTTGTATTTTGTTATTTGTAGTTTTACTTGTAATAGTGCAATTATTTATAATTATTTTAAAATCAGTTTGTTTATTTGTTTTTTTTTTTTTTGTTCTTTATTGTATTTACTTTTGATGAGTTTTATTTTTTTTTTTTTTTTTTTGTAATTCCCACCCATTAATTTATAATGTTTCGTATAAAAATAAATTTATCAGTATTAACTAACAAAACAAATGAACAATTTTATACATTTTAATTTTATTTTGTTACTATTTTAAATGCTGATAATATGAATTTTATTGTTGTACGAAAAGAATCTTATCAAACAATAGTTTTTTTTATTTTTGTTTAGTTGTTATTAAATACAAAAAAAAAAAAACAAATATGTGATTAAAACATTTTTCAAATTAAAAATGAGTAAAACTAAGTTTATAACAATATTTTTTTTTTTAACAAAACAAAACGATGAAAATTTCTTTATACTTAATATACAGTGTTTTTTATTTTTTTGTCCCTAAGTTTATAGATTTTAGTAAATTTATTTATTTTTTTATTATATTAAGTGCTACTTGAATTAATTGTTTATCAATACATTCATTTTTTTTCTCCCAATACTGCTGTTTTTAGTGAGTGAGGGTCCAGTGTTTCACATTTGTTTCATTTAGATATTGTGACTAGATCCACACTCATTAAAAACGGTTGTTATATCATTAAAAAAAAAAGAGAATGTATATATTTTTTTTTAATTTATGGTTATTTCAGTTTTATGCTAATTTTTTAATGGAAAACTAAAGATTAACTAAATATAGAGAAACAGCAGCAGTTTTTAAAAAAATTTTAAAGTCTTTTGTAAATAATGAGTATAATGGATATTTATATCGGAATCAGAAAATGTATTCAAATTAAAATCAAATTATGTTAGAAAAAAAATCCTTTCTTGATACCTGATCATTTGTAATTTTGGGCTCCATTTCAATTACTTGTCTGTAATATTAATAAAATAATTAATAGGATTTTCACAATTTGTAAATACAATTAATATTTTTGTTAATATTAAAAACTTAATTAAAATGCACCAATAATTATGAATATACCTTTGTGTGAATTTAAGTCACAGACAAGTTCTTCTATTTAGGCCTTGTGTTGGGCGCCAACAATTAAATTTAATTGAAAATTAAACATAAATTGTTTCGAATCATATAGATTCATTTTTTTAACTATTTATTTAATATTGAAATCTTAAAACAAAATCCCGTTAATAACCCAACCTTGTGCGCTAAAAACAATTATTTATTTTACAAATATTTTGGATTTTCTACATCAAAAATTAAACGAAACCAAGTTTTAAGGTATAATTTAAAATTATTTAATAACAAGTAAAAATTCGGCTGTGCCGAATCTTTGAATACCCTCCACCAATACTAAAAAATTTTTCTCTACTGGGTTTGATACAAATAATGTAAAAAAAACTTTTGTTAAAAAATTATGGAGGTGAAAAAAATTTTTGTGGTGAAAAAAAAATTTTGTGATGAAAAAAATTTTGTGGTGGCCGCCACAAATCCTATTCTTAAATTATTTTGTTCTTCGTGTATATTTGCTTATTCACTTCAATTTATAATTTCCTTTTGTACGTTTCTTTTGAAATTTTGATTAAAAAAAACTGAAAACTTTAAATTTTTTCATAAAAAATTTGAAACGATTTCAAACAAAATGACAAACGAGTAAAATATAAAATAAGTTTAAATATGTTGTAATAATTTTTTCTGGAAAAAAGAAGTCCTTCCGTATGGTTGCCGCCATAAAAAAGAAATTTTCTGTGTATTGTACTATTTAAGCTGTTTTAAAATGGACAGCTGCGTTAACAGCATAAAGATTATTTCTGTGTTGTATATTTAATTTAACAAAAAAATCGTATATTTTAATAAATTAATTTCATTGCGCACAATTCAGATGAAGTCACTCTTTCTCGTGCATATTTGTACTAATTCACTGATATGTCCTGGTTTTGTGATAGTTTTTATTTAGTCACAAAATAGGTCCTTTCCTTTTTAACCAATCACGGGACAGGTACTTTTAGACCAGTCATGTTTTAAATAGTCTAAGGACGGGCCACGAGATATGTCCTTTCAAATCCCTGCTGATTTTAGTGAGGTAAATTGTCTTTTGCAATTGATTAAAATATAAATTAATTTAAAATATGCAGCACAGAGAAAAATATCATTATTTTATCACATTAAATTTAAAATCCTGATTTCATACAAACATTTTTAAATTAAGTATGAATATTATTAAAATAAATATGTTTATATTTAAAATAACCTTGTTCTTACTTAAATTTTAGATTATGTTTTCGCATTTAAAAAATTACTAGAAAATAAAACTAGTTTGATTTCAAAGCTTTTTCTATTTAATTTAATATTATTTCTACTTAATTTTAAAATATTTTTTTCTGTGTGTAATATTTAGCAATCTCAGCAGTTTTTTATTCGGGAACCACACTATTCTTCAGTTAAAATAGTACAAATATTTACAGATATTTTCTATGATTAAAGTCTCAAGGAATTCGTTACAAATTTGTTTAAACATGTTTCCCTGTGGCAAAGAGTTTGAAATAAATTCAGAGGGTCCTTTGTTAGGCGTCAAAAATTATTTTAAAGCGAACGCTTAGATTCGGAAATGTGGTAGAGAAGGCAAGCAGCCCTTTTTATCGGCCAAACCTCATATCTCAGGAATTTACAAAGATCTTCAAAATTGTTAGTTAAGAACTTTATTTAATATTTTTGGTGTAATTTTTTTAGTCATTAGACCACAGGTTCCCACTAACTTTCACTTCACGCACCTTTTGAGACATTTTTACTAGCTGACGAACCCCAAGATTTAAAATTTTTTTTATTCAAAAAAAAAAACATTTAAATTCAAAGATTTTTCAAAAAAAGTAGGAGTAAAAAATACAGCATATGAAATGTAGAATTTTATTTACTTTTATATTAAAATTTTTTGAAAGAATCTTTGAAATAAATAACCCTATGTAGAATAACTTAAAAACTCCAGGATTTTGAGGGGTTTTTTTATAAAAAGCTTCTTAGTACCTGTGAGTTTTTAATAGGAAAAACTGACTCTTAAAGATATTCTGATGATTTTTTTCGCTTTTGAGAACGTTTGCTATAGAAAAAATAAAAAAATATTGTGTATTCAAAAAATAAAAAACTGCCATTCTTACCTTCTTATTTTTAAAGAATTTTTTCCGAACTCTTCCCGGACCCCTTTGGTTGCAGCTACGGACCCCTAGTGAGTCGCGACCTACCATTTGGGAACCGTTGCATTAGACTGATCTTTTAAAAACCCTTAAGTTGATACTTATGGAGAAATTTTTTGATCCCACTTTTTAATTATTTTAAGTGACATTAGATCGCTTATAATGGTGCCATAATTTTTAGTTTTGTTCCTTCTAAATTTGTAATAGGATTAAAACTAATCGGTAAACTAACAATGAAAGCCAAATTAGTTTTGAATTTGATGCTTCTTAAGAAATAATTAAAAATTGGGTCTTAAGTTGGGCGCCAATAAAAGACTGAGTATAGAAAATATATCAATATCTTTAACTTATAAAAAAAAACAATTTATTTTAAGAAGTTTCTTGACTTAATTTTCGTGTTTAAGATATCAAAATATTTCAAATAAGTTGTAACAGAAGTTTGTGGAGAAATCTGCTTTATAATAGCTGCTTTTTCAGTTCATTATTAAAAAATTTTAAAACCAAACATTTGGGGACTTTTAACAAAAGAATTTAGTTTTTTGTTAAGAAAAAGTTTTAGACTATTTTTTGTTAGAATTTAAACTTTTTTCTTCTAGAAGATAAGGGAAGCTTACCTTATAATCTTCTATAATCTCATTTTAGGTCAAAAAGTCTCTTTAACAAAGTTATTTTTATGACAAAATAACTTAAGTTGATTTAAGTTACACAGTTACAGTTTGTGTATCATTAGTTAATATTACGAGTATTTCAAGAGTTTTCTATAAAAGTTTTTAAAAAATAAAATAGTATATACATATAAAAATTTGGTTAACTTATACACCCAGAAAGTAGTATCAGTTGTGTCCACCGAATTTGTTGCCAATCGAATTCTGGCGGTTACGACAACTGTCTTTATATTAAATTATATTTTTAGTTGTGAAAGCCAATATTCAGTTGTACAATTTAATAAATTTTTTATCCCACAGAAATATTATTACGTTCCGCAAAATTTTATTTTTAGAAAAATTTTATTATTAGATTTTTCTGGTATCGAACCTGGGCAATCAGATTCATAGTTCCACACTCTTGCTTACTGCACCACAACTAATTTTAATTTTTTGTTTCATATATTTGCTATTTAAAGACATGAATATTTTATTTTAATTAAAACAATTATTTTTTAAATATATGCCTTTTCCCGAATTTTAACTCGGAAATTCTGAGTACTGAGCTACCTCTCTACCTACTACACCACAAACACTTATAAATTTTTATAACTAATTTTGAATTTAAACAAGTTGTTAGGAAAAGAAATATAAGTATTAAATTTGTTTATCAATACCCATCATAAGTGACGTCTATTATCAATACAATCCACAATTCGATTGCTTCTACTGAAACCCTAATTAAATCATATATTTGATCAGAATAACCGTAATTGTAGTTACCACTTTTGAATATCGAAATTTGATAGATTGTACCAAATTACTAATATATTCACTAAAAAAATGGCTGCTTCCACCGCACACAAATATTTAACGAATTTTATTTTTAAAGATGATTCGAAATACCAATAGGAATGGTTTTTGGTTTTTTTCTCCTTTTTTTAATTCCCAATACCACATTTTTGCTTTATTAATGGATTTCAGGTTATTCCAAATAAAATTAAATCCTCACAAATAAATGCTAATGGTTTTGATCGAATTGTAACCAATCTTTTTTCTGGGTGTACAAATTTAAAAAAAAAAAACGTAAATTTTTTGTTATAAAAATTTTTCTTTGTTAAAAGTTTTTGATTTTTCAAATATTGACATCAATCTAAAATTTTGTTATTATTGCTATTGAAATCTAACAATTAAATAAAAATTTTAATCACATTTAAGTTTTCTTATGACTAATAATATTAGTAAAAAAAAATACAAAAATCCCTTTACAACAATTACTTTCTCTTAAAACAACTTGTTTGAATAACAGTTATATGTTGGAATTTCTAAACAACCCCCTGTTGTACTAGAAAAACTGTTCGTTTTAACAAGTCATTCCTTTTAAGGGTGGATTATTTTTTTCACCACTTTAAATTTCATTAGATATTTAAACATAAAATTTAACGTAATTTCTTGTTAAACTATAATTTCCTTTTGAATAAATAACACATTCCTTTATATTAACAACCCCTGCATAATTTTTAATGATCTTAAATGATCATTTCAGTAAAAAAAAAAACAAAAACCAACCCTGTTAAGGTTGTTCGTCTTTCTGCGTCTTAAAGATAATTTATGCAATTTTCTACTAAAAATCTGTTTCCTGTTTAAGGCAATTCTTTTTGACACAACCTAATTTAACTACAGATGTTATTATATTTTTGTTTAAGAAGAAGAAGAAGCATAGAAATTATTAAAGCATGACATTAATAAACCACCACCAAATTGAAATTGAGAAAACACCTGCACTTTTTATATAAATTTAGAATTCATTGTTGGATTTTTAACGGTTAATTTAAAAATTTAATACACATCAAATGGCTTGGATGTGAATTAAATAAAATAAGTTCGGTAAGGCTGTGGAAACGAAACATAGGCTGTAGGGGATTTTATGGTCAGATGCTGAATAGAGTCCTTCTTTGGGCGCCAAAGGTTATTAGGTTTTCGATATTCCCTTATTAAAAATTAATACAATTTTAAAATAAGGTTTCATAATTGAATTATATTTAAAATAAGGTAGGCCAGTGGCCCCACGTTGGGCGCCATATATTCAACCTATTCCCGGCCAGAGATACCATATGGCCTCACGTGGATTCCGTGAAATTTTCGGACCAGTAGGTCTATTCTGACCTAATTGTAGGTCTTTATTATAGTCAGGGCTTTATAATTGTTTAATTATACTTCTCTCCTTTACTCTTTCTCGGACGGGCGCCATATATTCAACCTATTCCCGGCCAGAGATACCATATGGCCTCACGTGGATTCCGTGAAATTTTCGTACCAGTAGGTCTATTCTGACCTAATTGTAGGTCTATATTATAGAGTCAGGGCTTTATAATTGTTTAATTATACCTCTCTCCTTTACTCTTTCTCGGACGGGTGCCATATATTCAACCTATTCCCGGCCAGAGATACCATATGGCCTCACGTGGATTCCGTGAAATTTTCGGACCAGTAGGTCTATTCTGACCTAATTGTAGGTCTATATTATAGAGTCAGGGCTTTATAATTGTTTAATTATACTTCTCTCCTTTACTCTTTCTCGGACGGGCGGCATATATTCAACCTATTCCCGGCCAGAGATACCATATGGCCTCACGTGGATTCCGTGAAATTTTCGGACCAGTAGGTCTATTCTGACCTAATTGTAGGTCTATATTATAGAGTCAGGGCTTTATAATTGTTTAATTATACCTCTCTCCTTTACTCTTTCTCGGACGGGTGCCATATATTTAACCTATTCCCGGCCAGAGATACCACGTGAGGCCACGTGGATTCCGTGAAATTTTCGGACCAGTAGGTCTATTCTGACCTAATTGTAGGTCTATATTATAGAGTCAGGGCTTTATAATTGTTTAATTATACCTCTCTCCTTTACTCTTTCTCGGACGGGAACAAGGCCAGCCTTAATAAAAAAAAAATAAATAAAAATAAAAATTATTTTTCACCGGATTTAAATTTGGGACTCCTCATGAACCCCCTCCACTAAAATTAAGCATCAAATTCCATAAAAAAAATTTCGGAACTCTAATCGGTATCGGGTTTATAATCATTTAAATATGCTCTATATAATTACATAAAATGATTTTCCCTGAAAGGGATTTAATTTTTGAGAAATAGAAGAGAGTACTTTTAGAAGGAATTAATTTTAGGTCCCTACTTGGGCGCCAAAAAAAATAATTATTATAAAGGTTTTAACCTTAAAAATTAAATATTGACTGCGTCATAGTAAATAAATGCGCTCAATATTAATATTCCTTAATATAAACCCAAAGGCCCCGCTTTGGGTGCCAAATGCAATAAAGTTGTTTGCTAATAATAATGTACTTTACATTATTTGTCGTTATCGCCTGTCTTTCCAATTGAAATACCAAACTCTAAATAAATTTTTCTTGATTCAATTTTTTTTCTTTAAATATTTTTTACTCCATCTTTGTATTACTTCATTTATATACTTCTGTCGTATATAAAAAAAAATAAAAAAACCCCATACAGAAATATAATTGTGTAAGCGCAAAAACAAGATTTATGTGTTCAATATTTTAATGTTTACAATATTACGTCTGTTCCTTTTTATATTTTGTTTTTTATACGTTATGAGTTATTTTTATTTTTTTATCATTAACTGACTTTCTTTCATTTCATGATTCAATCGGTATACAAGTTTTACTGATTTTTTTTTTATCTGTTTGTCTTCTGGTTTTGTCTTTCACTGAAATGCCGATTGCTTATTTTGATTTTCAAAGTAGTTTTTTTTTCACAATATTAACTATACATATTTCATATTATCGTTGTGTGTGTGTTTTTTTTTTAAATTTTTGCCTCAGTTCAATTCTTGAGATTTTTTTTTATCACATTGAATTAAAGTTGTTCATTAAAATTGATTTGAAAACTTTGTTTATTTTTCTTTATATATTTAATATCGCGAAAGATGTTTGTTTAATAAGTCATTTGCTAGACAGGAAAAAAAGAGATATGAAACAATGTAGGGTTATTGATTTAAAAATTTTAAGCAGAATTATTGTCAACATAACTGTTTTTTTTTTATTGTAAAATTCGATGAATTTTGTTTTCTTTAAATAAACCGCCATATTATTTATTATAAATATTTTTTATTTTTTAAACATTGGTCCTTCGAACCGGAATTTAAATTTATCATATTTTTATAGATTTTTTACAATATTTATGGGCTGTAATGTGGTAAATGACAATAAATGCCTAGTCCTTATTTATCTATGTTTAGTTTTTCTATTCCTATCAAATCAATGGTTAACATTAGTCCTTCGAACCAAAAAATAAATCGAGTACCACGAAATATTTCGGGCAAGTTTTCGATTTAATATTCGTATAATATTCCAAATTCGAAAATTAAAAAATAAAACAAAATTACTTATTTTAAGCTTAGTATAGTATAAGATCAATTTTGAATTAATTATGATTATATTTTTGTGTGTTGTTTTTATATTATTAATTCTTTGTTTGTGGTTACAGGTGTTTTTGTTTTACCTGCTTTCTGCCTTTTATTAATTACATTTAAATTCAAGCTCATCTCAAATTTCAATTACAAACAGCTGTATTAAATTTTCTGGTGGCAAAAATACAAAAAAAAAATATTTTATCATAAAGATAAAATTTTAAGATAAAGCTGATTGAATAATCTAATAAATTTAATTTGTTTTTACCCTACACCACCACTACGTGGTCAGGGTATTACTTTTTAATATATGTACATGTCATTATATTTTTTTTTATATTGCAAAAAATTTGAAAATTGGCATAAAAACAATCTAAAAGTGCTTAATGTATCGTAAGACATTTTTTTCAAAGACTTTAAATTATAAGTTTGTTTAAACATTTTTCTTGGTCCTTCGAACCAGATTTTTGTCCTCATAGTTATCTTGAGAAAACTGTTTACTTTCGTAATAATTTGAATTGCCTGAACTCTTACTCCGATTTTATTGAAATAATATTAGTTTTATAGTGAGAATAAAGTGTTTTAAAATCCCTTTTTGATTAGACATGAAAAAAATAAAAACTGTGGATTTCAGAATTACAATGAACACCGACTAATAAGGAACATTTTTTACAACAAGCAATTTCTTTGGGTACATGAATATTTCATAAAAATGTATACGGTTATAACGAACTGAGCCGATAGCCTTCGTGGCTAGTGCTCTGTAAGCGTATTAGGATACAATTTGTTATTATTAATATTAAAAAAAAAAACAAACTGTTTATAATGAACTAGTTTCTTAGTCCCTTTTACAAAATGTTACGTTTATAACGAACTAATAAAATTATTAAGATTTTCAAAAGAAATTTTGTGATGCAAATCTTAAAAATATTAGCTTTTGTTCTGAAATTTTACTTAAACAATTAAAAATAGTGAGAAACGGCTTTCAATAGAAGACTGTCAAAAAGCGGTTTTTGGCTAAATAATAATTTTTTATTTAAGCAGTAACTTAATATCGATAGAAAACATAATTTACTACATTTTCTGCCTTTAAACTTTTTTTGTTCAACGAACGATTTTCAAGCGAGAAGAATGTAAAGTCAAAATTTTGTAAATGTGAAAGAAATTTACTTTTTAAAATTGATAAAAATATTTTATAAATCGCCAAAAATATATTTACTCTCTGGGATACGTTATTGATAATAGCAAAGGAAGTTAAGAATCTCTACTATATTGCATAATTTACTTTTTTTTTGTTCCAGAACTCACAGGACACCGTCCGAACACGTTTTACGATTATACCTCTAACTAAAAAAACAGCTAACAGATTTGTTTTTAAACTTAGCGCAGCTTAAACTTTTTAGAACACGGAATAAATTTCGGTAAAATTTAATAATGCTGAGTTTCAATTTCGCAAAATTTCACAATTTTCAAAAAGCTAAAATCGCTGTAAGTTCTTAAAACAATAACACTAGATCAACAATTTTCGGTTTGTACCCTGACGGAAATGTCGATAGTGAAACTGTACCGATTCACTATTGACTTTGCCACCAGTACTACTGACTTATTATGCCCCAGACAACGCTCTCTGCTACAGACATTTAACATGTGCTTGTCATTGCGAATCTACACAACTATTGACTACACTCTTATAAATTTCTGTTGAAATTTACCCAACTTATAGTAGGAAACTGTACTCGTACTATAAATTAGGTAAATTTACTCTGTGTGCGTAAACGAAAAAAAGTACACACATTATGCGTAGTTGGTCCACACATAATGGGTAATTTTACATTGAAAGTGCGTAAAAATTAAATTAAATTTTAAAAGTAATTCGAAAATTTACTAAAATTGTGCGTAAAAAACCTATTTGAAGAGTAATTATACGCATTAAATGCCTAAAAATGCATTTCTATATGCGTAATTATATATAAAAATGAGTATATTTACCAACGCAATGCTTTAAATTAAACCGTACAAAAACACGTTTTTTATAAGAAAATAAATTTATTTTTATTACAAACATATATGATTTAATAATAATAAGTTATAAATAACATTTAATACAGAATACAGTTGGCAATATTTAAATGATTTGGCGCAGCTTTAGAATGGGCATGTGCAGTGGTGGTCATCTTCAATTTAAATTGTAGTGGGCCACATGATTTGTATCCTCTTCTCCGTTTTAAAAAAGGATGCACTTTAATTTGTCCTTTCTTACACACAATTGGATATTGATGTCTTAAAAATAGGTTGACACAATTTGGTTGAATGTATTTATTCGTTTTTACCTTTTTTTTATTTGGGCATTCTAAGTTAGTATATTTACAAAATTTGTGTGTAAAATTTTAATTTAAAAAAAAAGAATACTAATTTTAGGCACATTATGCCTAAAAATACTTTTTGTGTGTATTATTGTATATGAAAGTGTGTACAAAACATTTTTAGGCATTTTTTGTTTATATTTACCGAATTTTCGTTATATTACAAAAAACTTTACCCATTTTATTGTAGTACATTTACAAACATTTTTTAGAGTGTAGGTGTAGACATTGGAACCAGAAAATAAGTTTAAACAGGTACATTTATTTCGAAAAATAAGATATTTTATTAATACAAATTTTTATAAATTTCATTAAAGTAAATAAGTTTTAGCGCAAATTTAATATGGGAGTAGACAATTCATCAAAAGACTGTATAAAATCTTTCATAGCTCTGTAAAATTTTCATTAGGCTCCACAAAATGTCTAGAGTTACAACTTTTACTAAAAATTGTTGCCTCACTCGTTATTTTTATGCAAAATTTATTGTTTTTTCACAAGTCTTCTGTAATTGCTTTTGCTCATTATATATTTTGTTCAAATTATATGCATATTTACTTTTTCTTTATATTTTTAATAATAAAATTAATTTTTCTAGCACTATGGGAAGAAGCACAGCTTTGTAGCTGCAAAGACAGAAATGTAAAAAGTGTAGTAGGCGCTTTATTGACAATGTCACCAAAAAAAGAAATGTAAAAAGTGTAGACGCTTTGTTGACTATGTCACAAAAAAATCACCCAAAATAGTCGACAAAAGTGTTGACTTGGGGACAGTTTAGTTTTATTTTACTGGTAGAATTACTAGAAACAATTTGTTCACTGGATTTCTTGATTCTTCCTCACCCTTTATTGTGTTATATAGCTTAAATAAAGCTATAAATCAAAATTTTAATATATTTTAATATATTTCAATGCCAAATACATAGTATAAATATTATTGATATCTAAAGAAAGAGCATTAGAGGGTTAAAAGGATTATGCAAATTAATTCAGAAATTTAAATAATTTTTGTAAAATATTTACCATATTTATAACAAACTATGGCTTTATCGAACTAAATTGTCTGGTTCCCAAGAGTTCGTTGCACCCGAACTCCACTGTATAAGATTTTTTTTTTAATTGTTTTGTTTAAAAGTGTGATTAAGAATCTTTTATTGATAATTAATTTATTTTTTTAAGCTTAGGGTTCGTTTTTTACAAAAATGTATTATTTATTTTTTAATATTACGACAAATTATAAACAAAATGAAAGTTTTGAAAAACTATTAAAAATTTTGAAAGCTTTGGAAAAACAAACCTTAAGCTCAAAAAAATAAATTTGTTATCAATAAAAGAAAAAGTTTAAATAAAACATACAAGTAATCCTATACTTTCTTTATGTTTTTTTTTTTTTGACAATTCATGGTTTGAGACCACATGTGAAGTGCAGACCTCAAGAAATTAAAGCACTTAATTTACTCCATTGACAGGTATATTATACAAATTATTGACTTTTAAAGCCGAATGAGAGACTTTTTTTTTTTTAAATTCTTTGATTAATGGTCTTAAGATGATTTCTTAATGACAACTGGTTTTAAAATTATGGCAATAATTAAACTAATTACACGACTTTGTTATCAAGTTGTAATTTAAAATATCGATCATAACATGAAGAAAAAAAAGTGATGTAATAAAACAACTTTATAAGATGAGAAAACACATAAAGAAATTAATAAGTTAAATTAATAAAATCTATTTTGTTTATTAAAAATTTGTTTCAAAATTCTTTAATTAAAAAATAATGTTTTTTTACAAAACCAATATTTAGTATGATAAACCTGTTACAACTCAAGTATTTACCACTTATTAAATTTAAAATGAATTTTAGTGGATTCTTTAAGTATATATCATCAAAATAAATATAAAACACTAAGTTCGGAAGGTTTTGAAAAAATACTGGTTTTTTCAAATACCAGTATTTTTTTCAAATTATGTATAAAACTCTTATACCCCATTCATACTTAACCCCAAAATACGTATTTCATACAAATTCAAATTACATACAAATTTAAATCGAGTTTGACGCAAAAATTTTATAAATTATGTGGAAAAAACTGTAATTAACCACTCAGCTGTGTAGTCAAGTTTTAAAAAAACGTTCCTTTTTGAGTCGAAATTATGAATTAAATATAAGGAGGACGCAGCACAATAGAGTTACGAAAAAACGTATTATATACGTCTTACGCAGTTGATAGGTTAAAGCAACAGCATTTTTTATGAAATTTCGTTTCGTTTTATACACTCAAAATATTATGCAGTTAACTGTTTGTAGTTTAATAAAAAAGTTTTCCTTTCCATTTAAAAATAAAGGAACATAGATTTATTTTTCAAAGAAATATCTATATTAACTTTTTTATACATTTATTCTAAATAATTTACTATCATTTACCATTTCTTTTCAGTTTCATTTATTTCTTTTATTTGCTTAAAATTTAATAAAAATTTACCCACAAAACGAAAACTTGTGTTTTCTTTGTGTCCGTAACAGTTATTACTAATTTTAATTTTGTTTGCTGTCTGTTTCAAAAAAAAAAATATTCAAAATATTAAAATTTGTTTTTTATTTAAATTGGTTGTATATATACAAAATTTTTCAATACAAATTACAAGAACTTCATAAACACATATACATACACAAGCACATTCACACAAAAAGTGTATATTCACACAAAAAGAGTATATTAAAAAATATACAAAAAGTGAAACAATTTCAAATAAATAAATAAAAAAAAAAAATATTTTTTAAGGATTGGTGTAAAATTTTGACATTTATTTTAACTGATTATATCATTTGTTTCTTACGGATGTGTCAGTTGATTAATTAACATTTAAAAATAAATAACAAATGGCATATAATTTAAATTAAAATTATGTAGACCGGTTTTTAAATGAAAAATCATTTCTTTTAAATTATATTTTCAGTTATTTTAACTTACAAACTATTTTAAGTGTTGAAAAAATACTGTTTTTCACTCATTGTATTTCTTTTTTTTTTTTCACTACAACAAATTTGAATTGAATTTTAAAAATCAATTTTATTTGTTCAATCAAACTATATTTTCTTTTGCCATAAATTGATTTTGCAATGTATTTAATTATATAAATTATAAAATCTTTAATCTACAAATGTAAATCGTATCTTTATTAAGCTGTCTTTACTGGGGACATCCATTCATTATCGACTGAGAATGAAATGTATAAAATTGACAACAATAAATTCATTTTATATTGTATAAATTAACATGTTTTTAAGCATGACATAAGGCAGACATTTAATTAGTTAAATATGGATTACTATAATTTTTTTTTTTTTGTTTTCTAAAATGAAAATTTTAAAATATTTTATAATTTTTGTAATATGATACAATAATAATTATTATTTTTTATAATTATCATTGCTTTTTTAGTCTTCTCCTTTAACACTCTCATTGTGTTAGCCCCCCCCCCCCCCCCCCCCCGAATGTGTTGTTGATTGAAATTTAGTTTTTTTAATTATTATTTGCTGTGTGTTTATATGGTAATAATTAACATAAAATTTATATGAATAATTTTAGTTTTTTTTATTTATTTTTTGTTAAACAATAGTCGTGTTACGCACTACTGATAGACAGACAAAAACAGATGATGATATTATTTAAAGGAAATTGTAATAAAGAATTTCTAACAAAAAAATATATAAATAAATAATATTTGTAATCTCATGAACAAAAATATATTTAAAGGTTAATAAACCGTACATTGAAAAATTTACCCATATAATAAATTATGCCTTGTCATTGGTTGGCTTAATCTTAGTTTCTACAAATACAAATAGAATTAAGTATTTTATGTTCTTCTAATACTAGTTTTATAACAAAAATATTGTTTTTTTTTTTCATAAAATACCGGGTTTTAAGAAAACCAATAATTTTGACAGACTTCTTTAAATTAATTTGAAATAAAAATTTCGGTAAATTTTTTTTTATATAACAATGATTTTATAGTGGAATTATTATATATATTTTTTTTTTGAATATATTAATCTGTTTTTCGTAAACCGTTATTTAATTAACAAATTGAATATCTTAAATAAAATTATAATGAAGAAATATTTTAAAAATTTCTTGCTCTTAAATGAAAATATCACGTACTTTCAAGCAATAGATACCTATCACACTCAGAAAAAAAAGTTTGTAGAAAAATTTGTAAACGGTTTTCAATACCACTTTACTATTTTTGTACTGATTTTTTGTAAAAACAAGTAAAAAAGGGCTTAATTCGGCTGTGCCGAATCTTTGAATACCCTCCACCAAAGGGGATGAAGATGATATACGTATATACTAAATTTTGCATGAACTGTAATATGAATATGTTTTGTCAATTTATGTAACGAACTTTTGTTATTTAGTTTTAGCAATGTTATTTACAGAGGTCTGCTCTGTTAGCGACTTTAACATTGTTCATTTTTACGTTAACTTAGTTATCAGAGTATGTAAGACAATAAATGTAATCGAACAATAAGAAGACTTATAGCCTGTTCCTCTATTTCGAAAGAACACGTTCGTTCGCTTTCTAGTCGAAAGAAAACTGATTTGGGTTTCACTAACTCTATTTCTATGCGAACGATGACTCGAACGACAAGTCGAATGAAAACGTAACTGTTTTCATACAAAACTTGGTTTCTCTATTTCGAACAGCTCGAACGCAAATGTCAAAATCAGTCACTTGCTATTTTTTTGTCGAGTAAATATATATTTCATATTTTTAAAAGCAAAATGAAGTAAAAAAAGCAATGGATAACAAAAAGTAAGTACAAAATAATACAAATATTTATAGTTTATTAAGAATTTTAAATTTTAAGTTAAAAAAAATCAACAATGGACCATCCGAAGATGTTTGTATTTTATATGGAAGAAAGGCCTGATTTTGCCAGAAGGACTCTAGTGTTCGGAGCAAACAAATTTTCCGCAGAGGAGGAAAATTTTACCAGAAAACTAAACTCCATTTCACCCCCTATTACGCTGTTGCTGAGTGGTAAAAGGTGTGTGTGTGTTGTTTGTGGCTTACGTTTGCCCAAGAAGCTCATATTTACATTTTTTATTTTACAACTTTATTTTACAAGGACTTTAGCAGTGACCGCACCGAACAGACAACATGCAACAGAAAAGCTCTCCAAACAACAATTTCACCCACAACCGATCGATAACAAAAATTTTCACAAATAAACACACTTTCCAAATAAAAATTGATTTGTTTATTGTTATTTTTTTATTTCATTTGTCATATACAGCTGATCACTGTTAAACATGGTTGTTTTTGTCTTTAAGCAGTTTAGTAGTATTTTTGCTACTTTTAACGAAAATTGTAACAAATGCTCAAAATATATGATCTGGCATCTCTGTGATTTGTAAATGCGTAAGAAACAAAAATTGACACACGTAAGTCAAGTCGATCGAAGGCTTTCGAAATAGAGAAACCCAAATTGATTCGAATTCGAGTGACTTGCTATCGTTCGACTAGTTTTTCGTTCGAGATCGAGGAACAGGCTATTAATAACATTTTTACTTACTTAACAGAAAACAAAAATAGATACAGAAAAATTGTACAAATTAGTATGGAAAATTTAGAGGTACCTTCACATTTTCACTCATAACTTTTGAACCGCTTGACCGATTTTGCTCATTTTAAATACCAAACTGCTCGGGAGGATGTTCAATAATCTGGGTAAAAATAGGCACCCCCGCTTGCGTCTTCGCGTCGTGATCGTGATTTCAACAGACAGACAGACAGACGGACACCGCTAAATCGACTTAAAATTGCATAAGGATCACGAATATATATACTTTATGGGGTCTTAAACCTATATTTCGACATATTACAAACGGAATGACAAACTGATATATACCCTCACCATATATGGTGGAGGGTATAAAAAAAAATATTATTTAGTAAATCTTTTTGCTATTTACATTTTACAAATTACATAATTTTTACAGAATATTTACAAATTTTTGTTTGCTAATTTCAGAAATCATTTTACAAATTTTTGAAAATCGATTTGCTAAAATTATTAATTTTAAAAAAGTTGGTAGTGAAGGAAATGTTACAGGTTGGTTGAAAAGTTCCTGCGCTCGAAATGAAAGAATACTGTTTTTGTTACGAAATATATTTTTTTATTCAAAATAATCTCCTAGGCACTCAATACACTTGTTCCAATGATCTTCCAATAATTTTATCCCATCCTTATAATGGTTTTCCGGAAGCTCTGCAAAATAAACCTCTACGGCTGCTATGGCCTCTTTATTCGACGAAAAATGCTTTCCACGAAGGAATTGTTTGAGATTTCAGAAGAGATAGTAGTCACTGGGAGCCAAATCTGGTGAATACGGTGGATGTTCAAGCAATTCGTACTTTAATTCTTTGAATTTAGCCACCGTCAAAACACTTTTGTGAGCAGGTGCATTGTCTTGATGAAAAATGATTTTTTCTTCTTTAAACCAGGTCTTTTCTCACGAATTTTTTCATCCAGCTGATCCAAAAGGCTGCAATAATATTCAGAGTTGATTGTTTTACCTTTCTGAAGATAATCAATCAACAAAGTTTCTTTTGCATCCCAAAAAACTGATGCCATAACCTTCCTTGCTGATCGTTGTGACTTCCCCTGCTTTGGAGCTGAACAACCAGCTTCAGTCCACTGTAAACGTTCTTGTTTCAATTTAGGATCATTATGGTAGATCCAAGTCTCATCCATAGTTATAAAACGACGCAAGAAGTCGGTTTAATTCGGTTTAAAACGCTCCAAATTACGCTGAGAAATTTGTTTTCGATCCAGTTTTTGTTGAATTGTTAATGTGTGCGACACTAACTTTCCAAACAGTTTTTTCACACGTAATTCTTCGTGTAAAATATGGAGTACTCGTTCGTCTGAGATGCCTATGGTATTAGCAATTTCACGCTTAGTCAAACTTGGATCTTCACTAACCATATTATGTACCTGCTCAATGATTTCTGCTGTGGTTGCAGTTTTTGGTTGTCCTTCGCGTGGATCGTCTTTAAGGCTGGTACGACCACGTTTAAATTCACCAGCCCAAAATTCAGCGTTTTGAAGGTGAGGACGCCTTATACACTTCTAACAATTGTTCATAAATTTTCTTTGCTTTTAAACCCTTCAAAACAAAGAATCTAATGACTGCACGATATTCAATTTATTCCATATTAAAAAAATCAATGACACGTCAACTTCAAATGGCTTGTAAACAAAGAAAGAATTGACAGAATGACTCGCAACTTTGCATGTGTTCTCAGGACAGTTATACCAACTTGAGAAAAAAAAGTTTGGAGCTAGCAGTGCCATCGGAAGTGAATATACCGACTCATGTCTGAAAATTTTTTTTAGTTCTAGAAACCAGCCCTAAAAACAATTAAAATGTGACCTTAAAAGTAAAAAAAATTGACTAAAATATTTTTCAAAATAGAAATTACCAAATTAAAACAATGATAAATTCGTTTATGTTTAAACAATTTTTAAGATTTCTAAGCCTTTGATTTTTGTTTTAATTTAACATCACGATCTCGAGCCAGATCGTGCAAGCCAGAATGCGTTAAAAATGTACTTTAACAAGGAAATATAATTTGTTTTGATCTGATATTTAAGTGGAGAAATAACTAAATGAATATTGTTATATATAAAATGATATGATTGGCTATTCTATAATTCGGGAGTGATGAGCTGCCAATAAAAACAAAAGGCTTTTTCTATTTAACCGGTATTTGTTAAAGAAATAATAATTCTTTAATAATACAACAAAAATGTTTGCAAATATTTGTAAATTAACTACATGTTTAACAATAAAAAATTATCACTTGTTAAAAAACCAGTATTTTTTAATACACACAATTTAATAAAGGGAAAAAAGTTTAAGAACATTTTTACTAACTATTAAAATATCTATAAAAATTACTCATTTTTAAAAAAAACTGGGATCATAAAATTTATTTAAAAAAATAACATTACTAAATATGATTGTTCAAAAAACTACTGGCTTTACAGTTGAATTGGAAAATTTTCTATAAAAATACGGGTTTCTTACAAATCTGTACTTTAATATAAATTTAAATTTTCTCAAATTATAATAATTGGAATTTTTGAGGTTATTTCATTTTCTTTTGGTTATTATTTCATTTTTATTTCTTAGGAATTTTTTTTATTTTGTTTGCTTCGTTTCATTGGGTGTTATTTTGTAGATTCAATATTTTAATAAAATATGAGGTTTAACGTTAACCAGTATTTCCCAAAGAAGTGTATACTAAAAATAGAACTAAATTATGTGTTTTTAAACCAGTATTTTTTACATAAATGTAAAATTTGAAATTAAACATAACAAAACCATTAACTTTTACTGGTATTATAATGAAAACATGTCATATTTTGGTTTTTCAAATAAAATGTTTCAACCGGTATTTAAAGAAAATATATTATTTTTCCCAAAACAGTTTTTTGTTAAATATTATTTTAAAAATAAGTAAAAAAAATCACAATAATTTAGTTTATAAATTGCTCATGGAAAATAACATTTTTTGCAAGTAATGATTTTTTACAAAAACCAGTATTTTTTTAAATACCTAAAAATTCTTAATTAAAAGTCAATATGAAATTTTATTAATCCTGTCTTTATCATGGTTGTATAATAGACATGAGTATCTTCTTAAAATACTGGTTTTTATTAAACAAAAATACTGGTATTTAAAAAAAATATATTATTTTTCTTAAAACCGTTTTTTGTTAAATAGTATTTTTAAAATAAGTAAAAAAAAAAATATCACAATATTTCAGTTTATAAATTACTCATTGAAAGTAAAATTTTTTGCAAGTAATGATTTTTTACAAAAACCAGTATTTTTTTAAATACCTAAAAATTCTTAATTAAAAGTCAATATGAAATTTTATTAATCCTGTCTTTATTAGGGTTGTGTAATAGACATGTGTATCTTCTTAAAATACTGGTTTTTTATTAAAACCATTATAACTCAAATATATAACACTTTTATGTCAATATATTTCATGTTTTATTGATTTATACCATAATTACGTTTAATAGGGCATATATAAAAAAATACTGGTTTTTTATTTTTAGATATTAAAACCCTTCAATTTATTTAATTTGTTTAAAAAGCTCCTAAAAATCCTCAGCAATTACTAATACTATCAAAAATGTACTATTTCTTTATTTAATCAAAGATTGATTCAGTAATATGACTCTTATCGTATTAATTTTGTTTTCAAATCTTTACAAAACATTTTTTTTTTATAAATTACTTTACCTTGTAAAATTATTCAAAATTTAAATTGTAAACAATACTGATAATTTTGTAAAAAAAAAAAAAACAAAACAAGCAACAAAATAAAATTTATTATCAAATACATAATTTGTAATACTCCCCCCTTCGCTGCAATCACTATCGCTCTTTGACGATTGATGTTATTAGTTTGTTTTTTGTCGAAAAACAAAAAAATAACTTTTGTTTGCAAAATCATTCATTATGAAAAGTACCGCAACAGAGTAGTAGTTTTGTTACCGAGTGTAGAGTTTCCGTTTTTACTCAGGTGGAAACTTTGTTGTTCAACGACCAACAACTTTATTTATTTATTTATTATTATTATAGTTGTTATTGTTGTTGTTTCTGTTGTAATATTACATGTTGCACTTTACGCTAATGATTAAAAGAAATATTGTAGTAATTTTTCGTAAAAAAAAAAAAAATAACACAACAACATCCAAACAACACTTAATAAAATAAAGTGAGTCATATATGAATAAATATTACGTGGTTACAGGCAATTTAAAAAAGTACACAAAAAAAATATTTATAATTGTTAATGTTTTTTGCAAAAAAATACAAATTATAGAAAGTATATAACAAGAAAGAATTAACAAAATAAAATGTCACTAATCTTAAAAAATGTTTAAAAAAACAGCTCTATCGGCACGATTTTAAAGCAACAGGTGATGCAGTTAATAGCTGCTACAGTTCGTTACAAAAAAAATTTCCCTGATTTCTTAACATATTTATCGTTACAAATTTGATATCCCACTGTTAATGATGTCAGTATTTCAGAAAGAAAAAAAAAAACAAATGAACAATATCTTAAATCTATTTTAAATTACTTTAAAATGTATGGCCTTAAAAGTGTTGTGACACCTGTCATTAAATTGCTAACAAACCTAGTATCTGATATCAAAAATAATTGCCGTTTTAAATTTATTTCACATTTAAACTTAAACTAATTTATATCTCTCTTTACGGTATGTTTTTTTTAACACTTTTAGTTAGTTTTTTTTTCCTACATAAAGTTAATTGAACTAGTTTTAAGATTTAGAGACTTTTTTAAATAAAATTAATTAAAGAATTTTATTTTAAGGTGGTGAATAATAACAAGATTGTTATTAAATCAAATTTAAAATAAATTGTTTAAGGTAATTAAATTTTTTTTTTTTGTAAATAAATAAATAAATATTTCTGTATATGCTGACAACCGAAATATGTAGATATAATGACAACTACGCAAAGTCTATATGTACACTAGATTTTGATTAGGTGATTTTTTTATTACAATTATTAAATTTATTGAAAAAATAGTTTTAATGAATTTTTAATGACAGTTATAGGTTTTTTTTTTTTTTTTTTTTTTTTTTGAATTTTTAAAATTCTAATTCTAACACTCTTTTAAATATTAATCCAAAATTTATAAAATACGAAATTTAATTGTTACACCCAGAGAAAAGATTGGTTGCAATTCGATCAAAACCGTTAACATTTATTTGTGAGGATTTAATTTTATTTGGAATAACCTTAAATCCATTAGTAAAGCAAGAATTAAAGAAAGGAGAAAAGAAACCAAACATCAGTCCTATTATTCAATTATTGGTATTTCCAATCATCTTTATAAATAAAATCCGTTTATTATTTGTGTGCGGTTGAAGCAACCATTTATTTAGTTAATATATTAGAAATTTGGTACAATCTATCAAATTTATTAAAAAAAATTGTCGATATTTAAAAGTGTTAACTACAAGTACGGTTATTCTGATCAAATATATCATTTAATTAGGGTTTCAGTAGAAGCAACCGAATTGTGGATTGTATTGATAATAGACGTCACTAATGATTGGTATTGCTAAACAATTTTTATACTAATATTTGTTTTCCTTACAAATTGTTTAAATTCAAAATTAGCCATCAAAATTTATAAGTGTTTGTGGGGTAGTAGGTAGAGATGTAGACTAGCACTCAGAATTTCCGAGTTCAAATCCCGGTAAAAATAAACATTTATAAAAATATATATTTTTTTTAATTTAAAGAAAATATTTTAATGTTTAAATAACAAATATATCAAAGAAAATTAAATAAAATTGTGGTTCAATACCGGAAAAATCCAAAAATAAAATTTTTCTTAAAATAAAATTTTGTGGAACGTAATAATATTTATGTGGAATATAAATATTAAATTATACAACTGAATATTCGCTTTCACAACTAAAATATGATTTAATATGAAGATAGTTGTCGCAACCGCCAGAATTCGATTAGCAACGAATTCGGAGGCCACAAATGATGTTGTTTTATGGGTGTACTTGATACAAAATCCACATTTTGTGCTGAATCCATCTAAAATTTGTGAATTTTCAACAAAACCATTATTTTTTAAAAATATTACTAAATTTTAGAAACTTGATGTTTATTTACGAAACATTTGACTCTTTTGAAATGACAACCAGTTTTTTAGAAAATTAGTGTAACTTACAATACTAAAATATGACTTCTAAAAATACAGGTTTTAAAGCAAATCTATATTTTCCTAAAACGTTATGAAATTTTTAAAATTTTATGTCTATCAATTACCGATATTATACTAAAGGTATTACTTTTTTTTAAATACCGGTTTTTATAAAAACCAGTATTTCAAAAAAACATTGATTTCTTAAAACAAAATTAAATCAGAAATTCCAGAAGCTTGTTATTAACTAATATCAGTTTTATAATAGAAATATCAATCATATTTCTTAAAAATATGATTTCTTAAATTAAACCCAATATTATTGTTCAAAAACATGTTATTAGTTAGTACTAAGGAAATATGCCACTTTCTTTAGAAATATAGGTGTAAACCAGTATTTCTTTTATAATTATAAATTTTTAAATAAAAAACAGCGAAAACTATTTCCAATTTTTTTTCGACTTTTTTATTTGAAATTAAATTATTAAAAAACCTTATACTGTTATTTTTAATAATATTTTTGATTTAGATTATTTTAAATAAAATTTAATAAACAGTTGTTATATATGTAAATAATAGTTTTATTTTTTTGGTTTATACCTGTTAAAAAATACAGATTTTTCATCTAAACCAATATTTTTCACTATAAAAAATATTCATAAATTTGTTTTTTCTCGTTAAATTTATAATTGTTTATAAAAAAATGTTTGGTTTGTAATTTTTTTTAACTGTCAAATAAACGTCAACAATTTCACAATTTGTTTGTATATTATTATGAATTTATTTTAGGATATTAAAAATACAGGTTTTTTATCTATACCAAGATTATTTTAGTTTTCTTCGATTTATTTTATAAATAAATTTTAAATTCAAGTTTTTATTTTTACTTCAAAGTTTAAGTTTTTTTATTATGAATCTATTTTAAAATATTAAAAAATAATGTTTTTTTTTCTAAACCAATATTTATTTAATACACAAATTTTAAACTAGTGTTTTTACTTAAAATTTTAAGGTTTTGAACAAAATACTGGGTTTGTAAAATACTGGTTTTGTAAAATACTGGCTTTGCAAAATACTGGTTTTGTAAAATACCTGTTTTTATAAAAATATAGTTTTTTAAAATTCTTGTTTTTTTGTAAAAATATTGGTTTTGTAAAATACTGGTTTTTTCTAAAATACGATATTTTAAATTTCATGCCGCAAATTTATTATTTAAAGACATTTTTTAAATACTGGTATTCCGTGTAAAAAAAGGGAATATATCACATCTGTTAGATCTAATTATATATGATTGAATCTAATTATATCTGGAATAAGAACTGATCATACACTCACCAAAAAAAGTCTGTAATGACAACTGAAAATTTTGCTGTTATTACGGGAAATCTTGCTTATTTAAGCCCAGCGGTATTTTTTGCTAATCTTAGCAATACATGTCTACTGAAGTGTAGTACAATGAAATTTGCAGAAAAAATCAGCAAAAAAAATTACTAAATATTATTAATATAAGTGCAAAATTTCAAATTTATTTTTTTGTTATCGAGCATTAAAATTTTTATACCCTCCATCATATATGGTGAGGGTATATATCAGTTTGTCATTCCGTTTGTAATATGTCGAAATATAGGTTTAAGACCCCATAAAGTATATATATTCGTGATCCTTATGCAATTTTAAGTCGATTTAGCGATGTCCGTCTGTCTGTCTGTCTGTTGAAATCACGATCACGACGCGAAGACGGAAGCGGGGGTGCCTATTTTTATCCAGATTATTGAACATCCTCCCGAGCAGTTTGGTATTTAAAATGAGCAAAATCGGTCAAGCGGTTCAAAAGTTATGAGTGAAAATGTGAAGGTACCTCTAAATTTTCCATACAAATTTGTACAATTTTTCTGTATCTATTTTTTTTTCTGTTAAGTAAGTAAAAATGTTATTAAGTCTTCTTATTGTTCGATTACATTTATTGTCTTACATACTATGATAACTAAGTTAACGTAAAAATTAACAATGTTAAAGTCGCTAACAGAGCAGACCTCTGTAAATAACATTGCTAAAACTAAATAACAAAAGTTCGTTACATAAATTGACAAAACATATTCATATTACAGTTCATGCAAAATTTAGTATATACGTATATCATCTTCATCCCCTTTGGTGGAGGGTATTCAAAGATTCGGCACAGCCGAATTTAGCCCTTTTTTACTTGTTTTAATATTACTTTTTTCAAAAAATATTTTAGATAAAATTAAAAAAAAACAAAGGCTTATAAATTGTTTAAGCATAAACGAATTTATTATTTCGTTTTAATTTGGTAATTTCTGTTTTGAAAAATATTTTAGTAAAATTTTTTTACTTTTATGGGCAAATTTGAATTGTTTTTAGGGCTGATTTTTAGAACTAAAAAAAACTTTTTAGTGCTATTTTAAGTGGATGTACTATTTTTAGACATGAGTCGGTATATTCACTTCCGATCCATTTTTTTTAATCTATGCAACATTTTAAGTCAATTTAAGTTTATAGGTAGGTGTAAGTTTTTATTAGAAATAACACTTTTTTTAAATTTATTAAATTTTTTTTTTTGCTAATTTTAGCAAATCGGTTTTCTAAAATTTGTAAAATGATTTTTGAAATTAGCAACAGAAAATTGTAAATATTCTGTAAAAATTCTGTAATTTGTTAAATGTAAATAGCAAAAAGATTTGCTTAATAATAATTTATTTACTCAAAATAAGTACAAAAATAGTAAAGTGGGATTGGAAACCGTTTACAAATTTTTCTACTAACTTTTTTTTACTGAGTATATGTATATGCTGGGATGTGATACAATTTTTTCACCTCAAAAAAATTTTTTATTCACCTTAAACAATTTTTTTCACTTCAAAATTTTTTTCCAACCACAATACTTGTTTTCACATCCAAAAAAGTTTTTCACCTCCCTAAAATTACATTATTTGTATCAAAAACAATGACAACATATTTTTAGGACGTTGGCGGAGGCTATTCAGCACAGCCGCATTTGAGCCTTTTTTACTTGTTTTTAATTATAATTGTCATGAGAATGTTTTTGCAGAAAGTATCCTCAAATGGAGATTTTTTACACATGAAATAACTTTTTTAGTTTTAGAAAATATAAAAGTTGGCAATAAGTGAATTCTTTAAAAAAAAAATCCAAAATATTTTATAATTCTGTACTAAAAATTTCGCATTTAGAATGTTTGGGTAAAATTATTTTTATATGTTTTTTTTTTAATAATATGTGGCCTTTAAAAAATCTCTGTATTTTAGTATATAAAATTCTGCGTGACTTTAATATTATCTATCATTTTGACGTTATGAAATCTATCCCCCCATTCATTATAAAGAAAGTTTTATGGTTTTCAAAGATTTTTCTTTAGAAAAATTCTTAGATTCTTATCTGCAACATGATTATAATCTTGATTTTGTACAAATTCATGGAAAAATACCGATATTTGTATGTATTTAAACAACTATTTCTTTATCAAATCATGCAAAAACTTAATCTCTTAATAAAGAATATATAATTATGTATTTTAATATGAAAAAATCTTGCATTCACATGACAATTTACGTTTAGTCATTGGTTTAATGTTTAGCAAATATTTAATGTTTAGCTCAATGGTGATGATGATGATGATGATGATGATGATGATAATAATGATGCTTATTTACAACTTTTAATACAATATAAGATGTTTACGGTGTTTTTATGTATTTTTTTTCTGAAAAAAAGTCCTCAGACTTGTCTTTAAATGTGTTTTTTTTAATCGAACACGTTTTAAAGCCATTTAGTAGCCATAAACAATGATTAAAGCGTGAGAAACTTATATGTTATTAATGTGATCAATTGATTTTCCAGACACTATTAAAAATAATAAAAAAAAATTAACTTTTAAATACATTTAGAAAAAAAAAAATATCATCAACTAAAAAGTGATTACAAATATAAATATGTAAACCTGCATATTTTTTACGACCATAATAAATTTTCAATAAGTTTAAATTAATAGAAATTTATTTATTACAATATTTTAAATAAATCTCCTTGTAGATGCAATAAATTAATTAAACATATTTAAAACCTTGCCAACAACAAACAATTTTAAAACGCTATAAAAAAAATATGTATGCCTATAGATATTTTATAGACTTTAAATTCAATTCAAAATTCATATTCTGCTTAAAACAATAGCTCCGTTTACAAAAGTTGTGACTCAATAAATTTCAATGCTATCAAGATTTCATTGGTTTTTGTTTTTCTATTTAATATTAATAATAAAAAATAAATATATTATTAAAATAAAGAATTGAACTAGAAAACTTATAGTACATGATAATTTATTAATAGCAGAGCTAAAAACGAATTATTTGGCTTAAGAATTAATTCACCAACTTTTTCATATAGATTTGTAAAAAAAATCAATTAATAATCAAAAGTTTTATTCCTAAATCATGGAATACAGGGAAAAAAAATATTTCTTAAATTTCTCCAACTGAAATTTTTGTGGCATAACAGTGATTCAATAAAAAAATTTGTATCAATATTCAAACTACTAGTCATCATATCTTGTATTGATCATTTTTGTTGTTGAATTTATTAAAGATTTAATTGACTACGACTTTGTAAATCAACAACATTTTTAATTGTAGGAATTTACTTTTAATGGAATTCATTTCTCATCGAATTGCAATCATTTGTTTAAGTAATTTTTTTTTTTATTTGAATCTATTACAAAGTTGACCGTGACTTTTCGACTTCCCCCGTAGTTATATGAAATGCAACACTGCTCCCATCAAGTACCCCCTTTAAATAGACTAAGCAAGTTACATCAATTACTTTGCGTTTAACAGCTGTTCAAAACATAAAAGCTCGTGGCTTTTTTTTTTTTAATGGAAAAAAGTGAATTTCGAGTGTTAATAAAACATTATTTTTTGCGAAAAAAAGAGTGGTTTACTGACTTTCGTTGTGGCCTTACAAACACGGAAGATGCCGAACGTTCTGGACGCCCAGTTGAAGTCTCTACTCCCAAAACAAATGAAAAAATTCAATTTGGAAGACATAGGCATCTCACATGGCTCAGTGGTTTAAATTTTGAACGATCACTTGGGTATGAGAAACCTTTCCGCAAGATGGCTGCCGCGTTTGCTCACAATCGACGACCAACGGAATCGTGTGACAGCTTAGTTTCTATGGCAAAAATCCATGAAGTAGACTACGAATTGCCCCCTCATTCGCCTTATTCAACGGATTTAGCCCGCAGTGACTATTTCCTATTTCCAAAGAAAGAAAGAATTTTAGCTCCAACGATAAAATTACTGATCAAACAAACGCCTATTTTATGGACCTCGAAATATCCTGCGGTTAAACACAAAGTAAATGACGGAACCTGCTCAAAATTTGACAGTAGTCTATTAATAGATGATAATTGATGGGAACAGTGTTGCATTTCTTAAAACGACGAGGGAAGTTCAAAAAATCACAGACTTATTGATCTGTCCTCTTAAATGTTTCTTTCTTTTAAAATCAAATTTATCTTTTACTTCTTTCGAAGTCCTGCTTAGTTGTAGGTGCTTTTTTTTGTATTGATTTTATTTTTATTAGTCCGTCTTGTAATTTATTATTTACATAAAAATTGCTTAGAGGTTTATTAGATATCTTGCGTTTTTTTTTTAAATAGTAGTTGACATTTTAAATAAATTAAAACTATAAGAAACAATAAATTTAATCACGCAATAAATATATTATTGTTTTTAACTCATATATAAAATGCTACAAAAAAAAACCTTGAATTGCTATGATTCCGTTTGTGATTAGAAATTTTATAAGATTTTTTAAGAGATAATTAATACTTAAAGACTGGCTTTGAAATCGAGCTGAAGTTTTTGTTTTTAATATTTTTAGAAAAATCTAGAAAAATCTTACACCTTTTTTCAAATATTTTATTTTATTATACACACAGGAAAATAAATTGTTATTGTTCAATTAAAATTTTGTAATATTAACATTGAAAAAATAATTGGATTTTTCACCATTTTTTAATAAAATTAATGTTTTTGTGTAATATCAAAATGCAAAGTTTTAAATTTTTAATAATTTTAGATTAAACATATTTTTGTGTAGGATCTGGCAACAGAGATGCATGTTCCAAATTAATTTTCAGAAGACAAAAGATTAAAAATTAAATCAACTCATTTTACATCATGAGAAAGTTTTTGTTTGTTAAATTTTTAATTTAGAACAATCATTATCGATGCAAACTTAGAGATTTTGGCAGTATTTAAGTTCTGCTTAATTGATTAATTAAAACGTCAACTTTTTCACATAATTCTAAATAGAAAAAAAAATATTAAGTTCTATTAAGTATCATTCAGTTGATCTAATGGGTTTGTTTACATTTCCAGAAAAACTTAGAAGGAACAAAATAATTATCAAAAATTAAAAACTAATTTGAGAGAATAAACTAGTAAAAACATTAAAAACTAGTATGTGAACAAACAAAGTGGAATAAAATTGTGAAGAATAAATTTTGAATCTAAAAATGTTATAAAAATATATTTTTAAATAATATATTTGTGAAAAATCTAATGAAAGGCGAATTAAAATTTCTTCGGGGCCGCACTAAAATCGACAAAGGGCCAGAGTTAAAAAAAATATTGAATCTAAAAATAGATTTTCAAACGCACACACAAAAAACCCATAACTTCTCTGAAGGAAATGTCGATAGTGAAACTGTACTGATTTACTATTGACTTTGTCACCAGTACTACTGACTAATTATGCCCCAGCCAATGCTTTCTGCTGTAGACATTAAACATGTGCATCAGAGAACTGCAAAATCAACTTTTTTCTTGATTTAATCATACACAAAAATTCTTGTTCACTTTTAATAATTCAACCAAATTCACTGTAGAATAAAATCAGCATCATGTTACTGAACGCGTAATTGGAATCAGTGTGAATCATCTGTCGTTTATGTTTTATGCAAATGTAATCACTTAACAGTGTTCAGTAACATGATGCTGATTTTATTCTACAGTGAATTTTGTTGAATTATTAAAAGTGAACAAGAATTTTTGTGTAAGATTAAATCAAGAAAAAGTTCATTTTGCAGTTCTCTGATGTGCATGTCATTGCGAATCTACACAACTATTGACTAGGTGTTGACATTTGAGTACATTTTAGTAATTCTAGTGTACACTTTTGGAACTTTTTACTACATTTCCACACTAGGAAGGAAATAGGTTAAAACAGGTGCATATATTTTGTTAAATTAGATATTTTATTAATAAATTTTTTTTATAAATTTCATTAAAGTAAAAAAAATTTTCGTGCAAATTTAATTTTAGAGTTAGACAAATCTTCAAAAGGCTGCACAAAATCATCCACAGGCTCCGGAAAATCTTCATCAGGCTCCACAAAAGCTCTAGAGTTGCAACTTTCACTAAAAATGTTTGTCTCTTTCTTGTTATTTTTATACAAAATTTATTGTTTTTTTCAGAAGTTTTTTGTTTTTTCTTTTGCTCATTATATATATTTATTAAAAACTTAAATTTTGCATGCAGCTATGCACATGTATTTTCAAAAAAATAAAAAAAAATCAAGAACAAGCACAGCTTTGCAGCTGCAAAAAAGGAATGTAAAAAGTATAGACGTTTTGTAGACATGTCACCAAAAAAGTCATCCAAAATAGTCGACAAAAGTGGTGACTTGTAGACACTTGACCCCAGGCTTCCTACAGGGTTTACATACGATAAAATTGAAATAATTATAAAAATAAGTCATTATGGGTAATGCATTATTTTTTCATTTAAAATAATGGAAAAAATAACTTCTTAATAGTAGATCATTACCATACCGTTTTTAAAATGGGTATTTATTATATATTTATTTTTAAGATTTCTGCTCAGAATTATTGCTATGTGATACAATTATTTGGCCTGAATGGCTTTTGTATTATAGTTGAATTATAAATAAATAAATAAATAAATAATTCTAGATAAATCGTATAAACAAAAATTTGGCAGTTTTAAAGTGTAGTTTATGGGCATTGCGATGGACTGTTACACAGAAGTTTGCGGGTTCGATTCCTAATGTTGACAACATCAATTTAGACTGAAGCGAAAGCACAGAATGATGCGTGCAAGTTTCAAATAATGTGCGATATTTATGATTTTTCTATCCATCATACATATCGTAGCTACCTTCTCAAATTTAATTTTATAACAAACTCTAGACATTTAATCAACACAAATAAAAAAACCTAAAGGGTGTCCCAAGAAGAACGCAATTTTTAAATCTGGCAACATTCGAAGTGTCATTGTTTGACATTTGAACAATTGTTATTGTTTGCTAGTAGAAGGTACGAGGTTAGTAAAAATGGAGCGTTACACGAATGAACAACGCATTCTCATTGTGAAATTGTTTTACCAAAATGGTGAAAGTTTTGCGGCTACAGTTCGCAAATTGCGATCAATTTGGGGTCACAATAATGCTCCAAAAGAGTCAACTGTAAAGAGATTAATGGATAAATTTGCCGAAACTGGGTCTGTTAGTGATGTAAAGACAACAACGCGCCATCGACCAGGTCGATCGACCGAAAATGTCGCAGCTGTACGTGATGATGTCGCTCAAACTCCATCCACCTCAATTCGACACCGAGCTCAGCAAATTGGTGTCTCCAAATCCACTTTGCAGCGAATTTTGACGAAAGATTTGCATCTTCATGCATACAAAGTTCAATTGACTCAGGAACTGAAGCCAGCTGACTATGGACAGCGAAGGGAGTTCGTTAATTGGGTATTGGAGAGACAACATGAAAATGCTGATTTTGCCGATAAAATCATCTTCAGTGACGAGGCCCATTTTCATCTTGATGGCTTCGTCAATAGGCAGAGTTGTCGCATTTGGGGTGAGGAAAATCCTCGAGTGATTCACGAGAAGCAAATGCATCCTCAACGTGTCACTGTGTGGTGTGGTTTTTGGGCTGGAGAAATCATTGGACCTTTTCTTATGAAAATGAGGCAGGTCAAGCGCAAACAGTCAATGGTGTTCGGTATCGTGAAATGATAACGATGTGGAGGGCATGTGGTTCCAACAAGACGGCGCCACATGTCATACAGCCAGAGAAACAATTCAATTGCTGCATCAGTCGTTTCCCGGTCGTGTTATTTCGCGTTTTGGAGATCAGAATTGGCCGCCTAGATCGTGCGATTTAACACCATTAGATTTTTTTCTTTGGGGTTTTTTGAAGTCGATGGTTTACGCGAATAAGCCGACGACGACTCAAGCCTTAAAAGAGGAAATTGGACGCTGCATTAATGAAATATCGCAGCATTCATGCAAAACGGTCATTGAAAATTTCATTAAAAGATCGCGTGCATGCCAGCAAAGCCGCGGCGGCCATCTGCACGATATATTGTTCCATACATAACCTCATTCTGTCTACTTTACGATATAATAAAGTTTCACGATTTTTTTTTTAAATATCTGTATTTTATTTAAAATTTAAAAATTGCGTTCTTCTTGGGACAACCTTTATTTATGAATTATAACTGCAGCTGATGACAAAAAAATTGCATATATGACTCCCCCAACTTTGAATTTTAATTTAAAAATTTTATATGTTATTTAAATTTTCTTATATGAATTAAAAATACCGATTTCTACGTGTGATAATATTTGATTGTTTGGCTGTATAGCTGTTGCATTTTCGCACGTTATAATAGACCACAAACAGCAGGCCACAGAAATCTTTTAAAAACAACACTACACTAAGTGCATTATAAAAAACTTTAAATAACATAAATAGGCCAACCAAAAAAAAAATGCTTGGAAAAACAATAAAAAAAGCAGTAATTAAAAAATAAGCTATTTTAATATTATTTTAATTATTTTTTCATTATAATCGTTTTGTACAAAAAAAATGTGTATTAAATTTAATGCCACATTTTTTAAAACTTTGGCAGTCAAACAAAAAAATATTGGTCGATTAAAAAAAAAAAACTATATAAAACAACGCTTTTATGGCTGACAAAAAAAGCAAAAATAAGCTATATTTTTGAAGGAAAAAATTGAATTGAGTTTAATTTTTTAAGAAAAAACCAAAATTAAGCCAAATTAAGCTGAAAAAACTCTAAGAAATATATACAATATTTTTAAGATCACAACTTGTATTCAATTTAAATTTTTCAAACTAAAAAAAAAAAAAAAAAAACAAGCTCTGGCTTCTTTTTGGTTGGCCTAAACATAAAGTATGCACTGAAATATTAGAAATAGTGAATGGAATTAATGCATTACTACTTACATATGTACGTACTAAATTAAATATACAATATGACGATGACTAGCAGAGATACAACATAAATTTTGTAAAAAAAAAAATAAAAATAAGTGTAGGTTTTAATTAATTCCACAATGTAGTAAACTAAATTAAGGGGCGTAGAAATGAAGGAGTTAACAAAATAAAATGTAATTTCTTTATAATTAAAAAGTTTTAATATTTAACAATAAAAATGTTTCTGTTTTTGAGTTATTGAACTATTAAACAATTAATACAGAATTCTTAAGCAGCCAGCCACATTTCATTAACTCCTTTTTCGAAAAAGGTTGTAAGTTTTGAGTTATTCATAAAATAAAATAATTGAATTGTATTGGTTTTTTTAAACCCGTATTTTTTTAATGTTTAATGTGTCATTAAATGATAGTTCTTTCTTTTCTCTTTTTATCAGATATTTAAAAATATTTTTTTTTTATTATATAAAAAAAATTTTTGCTACTTACACAAGTTAAAAAATTGTATTGTAATTCGCAATAAATCTTGGCTTGGCTTTATAGGAACAAATATAAATAACCCCTCTAATTTTTTTAAGCTGCCCAATCTCTTATTTTAGGTTTAAAAGAGAGGTCAAAAGTGACCCCAATTTTTATTTTCTGCGTTTTATTAATTTTTATTTCAAAAATATATGCAATATATTCGGCTATCAAAAGCCAGATATTTTGAAGATCTATATATATTCCAACGGATAAACAAACTATTAAAAAAATCTCAAACAAAAACAAGTAAAATAGGCTTAAATTCGGCTGTGCCGAATATTTGAATACACTCCACCAATATCCTAAAAAAATGTTCTCTACTGTTTTTGATACAAATAATGTAAAAAAACTTTTGGAGTTTACTTCATGGAGGTGAAAAAAATTTTTTTGAGGTGAAAAACTTTTTTTCATGTGGAAACAAATTTTTTGGTGGAAATAAAAAAAAATTTTGAGGTGGAAAAACTTTTTTGAGTTGAGAAAAAATATTTGTGGTGAAAATTTTAGTAGTGAAAAAATTTTTTTCAGGGGAATACAAAATATTATTCACTTCTAAGCAACTGGTAAAAAAAATATATTATGTACTAGTTGCTACTATTAAATTGTACAAAATACACCAATTTAATAGGAAAATTTAGAGGTACCTTCACATTTTCACTCATAACTTTTAAACCGCTGGACAGATTTTGCTCATTTTCAATACCAAACTGCTTGGGAGGATGTACATTAATCTAGGTAAAAATGAGCACCGCGCTTGGGTCTTTGCGTCGTGATTGCCATTTCAACCGACAGACGGCATCGCTTAATCGACTTAAAATTGCATAAGTATCACGAATATATATATACATTATGGGGTCATAGACCTATATTTCAACATGTTACAAGCGGAATGACAAACTGATACCATATATGGTGGAGGGTATACAAAATTAAAAAAAAACTTCATAATTGCTTTTACACCCTAAATCCCAGTTTTTATAGGATGTTGGCTTCAAGTAGGTTTCGAGCATGTTAAAAAAATAAGTACCCACACAGAAAATTTATTTATACTTTTTTAAGGTTTATTACTCTGAGTTAAAAATTACTTCTTTGTCAGAGCGCCCCGGTAGGCTAGTTGGTAGCGTGCTAGCTAATCAGTGCGGGGGTCGTGGGTTCAATTCCCACCAGAGGCTCTGGTCTGTTTTCGCTACAACGAGCCGAAGGCCTTTGTTGCTAGTGCTCGGTTAGGGTATTAACATATAATTTGTAATTATATGATTAATAAATAAAATAAATAAATAAATACTTCTTTGTCAACAATTAAAAAAAAAAATCAAAACAACAAATGTCACCATTTTAATCCAAAATATAGTTTCAAATGGTTCAAAAATGTAATTGAATATAAAGATTTTATAAACAAATTAAAAAAATGCTCAAAAAATTGATTTTTAAGTCAATAGCATTTTTTGATTTAAATCAGTATTACTGAAATATCAATATTTAATTTTAGCTTTAGTATAAGAGATTCATACATTTTTTGAATGAATAACTTTCATAAAAAAAAATTTTAAAAAAATAATCTCAGTAATATAAATATTTTAAGCCAATTTTTGATTCATTTTTGGGCTCGTTTGCTGGCAGAGTAGCTTATATTTTCTAAATAAACTATTTTTAACGTTTCACTTATTGCTCAATTCTTATAGTTTTGAATCCCCATTCTTCTTATGACATTTTCTGGCTACGTCTCTGTTCTTTTAGTCATATGCTGTTTGTACTAGATTAGTTTTTTTTTTTTCATTTTACTCTTGCTCTAGTATCTTTTTTTTTTACAGGTTTATAATTTTATGACATGTCTACTGTAAAACATAATTACACTTAACAAAAAAATCTGTGAAAAAATATTCAAATTATATTACGAGAAATATTAAAGAAATATACAGAAATTACTAAAAAAATTACCAAAAAAACTCCGATTTGTGCGCCCTTTGGAATTGGCGAACATAGAAACGCCAGTTGTGTAAATTAAAGACAATAAACTTAATGCCCTCCACATGGTATTTGTCAGTTTGTCATTTTTTTGTAACATGTCAAAATAAGCATATACATTTATGGTCGCCGATGTAGCAATGTCTGTCTGTTGAAATGGCAATCACGGCTCCACTTAGACTAATAGACATTCTCCCAAGCAGTTTGGTATTGAAAGTGAGCAAAATCCCTCGAGAATTTTAAAAGTTTTGAGGGGAAATGTAAAGCTACCTCTAAATTTCCATTAAAATTTTTGAATTTTAAAACAATTTGTTAAAAGCGTCTGGGGAGTAAAATATTTCGTCAAATCGTTTTACCAAACGCTTGGAGGTGAATAATATTTCATATTCACCTCAAATTTTTTTCACCTCTAAAATTCTTTTTCACCATGCCTCATATATTTTTGTTCACCACAAAAATTGTTGTCACATCACAAAAGTTTTTTTTATTTTTTCACTTCTTCAATGTTTTTTCATCTCAATTTTTTATATTATTAGTAATAAATATAATGTGAAGGATTTAACTTGTTTTAATTGAGAATATTTTCTTCAGTTCCAAACACTTGTGTTGAAATTCACCTCTGCGATTTATGTCTATTTCAAAATTAGCCGCAAATAGGGTTTTGATAGCAATAGTTCCTGAAAAAAAATCAGTTATTTTCTTTAGTTCTATCTAAATTTAAACAATGTGATTATTTATAGTAAATTGAAATTGAGCCGTTTTTACGGAAAACGTCTTTTTGATTTTTAATATTTGAAACACGTGTATAAAAAAAAGTTATTTTTTGTTGGTATTTTTAAGCGTGTAACATCGTCTGATATTATTTATTCTTTATTAAAAACATTTTGTTTTAATATAAATTATTTCAAATGCAAAAGTTTAATATATTTAAATATTATAGTCATATAAACTAAACTACTAGTGCCAATTAAAATATATAATAATTTAAACTTAATTTTTGATTTGTTTAGTTTAATGATTGTAAATCATTTTAACAACAAAATCCCATTTCAAGTTGTATTTATAATTCACTGTCAATTGTATTGACAACACTTCCTTATTTTTCACCTCGTAATTATTTCTATTTACCATTTACTAATTTAAATCAATTTTCTTTTCACATTAAATTAAATTCTTTGATTAAAAATAAAATGAGGTTTAACTAATTTTTCCTAGTATGAAATTACTTTTTTTTAAGTTTTCTTTGTAATGTATACAAAGATACCACCACTACCACTCCTTTTAATCTAATAGTAATTTGAAAATTTTCTTTACTTTAATGACCATTTAACTAATGGTTTAAAAGAAAACGTGATTACTTCATAAAACACCCTCCCATTAACTAAATACATAGAATGTGATGTGTGTGTGTTTTTTTCTAAGCAATTTTAATACAATTTTTGGCTAAAACAAATCTGTTAAATGGTATTATGTTCATTTAGTTGTCAAAAAAAGTAAAAGACATACTTCAAGACAACATTGTTGCAAATTAAAAGAGGAGGTTTAAATGTTATTGTAGTTATTTTGAAATCAAAATTACTATTAATTTTCTACAGATCAACATGATGTCAAATAAACGTGGTTTAAGTATTGATTTCAAACGAAGAACTGAAAGGAAATGGTACTGCAATAGACTTAAATTAGTTTTAGTGCATTAAAGGCTTTATGGTTTTTATTTCCAAAGACAATTTGAACAATTTTCGTTATAGGTAATAAAATAACTCTTAGAAAAAGTTGAAAGCGTCAAAGATACGTCCTTCTTAAGTTTTAAAACCGATCTTTTTCGAAATATGTAGCTAAAAAATGTACAAACATTATAACTCATTTTGTACACACTGTTTCAATTTCAATACTTTTGTAACACAGATATTTTCAGTTTTAAAAAATATTTTTATTTTTAAAATTTAATGTTTTTCTGAGATCACTAAGGCATGAATAATAATCAAAAATACATTGTTAGAAAATAAGGTATGAAATTAACAGTGTTGTATATTTATGTAAGAAAAGTAAGAAAAGAAAGAGTGTTGCCACATTATTTCCGCGACAACTTTTAAACAGCAATACTTTTTACTGGATAAAGATAATTCAGTGGTTAAATATGCTAACATCTTAGCAATAAACGTAAATGAAAAGATGGTAGAAAATTGTTAACGAGAATTGAGAAATATTTATTGTATATAAAAAAATAATTTGTTTTGCCTTTTTTTCGATAGAACATTTTTTTAAAAAATATTTTAAAACAAAAATATTTTAGGGACCAAAATAACGGAAGTAGTTTCACTTATAATTATTTTAGTTTTCCTCGATCTTCTCTATTCATGTATTATTCCTTATCAAGCTAAAGATCCTTTATTTATAAAAAATTTAATTATAAATATTTATTTATCCCAATATTTCGTCACCACATTGGGTGACTTCTTCAGGGGAAATTGTCTTTTTTTAATAAATACATAGATTCACTTATATTATATCAATGTACTTATATTATACCTATGTCCATTTACATGTCGCAAATCTAAAGATATATGGATGAATTTTCGTACATAAGTTTCTACTGATGGACAACCCCTATTGAATTTGGTCAGAATCTGAATTCGGACCTTAAATGGTATTTAAATACACAAAACAGTAAATATTTGTTTGAATTTTAGTTATATAAAATTATCCAAATATGACCGTCCATATAAAAACCCTCCTTCCCATTATATGCTTAACTAAACTTTAATCAAACTATAGGCAGCATATATAAATTTATTTGTATGAAATTTGGTACACAGGTTTCTATGTTCCCAAGACCGAATTCTATTGGATTTTGATAGAATCGATAATTAGGTCTTAAAATAGATCACATATGCCGGTATCCCTCAGGTATCTCTTCAGTATTCCCAAATCAATACCCCACAATGAGGGTATAATGTCCCCGTAGCAATATTTTACCCTTCTCCTCGCGAAAGCCGGACAAAAACAAAGGAAGGACCACAGAGTCGCTCCTTCCCAATATCGAGTGGTATGACCGTAATTTAGTGTAGCCTGTGAGAATTACTACCATATTGGCCAGTTCCCTCTTCCCCAGACCTAAGATTATTCGTATCCACCCCACGTCCGACTTACCCCACAGGACATCAATATTAAACCTATTCAAGTTCTCCTTGTGCAAGTTGGTGGCCCATTGTTCAAGTTCCGTTTTCGTCATCCGAAATGGTCTCGAATTTTGTAAGTTAACAGGTTCAATCCATACCTGTTCAGCCAGTCAGTTCTCTCATTCTCCTCCACTCCACAATGTCCGGGTACCCATATTAACCTTCGACGTCCCCAATCAGAATAAGCGCTCATTACTCTCTTGCAGGTCAAACCGACCCCTATTGCACAGACTCCGCTGACATAGCTCTAACCGCTGCCTGACTATCAGTGAAGATGACTGCATCCCCAGAATAATCAGTCACAATTAAAAACCAAATGCAGTTTGTAATAGTCATAACCTTCAGGAAGCACATATCTATTCCCAGATCTCCACAAAAAAATACTAAACCAGTTCTCCCGTCCAGTTTGGAACCATTAGTGTAGAAATGAATTAAATTGGTATCATCCAATATTCCTTTATCCCTCCAAAGCTTCCTGTCCGGAATAAAAAAAAAGCAGTCCGCCTATACAGGTTGTTTCATATCCAAAATGTAATAGCCTGTCAGATTTTTAAGGACTCTCTGATACTGGGTACACCGACTTTCAAGATACCACTCCCCAAGCACCATCAGTCTATAAGTCGCAAGTGCAGCCTCATACATATCCTGAACATCTTTCGTTCTGAAGGAGAGTATCGTCTTCATTGCCCTTGTAGATGTCGATGTAATCAAGCCGCTAATGCCCAAACAACATAGCCGCTGAATCGATACTTATTCAGACCTACCTTCCATAAAAACGCCCTTTCTGAATTGGGCGATTGGAGATTATTCATCGAAATTTAAAGAAAATCGGATCCTATTTGGACCTAGTCCTCATATATACCCACCTTTCAGGTGTTTGCTTAAATGAACTTTTTCGGCAATTTTGTTATCTCTATATTTTCCACCCTGTTCATAAAAATGAATCAGAAATCTTTCCGGAATTCGGACCGCTTTCCAAAATCTGCCAAGTCTTGTTGGTAATTATGATTGTTCCGATTAAAATATATTAAACAATTCTACACTGTACCTAGTGTGTGTCGTTTTAGTGAAGCTTTATTATTGATCAGTATAAATATTGGATCAGAACTAAAGGTTCTTCGATTTTAATAAATACGTTATTAAAAAAATACTCCAATGTTTCTTTGGGAAATTGTTAATAAATTTCACTTCTTTAAAAATTTATAAAAATAAGTTTTTTTTAAACCAGTATTAGGTGTGTTCGACGTACGTTACCGCGGGTGCCCGCGGGAACCCAATCTTACCAGAAAGCGTTTCTTGTAACAAAAATTGGGTAAATGAGAGCGTTCATGAGAGAGTAATTGTGTTTCTCTTTTTACCAGAACTTACCCGTACTTTTTGTTTGGGTAAAATGCTAATGCTGCTAATAAATTAACCGTTGTGCATTTTTGAAAAAAATTAAAGTTAAATAAAAGTTTACTATAAACAACTTTTCCTTCTTAATGATGAAAAATACATTTGAAAATGTAAATAGATATTTGCAATTTCAAATATATTTATAAATTACGCTGTTTTTTAGTATGAATAAATTTGACGTTTATTTTTGAGTATGAAATGTGGTTTTGTGCGTTCGCAGTATTTTGGGCATTTTTATGGTTTTGTGTGAGAATTTTTTGCTTACTCTCATTTTACCAGACTTTACCCAAAATAACCTCGTACAGACCTATTATTTAAATATCTTCTATTTTTCATTCAAAATATAAGAAAAACTTAGGTGATCTACGTGTTTTAGTTAATTTAAATATTTTTGTGACAATTTTGAATGTATTTTTTTCGCGTTAACCACATCCACCATCTAAAACCCTTTTACCTGATGACTTCTTAAATTACACACACACACAGAAAAAAATTCCATTATCACAATAACAACTTGAAAATACAAAATAACATTAACATGACTTTAAAATTGTTAGAAAAAAAAATACTGCTGTTTTTTTAAAGATCACAAAGTTTAAATCTATGAACCAGAAAAGAACACTTAAACTTACAAAAATCTAATAAAAAAAGTCTCTTTTTGACATGTTTCACCTACAACAATAAGACAAGAAAACTAACAACAATAGAAGCAGCTTGTTACAAAACATTACAACAATGTTTTGTTAACTAAACTTTAGTTAAAGTCAAGCAACAGAAACATTGTTCAAATACTTGTGAAGTTCACCAAAAAAAAAAAAAAAACTGTTGGCGTCAAAAAAGAAAATAACAACTAGACAACAACACAACAAAGTATAATGTTTTGTTAATAATGCTGCCTGTTTTTTTTTTTTAACTTTTCCATGTTGTTTGTAGGTGATAGTTTAGAAGTAAGTACTTTAGTTTCTTTAGTTTTCCTCTAAAATTGTAATACTTAAGTAATAGTATAAGTAGTGGAAAGAAGAGTGATCTTCTTATTCTAAGATATTTGTTTCATACATACTTTTTTTTTTGCATTCTGACTCTATTTTGTCGGCGAACATGGATCTAGTGCACGGTTTATTCATAATCAAGTTCGTGACTAGATTTCATGCTCGTCTATTAAGTTGGGTCAGTTCTACAACGACAAACAGCAGCAGCAATAACTAAAACAACAAGCAGCATTAACAACTACAATAACCAGCACCACCACATCAACAATGTCAAATACACAACAACAATTTTATATTAAATGTATACATACTTATATTTTTTGTACATTCTATTTTAATAAATTACACTCTTTCAATTTCTAGCATCGTCAATTTATCAGTGATGTTAAGTTTTTTGAAACAAAAACCGTAGCAAAAATAAAGTGCGAATAATCAATACAAATACAGGGTTGCCCACAAGAATTTGCCCGATATTTTTTATTAAAATTAAACGACATAATTTATTATCTTTTTAAGTTTTCTTCATTAATTTTTGAAGATTATATCTCTCAAGTCGATGATCCTTTGGGTTCGTTTTGTCGCATTTTCCTTGTCTGGTCTTGAGAGAACTTTGGGCGGTAAGTTCTCGCACTCTTGTCGGGTAATCTCTTGGAGATCTTCCAAGACCCGAGACTTCAAAGAACCCCAAAGAAAAACGTCTGTGGCGGTGCAATCGGATGATTTTGCTGGCCACTGCAAATAGCCAAAACGAGACATTAGGCGAGCCGATAATTCATCCTTCAAAATGTCTATTAACGCGCTAGCTGTGTGTGCAGTTGTGCCGTCCTGTTGGAACCACAAACAAACACTCAGCAAAATGTATGAACTAAATTTAAGTTTACTTCTTACTAAAATAAAATCTATGACTTTTTCCTTAATATTAATAAAAAAAACTATAGATAGATTACCATAATGAAGTACACTACCACTCGGAGACTCATAGGATCCATTGTGATACCCTTTGGAAAAGGAAAAATAATAAATAAAAAAAGTAAAAGATAAAGAATTGAGAGCACCCGGTGTAAAAAATCAGAGAGCATTTATAGGTCGAGGTGACCCCGAGACCGCTACCTAGAATAGCCAGCTTATCCCCCAGACAAAACCTATAGACTGCCTAGATCATATCTAGCCACATCACCCAGTTCATCGTGGAATCTTTTCCCCAGCCACCTCAGTCTCAGACCCTGTTATCTAGGACAGTCGCAGAAAATGTGCTCTATTGTCTCCAGCTCCTCAACATCCTCGCACAACCTACAAAAGTCCTGTGTGCCTTATTTCCAATGAAGGCTCCAATAGAGCCGTCACCGGTTATTACCCCTACTAAAGACCTGAGACTTCTCCTAGCCACTCCAATTAGTATTTTGCTTGCTTTTGCATCTAACTTTGGCCAAATAGCCCTGGACACCCTGCAATCAGTAGATTCACGAAATCTTTTGGAGATCAGCCAGTAATAGTGACACAACTGGGGTTTTACCCCACAATCCCTATATATAAGGTGCAGACCCGAACCCTGTCTGGACAATTCATCCGCTATCTTATTACCCTGTATGTTGCAGAGCCCAGGTGCCCAACACAATCTGATTGTTTAGAGTTCCATTACCGCTCCTAGAACCCCTTTACAGTCCATCACTATGCTTGAATGTACTGAAGGACACTTCAAAGACCTAAGTATTGCCTGACTATCCACATAAGTTGTCACTACAGATCCCTCTATGACGTTTCCCCTTATCAACACTGTCGCTCTCCAGATCGCTTAGAAACCTGCCTGGAAGACACTGCACTCATCTGGGAATTTTTTCTGTTAATTTTTTTGAAAATTTTTATATATTGGGTGTATAACTTTTAAATGCAAGATTATTTTAGGTGTTGATTGCGAAACATTGTTACAATATAAATTTATTCAGAGTATAGGCCATGGTTAGCTTTGACCTTTTCCCATATTTCTGGCAACATATGAATTCCGCGGCGAAAGAACTGCTCATCTTTTGAGGCCAACAACGAATCAAGCCAATTGCGGATACCGTGTTCTGAAGTGAAGCGTATTCCAATGAGAGCGTTCTGCATCGATCGACACAAATGGTAGTCAGACGGGGCAAGGTCTGGACTATAAGACGGAGAAGGCAAAACTTCCCAACCACTATTTTTAAAATGTGGATAAATTAAAATCATTGTGGACACAATCTTTTCCCCACCTCATAATTTATGCTCCTGCTATCAACAGAATGTACTGTAAGGAGGCATCCCCTGAGTTTTTGTTCAACGCAAAAGAAAAGGTTTTAACGGGTGTTGTAACATGTGGCCGACCATTGTCATGATGGAATATTACGGCTTCGTGTCTAGTCCCATATTAAGAGCGTTTTTTGAGCAATGCTCGCTTCAAACGAATCCAGTGGGTTCGGTACAGGTACCGAATTTAAGCAGCTCATTATAGATGGGGAGGGGCACTTCTGGTTCTACCAAATACATTACTTATTTATATAGAAAAAGTGAAGCAAAACTTCCAGCAAATGATGCTTTGTTGGCACAAAACTCGACATTTTCGAAGCAAAAAAACTTTGTTGTTTACACTATTTCGTTCAAAGGCATATCAGTTATTAAAGGCACAAACCATGTGTAATCCCGCATTTTTAAGTTATACACCCAATAGTTTAATTAGAACTAATAGCAGGTTTACAGATTTTTCAATTAGATTATGATTTGAAGAGTATCAGGGACCCTTGAAAGTCACTTATACTGACATCCATTGTGCAACTTTTGGCAGCAAAAAAAAAAAGGACGAAAGTTTAAGTTTATTGCTGTTAAAAAAAAAAATATAACAGAAGCAAATTTAGTCAAAAATAAAAAATTGGCCAAAAACAAGGGGTTTCTTAGTAAAAACAAAACACTTAAAATTTGACAATTTCTCAATTGGTACTCAAAAAAAAACAACTAAATTGGCATCACTGTAAACTACGTAATAATCTTTTTGTTTTAACACGGCAATTGTATTGTTTTTGCTGATATCTGAAAATGTATATCGCATAATTTCTATGTTTTTATTTTATTATTTTCCATGTTTTAGTTTTTCTTTTTGTCCATGCCTATGTCTTCGATGTTAACAACTTATTGTGTCACGTTAAAATATTTTGAACAACGACAACTAACACAACAACAAGATCATCATCAACATCAACATACACCAACACCACCTTCGCTGCCAACTAGCAAACAAACAAACAACCAAAAAAATAACAACATTAATAAAAACGTTAGTTAAACGTCATTATTTTAATTTCAAATACAATGAAACTAAATTATACAGCATCTTACATTGTTTTACAAAAGAAATAAACTTCCTGGAGAAAGAGAGACAAAACTTTAACAACAATGACATGTCATTGTTGTATTTTTACAACAACAACAACAAAACCATTGGTAATTTACAACTGGTACTACTTTTACTTCATTCTAAGGTTTGTATTATTTAAGTTGTAACATGCACACAGAATAAAAAAAAATAAAAATCAAACAGTAAACGACATTAAATTAAATAGGAACAGCTTTGAAATTAAACTTAAAATGTTTTATATTTAATTTAAATATGTTTGTACTTATTTTTCAAATGCGAAAACAATGTACATATTTTTAAAATGTTAAATTAATATGAAAAAGTTCATATCATATTTAATTTAATAAGATTCATACTTAATTTAATAATTTTCATAAAAAATTAAATGTTTTAATACAAATATGATATAATTGATTTAACTTAATTGTTTTCCTCTGTGTAGCTTGTCACTTCTTAGTGTTAATTAATTAAAAGTTAATATTATTTATATTTAATATTAAATAAAAATTAGAAAAAAAAATAGAATTTTGTGTTTTATTATTACTTTGTACTGAGTTGTAAGGTATTCCAATTTGGGATAGAAAGTTCAGTACCTTGGTTCTTTTATTTTTAGTAACTGTGCGACGGCTTCAATAGTTTTTAAACAATTTTGAATTCAAACAAATTAATTAAAAAAAAAAAAACAAAACAAAAACAAAAATATTATGAAAAATTTCAGAATCTTGGGAAATTAGTAGAAAGTCTTAAAAATGTTCGTATCGTAGTGTGTTTTCAAAGTACTAATATCTTAGGTTATGTGGTCAAGGTTATGAGGGAAGGTTTGAGAATTAGGAAAAGCCGTCAGAATGTAAAATTTGGAGCAATATACTCGGAATCTATAGATTTTTTAAGAGTAAAAATTATTTTTCTTTTTGTCTATTTTTCAATGAAACAGAAATTGTTTTTTAAAAGTCCTTGGATTTCAAAGAGATTCCTGTCTTTGTTTTGAATTTTCGTTATTTAGTGCAATACTAATAGCAAAAATAAGTTTTTAAACGCAAATATTTTCGGAATTAGGACGGTTTAAAAATTTTATTTTTCGTAATTTTTGACTAAAAATATTTGGAAAAAAACCAAATAATTTTGGTATTCGAAAATAATTTATGCTTTTTTCTCTAAAACCACTTTTTTCTGTTTAAGAAAAAATCATAAAAATTATTTTAACGCCAGAATTTTCCTAAACATTTGGAAAAAAAAAGTTTTTTCAAATTAAAACCTTTTTGAAAAAAAAAAAATTATAAAAATATATCAAATGCCAAAATTATAAAGAAAACAAATTTTTGATCTACACAAATTTTCAAATATTTATTAAACATTCAGAAAAATTGGAGATAGAAAATTACTTTCAAAACCCTTTTAACATAATATATTAGTTTGTTTATAAAATTGTCATGAGATGGTGCAGAAACATTATCTGAACAAACATTTCGAATATAATTGAAGTAAAAACATTATAGTCGGTCAAGCCTGACCGTGAGATTCCCTACACCACAATACGATTTAGACCATATTCTGGCAAGCGGACCAAATTCAAAAAAGAAACCTGATCCGGTAAATAGTGAAAATCAGAAAGAAATTGCTGAAAAAGTTAATATAAGTGAATTGCGTGAAAGCGGACTTATACGATATGGGGACTAGAACCAAATGTAGTCCGATTTCTTTTAAATTTGGAATTACGTTTCTATATAACCTTCATAACCCAAATAACAACCTTCAAAACCCAAATAACAACCAGATTTCTACGGTTTGGTCTGTATAAATACCTTTTTAGCCCAATTCAGATAAAACCTTTCTGTGGGGGATACATCTAAATATGGACCGATTTGAACCAATTTAAATAAGATTCGTCCAAATGATGCTATTGTGCCAATTTTTATACCCTCCACCATATATGTTATGGTGGGGGTATATATCAGTTTGTCATTCCGTTTTTAATAGGTCTAAGACCCCATAAAGTAATATAAAGTATATTTGTAATCCCTATGCGATTTCAAGCCGATTTTGCAATATCCGCCTGTCTGTCTGTTGAAATGGCGATCACGGTGCAAAGATGCATGCGGAGGTCTTTATTTTTACCTAGATTATTGGACATCCTTCCGAGCAGTTTGCTATAATAAGCAAAATCGGTCCAGCGGTTAAAAATTTTCCATACGAATTGGTGTATTTTAGTACAATTTTATAGCAGCGACTGGTACATAATATATTTTGTTATTTTTTTTTTTCTCCAGTCGCTTAGAGGTGAATAATATTTTATATTCACCTCAAAAAATTTTTTCACCACAAAATTTTTTTTTCACCTCAAAAAAATTTTTTTACACCAAAAAAATGTGTTTTCACATCCAATAAAGTTTTTAACTTAAAAAAAAATTTTCCACCTCCATAATTTTACTTCAAAAGTTGTTTACATTATTTTTATCAAACCCAGAAGAGAATTTTTTTTTTAGGATATTGGTGGAGGGTATTCAAAGATTCGGCACAGCCAAATTTAGGCCTTTTTTTACTTGTTTTCTAAATACTTTAATATTTGCAACCTGAATTTTCATTACAGAGTTTACAAATCGACTCTGAAAGTGATATTGAATTAATTATTTATTATTCTCTCTCAATTTTTTCAATTGGTTTTAATTGCAAAACAATCTTTATAATCTTACAAGGAAACTCTGCCAGGTGAGAACTCCGATTTTGTTGAAATTGGGATATGTGATAAAGGAAACAAATATAATTGACCGGTATTTTTATCGACACATGGGACACATGTCTAAAATTTATGAAACTCTAATTTATTTGTACTAAAGTACTCAAGAAAGAAAAAATGTTGGTTTCAGAGCTGCCACGCATTTAATATTTTCAAAACAGATGAAAATAGAGCTACTGGTAAAGTCGACTAAGTTTCGAATATCGAAAAAAGCCTAAACGCTTAAATCGCGTCACGTATAAATAGGAGTGCTGAACTCATATAAATATTTGGTATCTGAACCCAATTACAAAGCCCTATAAAATTAAAGTATTTAAAAAATAACAACAACATCTGAGAATGATGGCACATATCTTGTATACCACGAGATAGCTCTTTGAAATACCTTTAGTTTGATATGAAATATATGTTTATAAAAACTTCTTCAAAAAATTGTTTACAATAAATAATTTTGTATCCTCTACTACCTTTTCGAATAAATTGACATGTCACAGAACTGATTTTGTACAAGTCACTAAATTTAGATCAATTATTATATTTAAATTAACAGTTTGGTTGTTTACAAAAATTTTTAAATTAAGTACAAATCTTATTAAGGAATATGATTCTAGTTAAAATAAAATTTTTTGTATTAAAAATATGGCAACATTATAGTTTTTGCTTTCGTATTTTAAAAATAGGCAGAAACATATATAAATTAAAAAGAAAACAAACTTAGATTGATTTCAAACATATTTCTATTAATTTATTTAATCTTGTTTCTACCTGATTCAAAAAATATTTGTTCCTGTGTGTAACAGGTGACATGAGATTTCCCCCTCCTATGGCAATGCCATGTAAAAGTACCAAGTCTCTTTTAAAACAGTGGAAAAAAGTCATAGTTAAATCAATTATTAAGTCCTACTTAAAAACATCTTATTCTTTACGAATATTTTTAAATTAAGTATGAATCTTATTAAAGTGGAATATTTTTTACTTTAATAGGTTGGTCTAGGTTGAAAACCAAACCACTTATCTCCAGAAATAGGACATGTAACTTAAACCCAAAAAATTGCTTGTTATGTATGTTCAAATTTTACTGAAAATTGGACCACACACAGTTATCTTGGTCGATTAAGCTGTCTCACATTCAAAGTCTTAAAAATTTTATTTTGTAAAATATTATATTGACTGTCATTACAGTCTTTTAATTAATGTAATGTAAACGCTCTTTGGATTATGTGGACAGTGTTGTGATGCTATAATGTAAGACTTTTATACCGAATTAACATTACGCCCGAAATCTCGTTTAAACCGGATTTTGGCGAAAATCTAGAAGAAATAGATAGATATTCGTAAAATCTAGTTTCAAAATAATGTTTGCAGAACAATTAAAGTAATAGTTGAGCAGCAGCTGAGGGTCTTGTAAGCGCAACCAATAGAACATTTTTTAAGTTATAAAATCAACTAAAATTAACATTAGCAGACTTTTTTTTTGCCATTTTAGAGAGAAAAAAAATTAGATCAGATTCAAATGGCATTATGCACAGCGACTAGCGTAGATCTTTTGTGCTGCCTAGCTACTGATAAAGCTAAGAATCTTACCAGGTGAGATATTCCAAACGTCCGAAGGCGACACGAGATGGTGACCCAGAAACCCAAGCCTCCTACCACAAAGCCTGGGACATTCGCAGACAACATGCTCCGACGTCTGCGATTCCGACTCGCAAAATCTACAAATATCAGTGTCCGATTGACCCTTCTTATATCGTTGGTACGGGAGGTCTCAGTGCCCAGTAAAGTACCCCGTTAAGGTCTGTAATTCCTTTCTACCAAGGGCCAGTAGTCGCCCCGATTCTCCACTAGAAATAGAAATAAATCTTTTGGCCTGGCGTTGGCCACGAGAATTTTTCCAATAGCCAGAAAATTTAGACTCCACAACCTGATCTTCCCCCCAATGTAGCCAAAAAAATTAAAAAAGAACTAATTTTTTATTTATAAAAAATGAATTATAAATATATATTTACCCCAATATTTCGTCACCACATTGGGTGACTTCTTCAGGGGAAATTGTTTTTTATAATTAATAAATGAAAATTAAAAATTTTCATTGACAAAAAATATATTTTTTGATTTACAGCCTTTTTTAAGAAAATTGTTATATATAAAGTTTTCAATTTATAATTTTCATTTATTAATTATAAAAAACAATTTCCCCTGAAGAAGTCACCCAATGTGGTGACGAAATATTGGGATAAATAAATATTTATAATTAATTTTTTATAAATAAAAGAACTAATTTTTTAGATAGAATACAATTATTAAAATAAAATTGTATTGTATTGTATCCTTTAACCAAATAACTCTGCCGAATTGTGATATTATCCGAATAGTGACCGAATATTCTTTACATCTCTGGTAATTTCAAATAAAAGAAAGTTTGGTTCTATCTGCTTTACAGAACCTCATGCAAAAAATCTTGTAAACACAATTTTTAGTCGAAAATATTAGCGATTCCAAATTTAAGCGCTTTTTGCTCTATCTACTGTTTTGTAGTTAATAAATCAACCTCTGAAAGAAATGATGTTAACAAGAAATTAAATATAGACCCTTTATTATTTCATGAATTGATTTTTTTTCCATTTTGGATATTTATTTATGAAGTAAAAAATGATAACATCAAAGAAGATTTAAATAGTTTAAAGAATTTTGAAATACAAGATTTTGAAATTAAAAATTTCCCTTTCGAACAAAGTCCATGGTTTCTCTGGGTGTTAATTTTACTTTAACATAACTTTTATCTATCTGTGGTCCAATTCAATTGAACTGATTCCAAAGCTTATTATTCCGAACTTAATTAAAAAGTTTACCAATTTAGGACAATATCAAACAAAACTCATGCATGATTGATCTGAACATTAATGTAGTTCCAATTCTAGTACAAGATTATTTCCCTATAACTTTGAATGTTTCCCCTTGGGATACTTCCACTTGGGTTAGAATGTTTATAGCAAAATCACAAGACAAAACTCTACTGTATACTGTCTGTTCAGATATAATAATCATTTTAACATTAAAGACCACTTTCAAAGTATCAAATTGCTTACATTAGATTGACAATAAGAAAAATTATGAGTGTTCATCCTCACTAAAACATACAACACTAACACACACACATACACACACAAAGTTAAATAAAATGATAATCAAAACATAAGGCAAAAGAAGCAACAAGAACAAAAAGTTATGACAACACATAAAAATAAAATACAACCCAACCAAACTGAACTGAACATGATAGAAGATAAAAGTGGGAAATGATGATGGCGATGCCAAAACCAATGGAGCAGCATCACTAACACCATCAAAAGTACCACACAATACTACAGTCATCATTGCAAATAGAAAGCCACAAGAAACCACTAAAGGAAAATTATAACAACAACGACCAGAAACTATGTGCATTAAAATAGTTAATTCATTTAAAATTTAAACAATTAACTCTTTTATATAATTAATCTCATCAAATTAAACTTAAGTAAAAATAAAGAGTTGATTCTTTTCAAGTTCTGCTTTCTGTTTATTCTATTACGACAGAAGGCAAAATTTAGCTGTATATTCTCCTTCATCGTATTTTTCTACATCAAAAGATGAGTCTGTTATAGATGAGACCGGCCGAAGAAGATGATGATGATGATGATAATGGGTATAGTAAATGTAAGCTTAAGCGACTTGATAGGCTAGAAAACTGGTAATAAAATTTAATTTCTTCCAAAGCGTAAGCAAAAGGATTTCTTTCTATCTCTAACTATCTGTGTTGTACATGTTCTTTAAGCTCTATACTTGATAGTTTTAAACATTATTTAACGTACTTAGAAGTCGTTGTACAATCTAAGAATGGACAAAGATACACATACACAAACAGATGAGCATATCGTCAGTGGAAATGCAAAAGGACGTAACTAACAAAATTTTCAAAACCGGTTTTATTGCTGACTATGATACTTTTGACTAAAATACGTACAGGCATACACAAAATTTCGGACTTAAACGATACAAAATATCGGTTTTATGATCTAAATACAAATTTGAAATGTTTTTAATTTTTCAAGTTTTTTTTGGTTGCCCTGTAAAAAATTAAAATGGGGTTGAGTGATTTTGAAGGACTGCATGAAGTGTATGATGTATTTGCCTGCAATTCTTGTTTGTAGGCGAACGGGGTAGTAAAGCAACCGGGGTAGGAAAAGAATCACGGGTTTGGTTTTTCGTGCATGTTTTTGATATTTCTCTTTTCTTCTTCTTTTGTTGCTTCATTTGCATTCGCTTTTAGAAAGTAAAAATGTGTAGCAAAAAAAAAATTGTCCGTGTAAATAGACATGACTTTAGGTAGCAACTTTAATAAGGAATTGAGAAAAAAATATGCAATCAATTCCATCCTGTAATTGGATTTTATTACGAATTTGTTTTTTGCTTCTCCCGTAAAACAAAAATATAAATGTTAGATACGCCTCTTTTGCATTTTAGGTGACTATATTGTTGTGATAAAGAATAATAACAACAACGACGATGAAAAACCCTTTCATTTTAAAAGGTGAATGTTCTAAAGTAACGTTCAGTGAACGTGTATTGCAGAAAATGGTAGAAAATCTGCTTGTCTAACATATTAAGGGTATTCACGTTATATTATACAGATTTACGTATTTTTGTCATAGTATTCGATATTAATGGCAAGAACTGACTAAAAACTAACAAATTCCCAAACAGCAGAAAAGCTTGCCCCAAAGAAGCTGGCCATGGACATTCCACAGAGAAAGTAAGCCCGACTCCAGGCCGGCTACTCTTTTCTCCTGTAATTGTCATTTTGAAAAACCGTTTCATTTTACTATCCTTCATAAACATATTATTATCTTTTTCAAATTTCAATATATGTGTGTGGACTTATTATTATTATTTTCTTTTCTTTTCCACTTAAAGCCTCCCAATTAGCGACGAACGATACAAAATCAGCACGATAAACATAAACAAGCACTGGCTATATCATCTTGAGGTTAATTGATATAAAATTCTATTCGGTCCATTGCCCACAAAACCATACAGATTCCCTTAAAAAAACCCGCGGTTCAATATTGACGTTGTGGTGTAATGGCTATCGCGATGGATTCGATCTTCAGCGACTGCAACAATCAATTTAGAAAAATAATACGTATGAGCTTTTTCTATCTTTCATACATATCACAAAGTCCTTCTTTGTTGTATGTATATATAATACTTACCCCACCGAAGTTAAGTAGCATAGCAGGATTATAAATAAATTTTTAAGTTTTGATTCTCTTAAAAAAATAAAGTCCGCTATTCAATATAGATTTACATCGCTTATGATATACAGGTCTTCAAAGAATATATTTAATCCTAAACATTCACAGAATAGTTTCATTATTATCACTGCTCCAAAAGTAATCAATCCAAAAGTAACTCTATCATTTAGTTGCTTCCCTTAGGTACTAAATCCGAACTCTTAATTTTTTTGGTTGCATAGCTTTTCTTGTGGGTTTATATCTTCGGGAACAGTTCGTAAAAATATCCAGAGAAGCGTAAGAAGCATAATTTCTCTTCTAAAATATATACTCTTTGGTAGTGATGATTCCTGTAAGTACACTAATTGTCCGCTTCCAAGAAATATGTAGATTTTTCATATTGTAAGGGTAACACAGCGGTCATTATATCCTAAATATCCTGCGAATGGAAAAGGCTGTCCACCTTGTCCTTGACTTGACCACTTGGCCCAATACATTAGTTTATATCGATTCCCTTGACTTGCTTCCTGTAAATTCATTGCGTCCAAAGAATAATAGGGTCAAGGAATTTCATACTATCCCTTAAATACTTAGAAATTATCTTTTCATGCGGATTTAAGGATTTCAACGCAGCAAGCCTATTCACGAAAATACAAATGTATAATAGATTAATAGATAATTTGAAAATTCTTTGGATTGTTGAATTGACTACAGAGTTTGGTTTTCTACTCCAGTCTCCTTTATTAGACACAAAAATCTATGACACGCAGTATGGTATTAACTGCAAAAGTTAGTACCGGTCTAATAACCAGAGTATACATCCAATGGTTGCCAGGGTAAATACTAAAAATTGATGTAGAAAAGTAATTTCGCAAATCCCTTTTCCTTTGAGTGGTTTGAGCCTGTTTAAACCATGAGTTGTTGTGGATGGTGGTTCAGAATGAGCCTGACGATTTAGATCAAACTCCTTTAAGTTGTTGGTTTCTATCCACAATAAGTTCGTTCTCCTTTACCCATACTAAGAGTTAAAAAAATCTTTCTCTGATCAGTAAAATAAAGTTGCCGTTATGCTTCGTGAAATAAGAAGTTTGTTAACCACAGAATTCCACTGAAAACTGCGTATAACCCCTCTTTTTGAAGTGTCTCTGGCTACAAATTTTCCCCCTTAAAAACCAAAAATTTTTTAATAGATCGAGCTGCCTGTTGCCCGCTCGTAAGGTTGATTTCGAGAGTGGCTTCATGTAATCTGAATGGCAATTGATTCCAGCGTACCCAGTGGAATTTTACATTTCACCTCTAGATTCTAGAGTATACATAAGAAGTTTAATGGTTTTCCGACTGCTCTTCTAAAATATTAAACAAAACAAATAAAAAATCAAAAATTCTTGTCCCAACTGCATTTTTATCAAACCGAATTGTTAGGATTCGGGTGTCCACAATCCTAATTCAGTTGTCCCAGTTAAATTTCAGTTTTTATAATACTTTTTCATTTGGAAAATTTAGAAATATGGCTGAGCAGCAACCAAACGATTCGATTATATTCAAATTCGGTTGGGAAAACAAATTTATATTTTTGGTGCGCCTTCAGACTTCATAACAAAAAGGAAGGAACTTCACGAAGCCTCCAAGATCATTAGAAATTGGACCATGATTCCACTTTTGTTCTACGAATTAAGGCTTGTTGCAGCGAGTCTCAGATGAGAACCGAACCGACAAACCGCTTACTCGCATCGATGGTACCGTATTCTTCATTAAAAATTCGCAACTTTAGCTGTAACATATCAATATTTAAAGATCGTTTTCGATATAAAACAGTTTTATCGATGAACTTTTTCGATATAAAACAATTATCTATAAAGTATAGACCTATTTTCCGATTACGTTTATTGTGATATTAAAGCCAAAGGAAAATTTTCTTAACATCGACGTAAACTTCATTCAACAACGTCCCAATCAACCGAGTCAATCGCTGTTGAAAGTAAAAAACGTAATAAAAAAATACTTTAAAATTTAGCTTAAAACATATTAACTCAATAAAATTAATACCCTAACTAGGCAGAGGCTTAAGGAAAAGTTTTTTGTTTATTATTATTTTTTTTTTCTATTTTATATAAATAGAGATTTTCCATTTTTACGCTATGTTTGGTACACTCTATTATTATCATTCTAGGATTTTTCTTTTGCGTCGTTTTTTTTTACTTCTTTTTGTTGCTTTTATTAAAAACAATATTTTCCCAAAGCTGCTGCACCCTTGCGCGTATAGAGTTCGTACAAACATACCACCACATGATGATGTTCGTAATGATAAAGGTCTACTTTAAGTGCTTAGTGTTTGCGATAGTGATTTCTGATTCTTTTGTCTTTTTTTTTTTTTTGTATAAATGTTGCGCATGAGCCCAACTAACCGACCCGACCGACAATCTACTCAATTCGAAATATGCCTAGTGTTTTTTTTTTATTTTTTTATTATTTTCTTAATTTTACTTTTTTTATTCATTCTGCTTCAATAAAGCCTATCAATTGGATGTAGCGTCATATTATTAAGGAAATAAGGAAGGGTCTTTTCTAAGTCTTTGAATCTTTTTATTTTGGCAGTAGCATGGTGGTAATAAATCTTTTTCTATTTAGTAATAAAAATAGTTTTATAACAATGATTATTATAAAAAAAAACAAAAAATGTTAAGAAAAAACCATAAGGAATAATACCGACTTACTTAAATCGTTGTTTTGGGATTCGTTAGAGTGTACTTGGTTGGTATTAAAGTAATATGCAGTATGCGTTTATTTTATAATGGTGCAATTGCCATGATTGTCTTAAATTTCCTTTAGAATATTATTATAATACATACTTATAAAACATACTATGAATTTGTTAGTCACAATTAAGCGCGCAACGTATTTGGTTACAAATGTCGGTACAATTTTCCAAGATCAAAGTTCATAAAGTTATTAACAAGTTACTTTATTGGTATTGGCTTAAGAAGATGGAAAAATTTGGAAGTCAGAAAGTTTGTGGTAATCTTAGTAGGTGATACAAGCTTGATACTTTCGACGATTAATCGTTCTCCGTTTCGGTGTGATTGCATACTGGGGCCATAGTTTCTTATAGAGAACCCGAAGTTTATAAGACTTCTCATTTTAAAAAAGGCTCCGATATGGTCCAATATTTCGCCGAGTTATAGCATTAGATTTCAGTAAATCTGCGGAAACCACAACTGTCCAATTTCGTATACACTCAGCAAAAAAAGTTAGTAGAAAAATTTGTAAACAGTTTTCAATCCAACTTTACTATTTTTGTACTGATTTTTAGTAAAAAAATATTATTTAGCAAATCTTTTTGCTATTTACATTTTACAAATTACTGAGTTTTTACAGAATATTTACAAATTTTTGTTGCTAATTTCAGAAATCATTTTACAAATTTTTGAAAACCGATTTGCTAAAATTAGCAAAAAAAAATACTAATTTTAAAAAAGTGGATATTGAAGGAAATGTTATTTCTAATTTAAACTTACACCTACAAACTTTAAAGTGCCTTAAAATGTTACATGGATTAAAATAGGACATCCACTTAAAATAGCACTAAAAAGTTTTTTTAGTTCTAAAAATCAGCCCTAAAAACGATAAAAATTTGACCTTAAAAGTAAAAAAAAAAATTGACTAAAAAAAATAAATTTAAAATTTTGTACTAATATTAATAATATCGATGGCTTAATATGGCTTTTATTAAAAATTGCATTTAAACTTTTTTTGTATCTAAAATTTTACGTATTTTATTAAGTTTTTTCCTTCTCCTGTCAAGTAACAAAAAATCGAGTTAGGACCTTTTTATATTAAGCCATCGATATTTATTTATTTTTTTGCTGATTTTATCAAACAGATTTTAAATTCGACTTTACAAAAAGTCTACTAAAATTTAGTAGCGGCTACTAATTTCATTGTACTACACGTCAGCAGACATGTGTTGCTATGATTAGCAAAATATACCGCTGGGCTCAAATTAGCAAAATTTCCCGTAATAATAGCAAAATTTTCAGTTACCATTACAGACTTTTTATTGGTGAGTGTAGGTTAGAACTGGTTAAGTCGAGTCCTCGCAAAGTTCAATTGGCTCCCTAATATTATCAGATGTAAACGACAAGCGCCACGTTATATTAATTAAACCTGATGTTATCCAGATTACCTCACACTCACTTTCATAGCAAATGCCAGAAGTGCTAAAAATGCAACTCCAGAAATTTCTTCCTGATTTATACTTGATACTGATAATTGGTACACAATATAAGCTAGAGAGTGGTACATTATATAATCCAGCGACTTTCTCCCTTCTGATTATATATGGTGCACCAGATCTGCTAGATTTGATTAAATTTGAAATCTAACTAGATCTGGTACAATTAGGTCTCATGTCATTTAGTCAGATCTGATCTTTTTTTTACACGGGGATAAATGTAAATAGAATTGATAAAACTACGCTCTTGGGGACACATTACGTTAGACGAGTTCTATACAACTTCATTGGAATACGCACTTTTTCCCATCAAGCACGAACTTTTAGCGGCCTTTTAGAGCTGATTATATACTTTATAGAGAAACTATACTACTCAGGGTTCTCTCGATAATTAGCTCGGTTCTGAATGAGGCGTATATGATATCGGTTTTTAGATATGGACTACAGATTGGCCGATTAATGTACAAGGACTGCTTTTAAGACAGTCGCGAACTTGATGTAAACGGATATATTGGTTTCTTCAGTGGAATTGTTTAATGAAATCTGATAAAGAGGTATGGACAAGGTTGACGGACTTGACTACCTGTGCGATATATCGTACCATATCGACGTTGTCTCACAGTAATCGTTTCGTTGTGGTGTAATGGACTGTTACACAGAAAGTTGCGGGTTCGATCCCCGGCTAAGACAAAATTAATTTAAAAATATAATATTGTTACAAGAAATTTCTAGTAATAGAAATTTCTTTACACTAATTTTGACAGCTAGAAAAATCTAGTGTGGTAATAAACTAGAAATAACTAGAATACCTGACTACTCATATAAATACTGGTACTCGGTGACGCAGCAGTTCAGTTCATAAGTAAAACGCAAAGTGTGAAGAACTAAAGTGTGGCTAACGTTTAGTCCATCTGCATCGTGCAAATAAAGTGTGCTATTAAAGTGTTTTTCTGTAATTTTTAGTGACGGTTATAAATAAATAGAGCTATAAATAATTTCAAACGGTGTTTATTATTTGCAATATGGAAAGAACTCGATTTATTTAAAAGGTAAATAAATCAACGATTTAATAAAGGGTAAAATCGTAACAATATGTATGAGTTATCTATCCCTTATACATATCGCAACGTCCTCCTTCGGTGTTCCCATAGCACTTAACCCCACCGAAGTAAAATAACATAACAGGGCTTTGAACAAAAAAGCTTCAGCAATTTCGCCAACTCTCCATCAGATGCCGAACAACAAATGTTCTAAAAAAATTTATCATTTTGCGCAATTACAGTATTGCCACATTTGAAGCCCTTTATATTTTACCAACTTTCTTCCTCCTCTATCCACTTTCCGAAGAAAACAACCCATTTATTAGTAGGAAGAATTTGAGTGTTACTTTTCTTTAAAAAAAAAATATCCCTTCTAAGCACATGAGAGCTTATACGTGAGTAGAAAGCAAGAGCTGCCACTATAATTAAGAGAAGCAGATAGTTCTGTATATACTTTTAGAATGTCCGTGACTGATGGATTGTTATTGTTAGTCATCTAGGAAATAGATTCTATAAATATATCGATATATATATTATATAGTATATCGATGTAAATCTATGCGATCTATGAGACTTTCTTCTCCGAGAACTTACATTGTTTTTGATCATGGCTTTTATATGGGTTGTGATTGATTGAAATTTAAAAAAAAAATTATAAATATTTTTTTGTTTGATTTCAAATCGTTAGGATAGTTCTCTCGACATGGACATGCCTTTGTAAACATCGTGGCGTGAGATTGCTAGTTGCAATTTTCTTTGCGCTCTCCAATCATGATTTACCAACATTATTTTTTTCTTTTGAAATTTTGAAAACGGTATTTCCAAAACGTTCGATCGTGTGTGGTACGGAGCACGCGGGCACATAGAAAAAATAATTATAATCCCAACCGAATTTGGTTCCAACCTGGTTGTGGCAACCGAAATAGGGCTAGGACAACCTATTTGATGTTGTCAAGATCTTATTTTTAGTTGGAGTAACTGAACGCCTGGATTGAAACCAAATTCGTTTGGGATAGCAAATCTTTTTTTCAGGGTGTGTCAAAGTCATTTTCAAGTCAGAGAGAATACGAGGGCGAATCAATAAGTCCCTGACTTTTTGAATGAAACACAGTTTTTTTTTTTCAAAAAAAAATATATTTTTTAACACAATCTCCTTTTAGCTCAATACACTTAGTGCAACGTTTCTCCAATTTTGTATCCTTTCCAAAAAATAGGATTTTTGAGGTCCATAAAATAGGCATTTCTTTGATCAATAATTTTATCGTTGGAGCTAAATCTCTTTCCACCGAGCCATTTCTTTAGGTTTGCAAATAGGAAATAGTCACTGGGGGCTAAATCCGGAGAATAAGGCGAATGAGAGGGAAATTTGTAGTCTACTTCATGGATTTTTGCCATGGAAACTAAGCTGTCACACGATTCCGTTGGTGGTCGATTGTGAGCAAACGCGGCAGCCATCTTGCGGAAAGCTTTCTTATACTCAAGTGATCGTTCAAAACTGAAACCACTGATCCATGTGAGATGCCTATGTCTTCCACAATCTATCGCACATTCAATCTCTAATCGACCAACACCAAATCGTGAATTTGTTTGTTTTGGGTGTAGAGATCTCAACTGGGCGTCCAGAACGTTCGTCATCTTCCGTGATTGTAAGGCCACAACAAAAGTTACTAAACCACTTTTTTACCATTGAAATCGATGGTGCAGAGTCCCCATAGTATTTATTAAGCTTTTCCTTGGTTTGTTTGACGGTTAATTTTTGGCAAAAAAATAATGTTTGTTGAGCACTCGAAATTCACTTTTTTCCATTTTTAAAATAAGCCACGAGGTTGTATGTTTTGAACAGCTGTTAAACGCAAAGTAAATGACGGAACTTGCTCAAAATTTGACAGTAGTCTATTTAAAGGTGGTACTTGATGGGAGCAGTTTTGCATTTCATATTACTACTAGGGAAGTTCGAAAAGTCACCGACTAATTGGTCCGCCCCCGTATATCGATTTAAAGCGATCTGCCAAAACATTGCGCATTATAAGCTTAGTAGAGATGGGACTACATTCAATGAGATTCGTTCCTTCTTTTTAATCTTTTATAAAGCGCTTTTGGATCAAAAGTGTCGTTGTATAGTCGCAAAGATGTGAAGAAAAAACGCTCCACCAATGTGTTCCTACATTCTTCGTCTAACTATTCTTTATAACGATAACGTTTTTTATATAATTTTCTACGAATTCTAATATCTAACAGGTTAAACATTTTCGAGCCTATGCTGCATCTAATCGATACTTGCATGGTCGGCACGCTTTCCAGTAGCTTTTTAGAAACTTATAACCTGTTTTACTATGCATTTTATCATAGGACCCCCTTTCTTTTTGCTGTGCCTAGTTAGACCTACACTCAGAAAAAAAAGTTAGTAGAAAAATTTGTAAACGGTTTTCAATCGCACTCTACTATTTTTGTACTGATTTTTAGTAAAAAATTATTATTTAGCAAATCTTTTTGCTATTTACATTTTACAAATTACAGAATTTTTACAGAATATTAACAAATTTTTGTTGCTAATTTCAGAAATCATTTTACAAATTTTTGAAAACCGATTTGCTAAAATTAGCAAAAAATATTACTAATTTTAAAAAAGTGGATATTGAAGGAAATGTTATTTCTAATTAAAACTTACACCTACAAACTTAAATTTCCTTAAAATGTTACATATATTAAAAATGGGATCGGAAGTGAAGATACCGACTCATGTCTAAAAAGAGGACATCCACTTAAAATAGTACTAAAAAGGTTTTTTAGTTCTAAAAATCCGCCCTAAAAACAATTAAAATTTAACCTTAAAAGTAAAAAAAAAAAATTGACCAAAATATTTTTCAAAACAGAAATTACCAAATTAAAACAAAATGATTAATTCGTTTTTTAAAAAATATAATCAAAATTTTTGATGCTCGATAAGAAAAATAAATTTAAAGCTTTTTACTAATATTAATAATATTTAGTAATTTTTTGCTGATTTTAGCAAACAAATTTTAAATTCCACTTTACAAAAAGTCTACTAAAATTTAGTAGCGGCTACTAATTTTTCTACTAATTTCATTGTACTACACGTCAGCAGACATGTGCTGCTAAGATTAGCAAAAAATACCGCTGGGCTCAAATTAGCAGAATTTCCCGTAATAACAGCAAAATTTTCAGTTGCCATTACAGACTTTTTTTGGTGAGTGTAAAGTTAAATGAACAATAAGGCTTTAATAGTGTTTCTGACTAATACCAATTATTATTATGATTAATTTTTGCAGTTTATATTTTGTGAGAAAATTGTACGTTCTTTTATCTTTTATCATTTTTTTTTAATTACTTTCATGTTATAAAACCATGTAAATCTTTTCTATTGAAAGCTAATAACAAATTTTCACCCATTAAAGCACATTATTGGTAAATTACATTAAATACTTTTTCTATACTTGCTGCTTCTTCAAAATCACTCCAATTTTAATAATATTATTCATTAAATTTAATTGAACATCAATGTTAGAAAAAAAAAAATCTATATAAATGTACAATTCAAGTGGTGATTGAGTAAGTGAATAGTCATACTCCCCATTACTCCACTTTTATTCTATGTTGTAAATGTATTTGATGATCCCCCCTATGGAATCATTTCATATTTTTTGTCTATAGAAAACACATCAAAAAGACAATTTACAATCAATTAAATTAAATTAATTAAAAGAAAAATCTTTAAATGTAAAAAAAACACATAAATACAAAAACCGATTAAGGTTGTACCTACTAATAATGGTGGAATGAAGTTTATGTGTGTTATGACTGTAGGTAACCTGCGTTAAGTATTGAAAATTTATTCCAATCATATATCATGTTTATGTGCCAAAACATATATCAATTGTTAGTTAGTTGGTTATTGGTTAATTTTTTCAATTATTGAAACAAAACTGTTTACAAAATTTAGTACCACATACAATGAGAGAACAAAGTATCCTAATACGAAGATTTCGGAATTTAAAATTAAAATTTTCCAAATTTAACATTATGATGGGAAATGTAAGCTCGGTAAGCTTTTTAATAATTCGTTTTAAAAATTGTCGAAGAATAAAATTTAATAGTTTGATTTAAATTTAATTCTTCAACAATTTTTAAAATTTCTTTGATTTTGCTCAAATAGTTTGTCAAAATCGACATGAGGTCTACACGGCTTAAGGTTTATTCTAATTGTAAGAGCTAGCTGGTTTGAGTTAACCCTCTAACGCAGCGGTTCCCACTAACTTTTTCTTCATGTTTTTTGTTGAAATAAAAACATTTAAATTAGAAGATTAAAAAGAAAGATAGAAAATCGTTTTCATTAGAATTTACAGAAATAAAGATATTTACCAAGAATCTGTGATTTTCAATAGGAAAAATTTATTCTTAAGCATACTTATAATCTACTGATTTTATAGAAAAAATAATTTGTATTAAATTTAACAAAAAATTACCGGAGTCTGAAAAGTCCTAAGAATTGGAATATCCCATATAAATTTTCCTGACTTTTTATCAAAGTTTCTTTTTAAGCTACTTTTGATTAAAAAAAAAAAGTAAAAGATTTTTTTATTAAATTCAAAAGTTTTAAAAATCACGCTATATTCATTGGATTGATTGGAAAATTATTTATTATTACCTTTTTATTTTCTTCGCGGACCCCTTTAGATGCGGCTACGGACCCACAGAGGGTCGCGACCCCACATTTGGGAACCGTTGCTCTAACGGGTAAGTGTGCCTCTACACGCAAAGAAAAAACATGGTTGGGTCAATCATATTCGAAGAGCATCATATATTTTTGGGTTTATGGTTGTACCAACCATAAGAATATTTCCTTTAGAAATGTTTTTTCTATAAAAAAAATTAATATTAAGGACTTTTTGAAGAAAAATTGTTAGGGAAAAAATCACAGACTTTAAGGACTTTTCTTTCTTTGATTGTATAATTATTTATTGATTGTTGCCAACATTTTATCGTTGCATAATTATCATATTTTTTTCATAGTCAGAATTTTTGTTACCACAGTATGGTTACAGCCAATCATGATATAAAATAGAAGGTACCAATCATAAAATATTAAAATATTTACTAAATAATGAAGCTAGCGACCATGTTGATGGTTAAAAAACCAATAACTTGGTTGTGACAACCATGCCCGATTGCAGCAAGCACAATTTAGTAGCAGTGATCATATTACAACGATGTTTTTTCTCTGCGTGTAGTCGCTCTTTATAAAATAGAACACAAGTGCGTCAAATGAGTATTAAGAATAAGAATAATTTAAATATATATAGAAAAATTTAAAAAAAAAACAGATTTAGTCTACACGATATACATACTGAAACTTGGGGAAAAATATAATTTAGCAACCAAATTACAAAACAAAAATAACTAATCTTAAGACTAAGTTCCAAAAAAAAAATCTTCCACATCTAAAAGTAAAAATCATCTCCCAATGATTTTTTCTTATATCGAAATGAATCAAAACGCCCATTAAACCTTTTTCCAATTGGGTTAAGGTACAATCAGAATTAATAAATTTTTTCCAATAAATTATCCGCCACATTCTCCAGTTTGTTGAAAAAGTAAAGTGGTTTTCTGAATTTATTACAAGTTTTCTCAGAGATCGTACTGTACGTTTTGTTATAGCTGGGATTTGATTCAACGAGCTTCAGCTTAAGGTTCGGTAATTTCTCCCTCCCCTTTTCACATATTTACTGGTGGTCTTCTTGTTCAAAATTTTAACCATATCTACTATATTGCTGATGACTGTACCATTTGTCGCCCATTTTTCGCTGATGATAGGCCAAGACTTTTGGATTTTAGAGGCGGATTGTGAATGCCATGGGCCTCTGAAGGTCAAGACCTTCTATCTGTTTTTATACTTTCTACACTCATTATAATCCTTGCATAAAAATACGAAATTATTATCAAAACAAGAAAAACTTTCGTAAGATAAATGAAAATTGTTGTTATTTTGAAATTTTTTTTATATTTTTATAGCTGAGATATTATCAAATAAAACATAAACATGTATTCTAAACTTAAGTATCTAAAAACATAATATTTTGAAATCCAGGGCATTGTCTTACTTAATCCAGTATACCTTTGCTTTTTCCAACTGATTTAATCTCCTTGGCATGGATTCATACAGTTTCGATATATAATTCATATAATTCAATAATTCCATTCAGCCTGTACCCTCACCCACAGCTCACTTATAAACTTTTAAGGCTCTTCGTAATCAGCCAAACGACATTTTAAGTTAACCGAAGCATTTTCGATCGGGTTAAGGTTGCCACTCCATGAGTCCAAAAACCTGAGAACTAAGCCATTCCTTGACCATTTTCGCAGAATGTTTGGGGTCGTTGTCATACTGAAAAATAACATTTTCAGGTCTATCTGGTATTTTGGCGAGGGCTAAAGGCAAATTCTCTTGTAATACTGCGAAGATAGTCCCCCTTTCGCATAATACCTTCGATCCGTAAAAGTGGGCCCACACTATATGGTGTTATACATCCCCAAACCATAACAGACCACCTACGTGCTTTATAGTTTGAGTTACATAGGATTGGTTTGGTGTGGTTAACGGCTTGGCACAATACCAAATTTTCCATCCGATTGGTATCTATTGATTTTGATCTCATCGGACCATATTATCTACAAATTAAAGAAAACTGCCACATATACGACAAAATAAGCTAGTAAAATAATCATACCTTATGCCAATCAAGAACTGTCCATAATTTTTATTTTTCCAAAAATAACTTTCGCGCTTTTACATTTTTTGGCGATAGTTTTGGCTTTTTCTTTTTAATACTGGCTTTGTATCCAACGCTTTTAAGAGCCCTTGGGACTGTCCATCTGCTAACATTCAGAAACTGCCTCTTTTGTGATCTTGATTTTGCCCGAAGTGAAAAGACGTCCTTCCAATGGCTCTAGCTTGAGTGTCACTGATTTTTTTTTTTTGGTCTTCCAATTTTTGGTATAGGCTACTGATCTGAATTAATTTTTTTTATCACTCGCAATAAAAATTGGTGATTTTAAGGGTGGAATCGTCATATTTAGCTTTTTCCAGCAGCTCTTTTTTCACGTTATCGGCTGTTGGTTTCATAGAAATTTTTTTTATTATGTTTCACTTTATTATGCACAAAACTAAAAAATTTTCAAACTAATAATGTGTTTAAACAATTTTAGTACCGTTAATTGAATATTTTTTTGTTGGTGCGAAAATGAGCCAATTGCCATGTAAGTGATCGATTTTTTAAAAAGAAGAGAACGGATTTTGGGTGAGATTATTTAAATTTTAAGAGAACTATAAGTATGAAATCTAAATAAACAAAAAATTTTGTTTTTGTAAAGCAAACAGAAAAATGGCAGATCATTGGCTCACTTTTGCACCAGACTGTATTTAAAAGCGATTTTGCCTAGCCCTTATTAGATTTGTTTTGGGGTTTTGATGTTATAAGTTGAGCTGTCTCCTTAAATTAATGAAAGTAACCCGCTCACATCATCTTCCAAGAGGAATTTCGGAGATGTGATAAAAAAGACGAGATTAACGGACCCTTGTTTTCTTTTCGACCGATTTTTATATTTAGGGGGAGCAAATAGGGTCCCGTAAAAGAAATATCAGATCTTGTTTGATCTGATTAAGTTAAGACATATCATATCCAATTTTCTCTGAACATCAGATTTAAAAATAAATTAAAAAATATCTTTATTTTTATATACATTTTTATTTTGAAACCTCAAATTTAAACTATCTTGTAATAAATCTGATATTACATATAAACAGATCTAACACCAGATTTGATTATACATGGCAACAAATAGTAAAAAAAATAAAAAAATTTAAGATCCATTTAGATATGAACCTGGCACTTAATCTGATCGGATCTGTCCGTTAAGTGTATCACATATGCCAGATGTAAATATATATTATCAGATCTGGCACCAGATATAATTAGATGAAATTATATCTAATTGGATTTAAACAGATTTGATATTTCCAACACCAGGTTACAAAATTATGGATTTTTTGTTTTTTATTTCATACTTGTTGCACAAAAGTTCTAGGTTTATGGATATCAAATCGATGGCATTAAACTGTTCTAATTGTGCAACAAGTTATTATTAAAAAGGCTAGAAATTAAAAAATTTCAAACGATTTCATACCCCAAAAAAATACAAGTTCATAATTTTTGTCTCTTCCATCACACTCAAATTTCAGCAAAATTGAAATTCGCACTTGGGAATATCCTGTGTCTGTGGAAAAATTTTAATACTTTTGTAATTTATCACCTTCTGTCTAAGATCAATTTTGCTTTATCCTTACAATTTTTTTTTTGCGCTGTTTTATGTGAAAATATCTTTTATATCGTTATATATACTTCCCTCATATTATGTACACTTCAATGGATAAGTAAAAAAAGTGCATTTATACTTCCACTTTGGAGTGTTTAAATTTATTCTATGCTCATTATATTGTAACTACGTATGAATGTTTTAAGTTAACGTTGATCGTTTTAATGTTGTTGTGGGCTTGTTTTCATTTAAAGGTGCAAGGTGTTACAAATGATCAAGTATTTTAACACGCACTGTATTTCTTTTCCCTATGTGAGTAAACTTGGTAATCGTTTGGTTCTATAAGACCATCTTTCTTCTTCTACGAGCATATATCCCCATTATAACAAAATTGTTAAATGTTTATTAGTCATTTTCAATTTTTCAAATCCCTTCTTCTTCTTCTTCTTGCTCTGGTGGTGTGCGCTGGCGGTAAAGTGTGTAAGTAAGAAAGCGTATGAATTGAATAGAAAACCAGCTCCCCTCCTCATTAATATTGCTGATCACATATTGTATACAACTAGAGTGCTTCAATAGAGTATGGTGCGTTTTTAGCTTCTAGATAGATTTTTTTTTTATATATATAAAGAACTTACCTTATTTTATAATGGCTTACATTATGAACGTGTATGGTATATTTCTGAGGTTTTTTTTTCTCATTACTTTTTGATGGAAAAAAAATAAATAAAATCAATTGCATTGATTGTGGTTTTTATCACCATTTTCGTATTAGGTGTTGCATGTGTTCTTTATTAATTCATATGCTACTTTCCAAACCAACATTCAATTCAATATCAAATTAAATTCATTTTGGTTTTATATTCACGAACACAACACTTAAAGTTTATGATAGAACAGATGAAGAAGAAAGAAGAAGAACAACAAATAGAAAGGTGTTAATAAAAGTCGGGTTTTAATTAAGGAGTTTTAATTGTTATGATGGGATTGTTATTTGCAAATTAAAAGGCATTGTTTCCCAGCAAAAATAAATGGAAGTGATTCTTAAGGAATTAATTTTTCATTGACTCCAAAGTATCGTTTAGTTCTGAATTTCCTTTTCTAAGGCAGTTCTTTGTCACATTTTCAAAAAATATGATTTTTTAATGAAATGTAACACTTTTAAAATCTATGGCGGGTAATTTACTTTAAAAACAACTAAAAATAAACATTAGTCATACACTCACAATATTATGTAGTTAACTGTTTGTAGTTTAATAAAAAAGTTTTCCGTTCCATTTAAAAATAAAGGAAGATACATTCATTTTTCAATGAAATATCTATATTAACTTTTTTATACATTTATTCGAAATAATTTACTATCATTTACCGATTTTTTTCAGTTTCATATATATTTTTCATTTGTTTGAAATTTAATAAAAATTTACCCACAAAACGGAAACTTGTGGTTTATTTGTGTCCGTAACAGTTATTACAAATTTAAATTTTGTTTGCTGTCTGTTTCAAAAAAAAATAATCAAAAAATTTCAAACACATTAACACAAAAAGTGTTTATAGCTTCATATGCATACATACATTTTGTATTGTAGGAGTATATTAAAAAAAATACAAAAACGGAAATAATTTCAAATAAATGAAAAAAACATTTATTTTTTAAGGATTGGTAGGTAAAATTTTGACATTTATTTTAACTGATTATATCATTTGTTTCTTACGGACGTGTCAGTTGATTAATCAACATTTAAAAATAAATAACAAATGGTATTTAATTTAAATGAAAGTTAAGTAGACCGGTTTTTAAATGAAATATCATTTCTTTTAAATGATATTTTCAGTTATTTTAACTTACAAACTTTTTTAAGTGTAAATATTTCTATATAAATGCTTTAAGTTTTAGTGATCTTTAACTTACAATTTACAAGATTTTAAATTCTTAAAATCGTAGTTATTACTGATACAAAAAGTCAAATATTTATTTAAAAAAAAATTGCAAGAATTTCGAATAAGGTAATTTAATAAATAAGGCCCGTTTACTAAATGTCCCGTTATAATTTAACCAACAGTCAAACTCAAGCTTTATATGGGAAACAACAATAAATGTGTAATTTAAATTTCCTGGCAGAAGCTAACGGGAAATTATGAAAATGAGGCTAAGGCCCAAATACTGATATCCTGTTTAAATATAAATTACAAATTCAAAATTTATTTGGAAACATCAAAAGATCTCATTTTTCACTAAACCATTAGAAGGGCTTTAGATGCAATGAAAAAGATCATAAAAGAAAACTTCCACCCTATGACACCCATATGTAAAAATCATTGGTACAGATCCAAATTTTCACAGCACCGGAATCAAAATCACTGCTTGTTTGTCTCTTCTTTTGCTACTTTTCTTTGCTGGGTTAAGATGGCAAAAATGATTTAAAAAGAAGTATATTCTAGAAGATTATAAAATTGATCTGAAGCTAACATGTATTGTTAGCTTCTAGGAAGCGATAATGTTAGTGATTATGCTTGAAACATGTCTTGACCCTATTGGATTGCCAACGCACCTTCTTTAACCCTAAAAAGAAAATCTAGGTATTTTTTTAAGAAAAGCTTAATTCTTATTACTCCTAATGTGTTTTTTTTTTTCATTGGAAAGGAGATAGAGGAGAGATGAAAGTTGGTGAAAGATGAAAGACTTCAAATATGGCAACACTGTAATTGCGCGTGATCATTAATCTTAGAACAGTAGTTGCTCGCCATCTGATAGGGAGTTTAGGAAAATTGTTGAAGCTTTTTAGTTTGTTTTGTTATTTTACTTCGGTGGGGTTAAGTGCTATTAAAACACCGAAGGAGGACGTTGCGATATGTATGAGGAAGAGAAAAATCACACATATTATTTTTTCTAAATTGATGTTGCCGTCGCAAGGAATCGAACCCGCAGCCTTTTGTGTAACAGTCTAACGCAACGCCCCCCTAGAGGAAAAAGTTTTGTAGTTGTGGAAATGTAATTTGACTATATTAAGATTGTAATAAACAGAAAAGTTTTCTGCGGAGAGTTTATTTCTTATAGGCAATAACGAATTTTTCCTATTTTGAGCTATGCGATATACCAAACAATCGACAACAAACGGATATGATCTTCTTGTTAAGCATATATTACGGACTAATATTCGGGCTCTGGAGGTAAGTTCACGTATGTATAGCAGCTCGGTAATATCGATAAATAGTATTACACAATTCACATTTCGATGATGATGCAATAGCGTTGGATACCCTACTGCCGATGATAAGCACCAACACCTACTGAATTCTCATGTCCAGAACATCAAAAGTATCCAAATTCTCGATATGTGCAGATAACTTTATTGGCTCCACAGCCCTATGGGACAACATACAATATTGGGTTTTACTCGCATTAAAAACAATCCATTTGTACTTAGAGAGGATTAAAAGGTACTTATTGAGTGTATTATTTACAAGCTGTCTTTCGATTCCTCATCAAGGAATAGCCTACGATCAATAGAAAATAAATGACAAATGTTGCTGTTATCTGCAAAAGAGTGTATAGGGTTTAAATTTGTTCAAGGATGTTATTAAGAAGAGAAAGATAGGGATAAAACATTTTCAGCTTGCGGCCCCCTGATTATTATGACAAATATGTGTGGAAAAAAGTATATGTCAAATGCTCGCCACGGTTTCGGTGGCATACCTCTATGCGATGATCCATATTTTCAATGACTCTGAGACATAATTAAGGTTCAATGTCGTTAATGTGCCGAATTTTCTCATCCTTTAGCTCTTAAATTATTCTTGATTTATTGAAGTACACTTTTTCTTTTAAATATACCCAAAGAAAAAAGTCCAACGGTGCCAAATCACGTGGCGGCGGTGAGATAACACGGCCATTGAATTTCTCGCGCAAAAGGTCCATTGTTTCGTTGACTGTATGGCAAGTGGCACCATTCTGTTGAAACCACCTATCGTCCAATTTCATATTCTCAATTTCTGGAGACAAGAAGTCCGTTATCATCTCGCGAGTCGAGATTGACAGCTCTTCTGCTACACAATCGCGAACAAAAGCAATGTTTTCCGCTGAACGAACTGGGCGAGCATGCACGGGTGTTTTTACATTTCCTACAGACCGGGTTTGCGGAAATTTGCGCGCGATTCTCCCGATTGTGGACACATTTGGTCGATTATGCTGACCAAAAAAATCACGAAGTGAACGAAATGGATTTTGATTTGAACGCCCATTTTCGTAAAAGGCTTCAACAATCTTCAAATGTGTACCTCTCCATGGTTGAATTTGTCAAACACTGAAACAAAGAAATGTCAAATTAAGTTGGTGTGACTCACAATTAACACTGTTCATTATGGTTGGACAAAAGCTTATAATAAATCAAGTGAAATCATTAGCGACACCAAAAGCAATAAGAAACGCAATAAGAAACGTGCTTTCATAAATTCCAAAGTTCCGAAGGTTCCGATAACAGATCTTCCGTAGCACAACTTCTTCAAAAGCTATACTGTAGGAAGTGAGTTTATCCCTATATGGCTAACAAGCTGTTAGTTTGCCTTGGTCCCCATCACCCTCAAGAGCGCAGAGCAAGTTCCAATTTGACTATAATTTTTAAGGATATTTGCTGCACCATTTTTGGGGATTGGCTGAACATTAACAAGCTTCCAGCATGAGGAAAGACACCCGCAAGGTATGAAGAGCTTAAAACACTGTTTCCACACCAGTTATGGTGTACCATCCGTCCACTATCGCTTGTTTACACTTTTGACTGGACGAACTTCGAAGAATAACGGAGAGGAGAATTAAATTGAATTCAAAATCCGTTGAAATTTTAAGCCTTTTTCTAAATTTCTCCCAGCCAAACTGTACAAAGAAAATATTTTAATTTATTAATTGCAGCACGAACTATATTGTATTGCAATCAAAAACCTCACCCACCCATCATCATCCATCCCAAACATTTCATATCAGAAAAATAAAATCTTTATAACCAACAACCATCTTAATCTCAGGATATTTGTTACGAATAAAACGAAAAGAGTACACAAGCCCATATTGATAATGTAATATTAATTATAAAAAATAAATTTATTTTTTTTTTACTTTCCTCTAATATGATTTCTTTCATGCACATGCATGCATGTTAAACTCTAATGGTAACAACAACACCAATCACCAACAATTGACCCGCATAAAGTTAAACAAACGAAAAGTAACGGATTTCTAATGGACCAAAAATCAAAAGAAGAAAAAAAAAAAGTTTAATACAATAGTATATGCAATAGGGAGCGTGGAACGGGCAGGAGGTGATAGATAGCAAAGGTAGGACAATTGATAAAAATGAAAATAAAACAAAACAACTTAAATGGCCTGCAGAGATATGAGAGATGCTTTCAAAACTGCAAATAGCAACAACAATATCAAAATCGCACAATAATAAACAACAACAAATATTATCTTTCACCCGATGTAATCGTAATTTTAATAAATTGCTGATGGTACATTAGTGGTGGCACACAGGCAATCAATAGTAGTGGTGCGGTGGCACAAACATAGTTGTATGATTATAGGAGCAAATGCTGCAGAAGTAGCAATTGTTACACTCTATGGCAATAAAAAGTATGAGTTGCGATTGTGAAATAACTCAATTTCACTTTAAAGGGGAAAAAACACATTTCTTTCTAATATGAAGGATTTAAGCTAATATATAAATAAAAAAATGTAGAAATATTTCATCAATTATATTAATTTTGCTACAGAATTACAATGATTTTTTACTACATTTTTTCATACTGTAGTTCAAAAAAAATTTTAGTATAACAATAATAAAATTCTTACAATTTTAAAATAAAATTAATAAATTTCTCTTTTTCTTTACAGGTAAAAATTAAATTGTTTACGATTGAATTTAAGGGTAAGATGGGTGCCAATCCTGAGTCGGTTTTATCACTGCGAAGTGATAAAAATTGTAATTGTTTTTAAATAAGTGAAGACTAATTTTTCATCGCTTCACAGCTTTGCAAATCATTCAGAATAGGTACCATAGTATTATTTGTCGATTTGCAACTGCGTTTAAATAAAGGCTTATCCATTTTTCGGTTCCAAAAGTAAGTTTAAATAAAACACACTTAAAGCAATGATTTCGATAAAATATTTATTTTATTATAATGTTTGGACCTTGCCATTACGTACGAACTACAATGTTATTTAAGTGACAGCCTTTAGATTGGTTGCAGCAGTCGATCCTCTTGAGTTAGTTTTCAAAAACTTTTTCGCGGTATCTCGGCGATAACTTGTCGAATGTTGGTTATCAAATTCTTCAACGTTAGGGGATTATTCGCGTAGACACGGTCTTTGACGTAGTCCCACAAAAAAATCTAAAATGGTGACCAATTGACGTTGTTCAGCTTTGAAAGCCTGTTGCTCTAGCACCCAATCAGCATATCTACGGCATTGTGAATGGCCAGCTGGCTTTAATTGTTGCGTGAGTTGGACTTGAAGGTGCAAATGTAAAATATGCCATAATGAGCCGTAAGATCGACAAATTCGGATTATCCGCCACACTTTCACAATGTGGCGTTGTGGGGTAATGGTTAGCGTGTTGGACTGTTATACAGAAGGTTGCGGGTTCGATCTCCAGTGACGGCAACATCAATTAGACAAATATGTATGAGTTTTTATCTTTCATACATATCGCAACTTCCTTCTACGGTGTTGCCATAACACTTAACCCCACCCAAGTTAATAATATAATGAACTAAAATGCTTCATCAATTCCGCCAACTCTTCATCAACAACTGTTCTAAGAATTGTCATCTCGCGCAATTACCCTGTTGCCATATTTAAAGTCCTTCATCTTTCACCAACTTTCATCTCTCCTCTATCCCCTTTCCAAAGAAAACAACACATTAATTAGCAGGAAGAATTGCCTGAGTGTTGCTCCTCTTTCCAAAAAGTAAAAAAAAAACCAGAAGCGATATTTTCGGCAGTGCGCACATTGCGATGATTAACAGGCCTGACCACATCTGTAACGCTTTCAGTCTCTTCAAATTTGTTTATAATCTTGCCAATTCCTTGTACAGTAGGTCCATTAAGACGACAATTATCACCCCGTAATGCTCGAAAAGTGGCCACGTTTGAACTACACCTTTTGTAGTAAGTTTAAACTATTTTTACGCGTTCTACGGTTGTTAAACTATCCATATTCGCAAACCTTTACTTTAGATGATAGATATTTAACAGCCTTGCCAGACTGGCGGTTTTGAAACCAATAAATGAATAACCCGGTATATGGCAATCCTTGTGTTTGGGAAATCGAAAACTATACAGACACGACACAATTTTATCCGACAAATGGCCGCCGTCTGCGGTGATGCTCTTTTGTTTACATTTTGCATAACTGTGGGGTGAAATTGAAAATTTTAGCTCGTATTTTGTTTTTAACTCCTCCAAGGTAAGAGGCTTTTTCATGTACATCAACTACTTCAAATATCCCCAGAGGAACAAGTCCGGTACAATCAAATCGACAGGTCTGGCTGGCTAAGCCAAATCATAGAAACGCGAGATTACGCGCGTTGGGCAGACACCAGTTAAAATACGCATTGTATCGCGTGTAGTATGACAGTGGCCATTCCTGTTGGAACCACATGTCCTTCAAATTCAGATCATCACTTACCGGTAAGAAAAATTCAGTCAGCATGGCTCTACAGCGGCCGTCGTTCACCGTCGGCTCTTCCAAAAAATTAAGTCCTTTTCCGACGTAACTGCTAGAGTATTCAAAAACCGAAACCGAAAACCGGTCAACCGGTTTCTTGTTTTTTGAAAACCAATCGGTTTCGAATATTTTGTAAATTCGAAGAAAACCGAAAACCGGTCTTTTTTGTTCGGTTAACCGGTTATTTTAATTACATCATCAACTGGGTTACTTGGTCTCTTTCATTTTTTTCCCGAACGCTTTTATAATCGTTTGGTTATGAAGATTAAGATGTAAGTCTAATCTATCAGACTTCACTTAACTTTGGATATTCAAAATTCAAATAGTTTAATTTCTGATCTAAATAACACAATAAACAGTATTCAAAATCCAAAAAAAAAGACTTGTACAAAATCATTAATCGTTATATGATGGTTTCATATATCTTGATAAATGCGATAAAATAACTGAAAAGTTGGACAATTTATATTATTGTCTTTTGACTATTTGTCCAACATCTACTATTAGTGAAATAGTATTTTCTACTTCTAGCTTTATCAAGAGCAAACAAAAAAATTGTCTTAAAATGAAACATTTAAATTGCATGTTATTTCTAAAATATTATTTTAGAAGTGAAAATAGATTTTCTTTTTACATATTTAAAATGTAATATTAAAAAAACTTATTTAATGCCAAACGTTTTAAACGTTCAAATTACTAACGTACCTAATTTTACCAATTTACAAACTTAATGATCTCTATTCATTTGATATGAATATAGTTTTATAATATTATTTTTTAAGATATTATATTAAAAAATATTAAAACCAATTAATAAATGAAATACAATAAAAAATATTATAAAATATTTTTTTTTTTTAAAGAATGTATTTTTTTATTTTTATTACTTTATATATTAAATATCTTTTTTTTTTGTTTGTAATAAAAACAATTAACAAATTATTTAAGCTTTTTATTCAAATTAAAAAAAAACCCGAAAAAACTGGTTGACCGGTTTTTTCTGCAAAAACCGAAACCGGTTTTTTTTAAATTCGATTTTTCGAAGAAAACCGAAACCGGTATTTCAAAAAGGCCGGTTTTTTGAATACTCTAGTAACTGCACACCAAATAGTGACTTTGAAAGGGATTTTCCGACTCCTAAAACCAAAAATTTTGCTTATTGGCGTGGCCGCTGACATAAAAATGATCCTGGTCGCTGATGATAAATTTTAAGTTCGAAAATCTTACGGCTTAGCTATATATCCATTCACTATAATTTTCGCACGAATGTCAAAACCAAGCCGACATTGACATTTGAAAAAATGCTAGCACTTTCCAATAGGGTGGTATTTATTACCCCACCTTGTACTTTTTAAGGAAAGTTTTTCCATTTTTATACCCTCCACCGTATATGGTGAGGGTATATATCAGTTTGTCATTCCGTTTGTAACATGTCGAAATATAGGTCTAAGACCCCATAAAGTATATATATTCGTGATCCTTATGCAATTTTAAGTTGATTTAGCGATGTCCGTCTGTCTGTCTGTCTGATAAAATGGCGATCACGACGCGAAGACGCAAGCGGGGGTGCCTATTTTTACACAGTTTATTGGACATCCTCCCGAGCAGTTTGGTATTGAAAATGAGCAAAATCGCTCAAGCGGTTAAAAAGTTATGAGTGAAAATGTGAAGATACCTCTAAATTTTCCATACAAATTGGTGTATTTTAGTACAATTTAATAGTAGCGACTGGTACATAATATATTTTCTCATATTTTTTCATCAGTCGCTTATAAATGAATAATATTTTGTAATAACCTCAAATATTTTTCACCTCAAAAAATTTTTTTCACCAGAAAATTTTTTTTCACCACAAAAAATTTTTTTCACCTCAAATTTTTTTTTTTCACCAAAAAATTTGTTTTCACGTCCAAAAAAGTTTTTCTCCTTAAAAACCTTTTTCACCTCCATAATTTTACTTCAGAGAACATTTTTTTTTGCAGCCGAATTTAAGCCTTTTTATACCCTCCACCATATATGGTGAGGGTATTTATCAGTTTGTCATTCCGTTTGTAACATGTCGAAATATAGGTTTAAGACCCCATAAAGTATATATATTCGTGACCCTTATGCAATTTTAAGTCGATTTAGCGATGTCCGTCTGTCTGTCTGTCTGTCTGTCTGTCCGTCTGTCTGTCTGTCTGTTGAAATGGCGATCACGACGCGAAGACGAAAGCGGGGGTGCCTATTTTTACCCAGATTATTGAACATCCTCCCGAGCAGTTTGGTATTTAAAATGAGCAAAATCGGTTAAGCGGTTCAAAAGTTATGAGTGGAAATGTGAAGGTACCTCTAAATTTTCCACACAAATTTGTACAATTTTTCTGTATCTATTTTTTCTTTCTGTTAAGTAAGTAAAAATGTTATTAAGTCTTCTTTTTGTTCGATTACATTTATTGTCTTACATACATACTATGAGAATAATAACATTCTTAGAGCTATATGTGTGTTACTCTGATAACTAAGTTAACGTAAAAATCAACAATGTTAAAGTCGCTAACAGAGCAGACCTCTGTAAATAACATTGCTAAAACTAAATAAATAACATTACTAAAACTAAATAACAAAAGTTCGTTACATAAATTGACAGAACATATTCATATTACAGTTCATGCAAAATTTAGTATATACGTATATCATCTTCAGCCCCTATGGTGGAGGGTATTCAAAGATTCGGCACAGCCCAATTTAGCCCTTTTTTACTTGTTTTTTATTTAAATATCCACTTCTTAATCCTGTTTATTGTCACCAACTGTAACATCACATACATAGTGGTGCCATCAATTGCCAAACTGCTGATGTTATTATTGCTTTTTTTAGCTGCTTCTGTTATTGTTGTTATTGTTGCTACTATTATTAGTTAGTGGTGCTTGTTGTTTTTTTTTTTTTTTCTATACAATATTGCTGAAAAGCATACGTTCGATTGCCACACGCCCAATAATAATGACGATGATGGGAGTGCATGCATGTCAAAATGTTGCCCCTATCCATATACGAGAAACACAGAAGAAGCAAAAGAAGAGTTTTGTGCTGCACTGTATTTTATATTTGAACCACAACCAACTGTTTTTTTTCTTCTTTCTTATATTTCTTACCAGCTTCTTAGGCTTCCATAAAAATAATAATAAAAAAAAACATTTAATGTAATGCTACTTTAACAATATTTTGTTGTATTTTAGTGTGATTGTAACTGCTGCTGCAACTTACCACTACTACTACCATTACTACCACTAGCAGCTATTTTAATCATCATATCTATCTATTCATCCATATATTTACAACAACTTCTCGTATTTCTCACAAAAACTACCCACGGTTTTATTTTATTTTTTATATTTTTTTATTTTCAGTTTTCCTACAATCAATGTTAGTTGTTGCTGTTGTTTTTGTTATCGTAATGCGACAGTTAACCGTTGCTTCTAAACACCACAAACTAACCAAAAACCATTCATTTCATTCCATTTCCAAAACAAAAACTCACTGTGTTAATGTAAACATTGGAAATTTATTGACAAATAACACGCGACCTAAGGCCAAATTTGCCATTAAATAGAGTTTGGTCTCCTAAGTTTTTTTTCTCTTGGGTTTCTTAATTTTTGTTGTGTTCAATGTTTTAATAGTTTCCTCGTTAACTTGGCACTTAACATTAACTACTGTTTTTCGAGCAATTAATAGTTAGGAGTTGTTAAGTTTTTTGGTAGTATGTAGTACTTACTATTTAGCTACTTATTATTGGCAAAGTTCAGAGTATGTTTCTATTTTATAATTAAAATTAATTAATTAATTTTTTTGCTTAATTTGTTAATAATCAGTTTTGGTCGTATTTTAAAGTTTATTTGGATAATTTGTGAAAGTTTGTGTTAAAGTAACTGCACTTATTGGGCCAAGCCTGCATATAATTATAATTCGATGATAAACTAAAATAATTTATAAACTATTTAATGTCGACTATTTATAAGATTTAAGTAAAAAGTTGAAATCATAAGAAACTCCCACACTTGGGGAAAGTGGTAGTCATGTCCCCGAAAAAGATTCCTGGCTTTAAAGAACAATCTATTTTAATAAAAAACAAATATCTTTGTGGCTTCCATTCTTCGATGGGTTCACATTATAAGATTCTCTTAGAAATTTTTATAATTTAGAATTTTTTAATCCAACCTCTTCAAACCTTTAACAAGACTTTTTCGAATCTATCAAAATATCACTATTTAAATATGAAAATTTATTTTTTTTCGTTCACTTAACCTTAGGATTTTCTGCTTTTTATAAAAAGGAACCATATCCAACTATGGAGTCGTTAAAATCGAATTTTAAGGCTATTTCTGAGGGTCAATTCTCGTTCTGTGATAATGTGAAGTGAAAAAAAACTTTCACTTTCGTTTTCATAAGCACTTTTCACTCGAACAAATACATAAATTGCGATTCTCGTATGTATTATGAAAAAATTGTTTCATTCGCACTGTACCCATGAAAATTTTGTAACTGTGTTATCCAAAATTTAAAGCAAATGTCAAAACAGAGAAAAACATAAACAAAAGTGAATTAAGTTCGTAAAATTTATTTTAAATAATTATATAAAAATATCTGGATTAATTGTATTATTGGATATTACTCAAAGAATTCCGGATGAACAAAGGTAAGACAATGATGTTACAAGCATTTCATTGCAGTAAATAATTTAAAAATTTATAGGAATTTTTTGAGAGTGCTGAGAGACGCATACTTCGTGCTGACCACAATCCATTCGAGATGACAACCGACAAGCACTTCATGGATTTATATCGGCTTACTTTAAGTGAACTATATTTGGTGCGCGTATGAAGTCTAATATTACTTAAAGAAAAAAACATTTCATAAATAATATAAATAAACTATAAATAAATATGCCATATTTTTTCCATTTTTCACTGTCCTTTTGGGTCCCACTAAAACTGTTAAGGCTCGCCGCTAATTCGTTACACTTTTCGTCTCTAAATTTGGCACCATCTGCAGTTACAAATCTTTAAATATGGGATTAATAAAAGTGTGATTATGGTTATTAAGCTACTTACTTATCGTTTGCAATGTCCACATGCTTTTCTTAATAATTAATTTAATACTCCTGTTGGCTTTCGCTGGCACGCTTTCTTCTTACAATCTTCTCCATGTTTATTTCACTTATAAATGGTCTGTGTAAACAATTTTTTCATATGAAAATATTTAGACAGTTGTTTGCACTGTTACACAAAACAAGAATCGCCAGTGCTGTGCAATCGTGAAAAAAATCTTGTTTCGTTCCACTTTTTTTTTCATATGAAAACGTTTTGATATTTCTTTACATTTTTCACAGAACGCGAATCAAAAGTATTATGAAAACGTGAAAAAACTTTTCATTTCACCGTTTCACAGAACGAGAATTGACCCTCTGGTAACCTTATTGGTACTTTTTTGCTTTAGTTTTTAGATGTTATTGTAAATGATATATATAATTTTATGGGTACTTTATATAGTGAAGTATGCAATGACTACCATATTCACATGTTTGATTCTTTTTTTTTATTTTAAACGTAGACATATTTTTTTTTTTCAAATTCGTGCTAATATAGATTTTATTGAAATTTTCGTAAAACCCTTTAAAAGTAAAACAACTTGGCAGTCCTATGCTAAAACATAGGCATTATGTATATCAAACTTGCTCCGAACCAAAATATATCCAATTTTCTTCTACCCATCGAGTTTGCAGGAAATATTATACAGTTTCTTACATTTATTTTCTCTATTACACATCGAAACTTAATAAAAATCGCAGCGTAAAATTTGTTCATACTCAAAAAAAATTTAAATCAAGCAGAAACAACATTAAATTAAATAGAAACAGTTTCAAAAGCAAGCCAAGTTTGTTTTAAATTCTTATATGTTACTACTTAACTTTCAAATTTAAAATCAATATCTAAAATTTTGAAATTATAATTCAAATACGAAAAAGTTTATTTTAACTAGAATCATATTTACTTTAATAAAATTCATACTTAATTTTAAAACTTTCTTAAAAAAATAAGACTGCACTTCAAATATGATATAATAATTTATTTAGTTATGATTTTTTTCTCTGTGCACATAAATATTCTTAAGACTTTTTCCTTTTAAAAATAAAATTTTCTATAGAATTTCAAGTTTTTAAACATTTTTTACCTTTCTGTTAAAAATTCAAAAATTAGGGTTTTCCAATAAGGACTTGACAACTTTTTTTTAAATAAAACGCAAACCATTTGAGATATTTCCAAAACTTTATGATCGACTTGAAATGCAATCAAAACATTTATGAATGGAACTCGACTTCGTTTATATGGCCACCGCGGGCGCGTCGGCAGCGTTCGATTCGTTGGACCCAATTTTTGATGACTCGGTCACACATTTCGGCCGTAACGGCCGCTATTTTGCGTTCAATGTTGGCTCTGAGTTCTTCCAACGTCGTCGGCCTGTTGGCATAGACCAATGATTTGACGTAGCCCCAAAGAAAAAAGTCCAGAGGCGTTAAATCGCACGAACGAGGCGGTCAATTGACTGGTCCATTTCTTGAGATAACACCAAACTTGTTCTTCAGTAAATCGATTGTAATGTGTGCTGAATGTTTTTCAATTCGGGCCAAAAACAATCGGTATCATGGCGCGATAACGATCGTTATTGACGACGAAAAAATATGGCCCAATGATGCCGCCGGCATGCAAACCGCACAAAACAGCTATTTTTTGTGGATAAAGTGGTGACTCATGAAGCACATGTGGATTTTCACCAAACCAATAACGCATATTTTGCTTATTGACGAATCCATTGAGCCAAAAATGAGCTTCGTGACTGAAGATGATTTTGCTCTTAAAGTTGCGGTCACCGACTCCGAATTTCGGTAGTACATTTTTGTAATTTGCATACGTTGTTCGTTCGTGTACTTTACCATGATGAAAATGTTGAGTTTACTAAAAAAAAAGGAATGTAACAGTTAGATGATCAGTGAAATAGTGCGTTCACAAATTACATTCAAATTTGTCAAGTACATATTGGAAAACCCTTTATCTGTGACATTTGGACAAAAGTACTTATGATTAAAAAAAAAATATTTTTTCTAAAAATACCGTTTTTTGTTATAATTTAAACTTTTTGTGCACTTTTATTACCTTCTTTGTTCTTCTAATTAACTTCTATGTTCTAAAAATTCATGCAAAAAGTGTAAATCCTATTCAAAGAAGTGTCTTTGACAAAACAGCTTAAGTTGATTTAAGTTCTTTTGCTAAAATGACATGATCCTTATGCAATTTTAAGCGAATCTAGTAATGCCCGTCTGTCTGTCCATTGAAATAGTAATCACAGCCCAAAGATGCAAGTGGTGTTGCTCATTTTTAATCTGATTGTTTGATATTGAAAATGACCAGAGTCGGTCCAGCAGGTAAAAATTGTGATCTGTGCATTTAAATACAATTTCATAGAAGCTTCTGCATGCAGAGAAAATATATGGTTGGGTCAATCATATTCGAAGAGCATCATATATATTTGGGAATATGATTGTGCCAGCCATAGTCGTACTAGAATATAATAAAATAACCATAATTTAAACATAATATAGTCACTACATTAATATTATGATTCAAAACTATGCAAACATGCTTAAAACTTAAGAATATTTTGTTTAAGAAATGTTTTCCCTACAGAATAAATTTAAAATGAAGGACTTGTCAAGAAAATTTCTTTGATTGTATGAACTTTTTTAAAGAAAAATATTTCAAAAAATTTTTTAAATTCAATGGACTTTTTAAAAAGGAACATAGATTCTATTGTTTTTTTTTTCTAATAGAAAAATACTTAGGTTCTAGAAAAATTTTTAAAATTTTATTTAGATAGTCCTCAGTCTCAGAATTTTTATTTTACAAAAAGTCCTTAAAATCTAAGAATATTTCTACTAAAGAAAGTTTTTGAAACCTAATTATATATTCAACTGAATATTTTTTCACCTCGAAACATTTATTCTCACCATATAATTTTTTTGTTACCTCCAAAATTTTTTTTACCTCCTTATTTATGTTTTCTTATGTGGAGAGTTGTGTTTCCAATTATTCGACCCTGCCGATTAACCAGTTAGGGTATTATTCGAAAAATTACGAAAATTGATTAATCGATTCAGTTAACCCTTAAACCTAAAACATATAAACACAGTGTAGACATTTTGTCGATAAGGCCGAATTTTTATTTTCGAGAAAAAAGAAAATTTCCTAAAGAAACAAGAGCTGTCTTCAACCAATAAACATTTACCTAATTCTTAAAAATTTGTGTTGTTTTTGCGAAATTTTTACAGTTTGACAGAACTTTCACTATCTGGCTTGAGCTCTAGAGCAGTGATCGGCACTCATAGCACTCAGGGGCCGAACACATTCGGCAATTTACACGTACACGACACGAATGTCAACAAATCTCACAGCTAAGAGCACAAAAAATACAATTATTTCACTCAGTAGTACGCTAACTTTCAACAGAGCAAGTATGTGCCACATTGTTGAAGAAATAAAGTACACTCTAAAAATTTGTTTTTTTTATAATTGGTTTTTTTTTATTGCAGGTATTTATTTTGTTTTCGTTTACATTTTAAATTAAAAATGTTGAACGTTGAGTGGAAAGAACTTTTTTTATTTTCTTTAAATACATTAAGGCCCATTATTATAACTTGCCGATAGCTAAAGTTAGGATGTTAACGGACAGATTATTAGTTTTTCGTTATTATAAGTATACTTTAACCTAAAAGTGACCGATAAGCTAAAGGTAAGTTCATCTTACCTTTAACTTTTAACGTAAGGTTTAAGCATTTGAAGTTGCCACATTTTCTGCTCTGCAGTGTAGTTGCCGTGTAGTTTTTTGCTGTTTGGTTTTTTTCTGTGTTCACCGTCGTTAATGTAAATTTTATATAACAAACATTTTGATCTTATACACAATTCGAAGAAATTTTGTTTTTCGTTTGTATTTTTTGTTTGTTGTAAGTAAATAAATAAATAAAAGTACGTCGTTGCCACTACGTATATAAAAGAACCATTTTAATTTGTCAAAAGTAATCGGTTTTTGCTCTAGTAATGCCATATTTTTAAAAAACTTAATTTTATTTTATAAGGAAGTTGTAATAACCAAAAAAGTTAAAGGGGACTTTATTCCTCACTTTAGCTAAAGTTACCTTTAACTAACACGCACCTTAAAGGCAAGTTATAATATTGGGCCTAAATGAAGCAGAGTGCAATCGAAATATTATCATTATTATGAATTATTTTTTATAATAGAGAAAACATGAACTATTTTAATGCAATGAATACGAATATTCTCTTATCGATTAATTCATTTATTAATTTATTTATTCATTCATTTATCTAAAAAGATAAAATAATTTCTTGCAGTGTAAAACACCAATACATTCATATTCTCTCTTTCTGCCGACCACTGCTCTAGAGTTAAAGGGGTTTTCTAATTAAAAAGCTATAAGAATCTGCCAGTAATTGTAATTTCAAAATATGCGAAATCAAATAATAACTCGTACGTTAACTTGAGAAAATTTTCAAAGATTTTGTAGTTTGAATACGCATATTCTGTCAGGTCCTTACCTAGTAAATTGTAACAATTTACTTTTTCACATAAGTTCTACTATTTCGAAAGTATTTTCCAAATCAACTTTTTTAGTTTTTTTGAAATAAAATAAAATTTTCGAATTAAAAGCAATTTTTATAACATAAATAATATCATAGTGCTTGTTAAAAAAAAAAACCCAGCCAAGTCTTGGATTAATTGGAACAAAATATTTATTTTAAAAGGTTTTTTGTTTAATGTCTGCCTATTCTGGAGAAATTGCTTTAGAATATGAGAAATTTTTAGAGTAAATTATATCTCAGAACCTGAATCAATAATTAAACAGAAATTTTCTGTTTCTAAGAACGATTTGTTGAATGACATCTTGCCCTAAATTTCTAAATTTTTGTTTGAAGTTATTCCAAAAGTAACCAGGTATTCCTATAACCGCTTCTGAAGTTATATCTTACATTTAAGTTAAGCAAAACGGGTTCCATGGAATTTGTTCCAATAGAACATGTTGTCGAAAAAGAGTTGGTTTATGAAGCGATTTCAAAAGAATTTTATTGGTAGAATTCCTACAGAGTTAAATTATCAATTGTCTATTATGGCATCGAACAAAAATGCAACCCTGTCTTGAAATACAATAATAATAATTTACACTAATTAGAATTTCTTAGAGAATTAAAACAAAATTATAAATATTATATCGTATTTCCTAAAGCCTGCATAGCATTTGCTTGAAGTGCCCAGCAAAACTTTTATAATGGGTGCAATATTCTCATGCGTTACCTTGTAATGATAGCTCGTTACCTTTTTCATTATTTGCAACCATAAAGTAATAATTTACACATTATTGATTACGTAATATATGATTTATAAATGTAAAGTAATAGTTGAAATATTTTTGAAAATCTATTTTTAGATACATTACTTCATATTTTTTGTAAGCAAAAGGGTAATGTATGTTTGTTTTGATAACACTAGGGAAAAAAAGAAGCGCAACAATTCATTTAAGTTTAAAGCAATCAAATACTATATGCGTCGATAGCTCAGTGGGTAGAGTTCTTGGCTATCAACCATATTTCCCTGGTTCGATTCCCAACTTGACCACATTATTTTTAATTATAAATATTTTAAATAAAATATTTGTAATAATTTTTTTTAATAAAAATTCTTTTTTTTGAAAATCTATTTTTAGACACATTACTTTTTCCATTCTCGTAACCATATAAGTAACCCCTTACATTATCACCTCTAAAGTAATCTGTATATACATTACTTTGAGGCTCATCGCCTATAAAATTCATCAATGAAGTAAGGTGTAAAGTAATCCATCGGCCCCTATGGCTATACATTACTTTAACCATTATTTGGTAATGTGTGGTTTTGCTAGGTAATTTAAAAAGTTATCTAATCCTTAAGAATCTCTTTCACTTGATTTGAATAGAATTTGGTTGTATTTAAGTTAATGGTTTTTAAACTTTTATTACCATATTTTTACCAAAAGTTAAATATTTTGGAAAAAAATAACAGAAAACCCATATAAAAAATTTAACCGGTTAATCGACCTATTTTAACCGATTATATGGGTCTAATAATTATTTGGGTTTAAATTATTTGTTTCGAACTTAAACGAAATAGACACGATTAATCGAGCAATCGATTAATCGAATTAGAAATACTAGTGGAGAGTATAAAAAAGTTTCGGTATAAAGCTAAATTTACTTACGATTTCACTTATTTTGTTTGATTCCTGGTTTATTTCGTTACTAAAAAAAAACTTTTCTATGGAAAAAAATTTGCAATCTATGAGGAAATATCTTCATTTCTGATATTACATTTGATATTTCATTTTAGTCAAATCTGAAATGAAATCCTTATTTGTCTAAGAATGGTGACTTTGCAAAATTTATTTTATTTAATCTGTCTCCCCAAATATCTAAAAAAATTATGTACCATCTGTTAACTTATAACAGAAAAATAATAAATTAACCTGTCATTTTTAACGTTGTTGTTACCTCAACATACATTTTGAATATGTTTTCATATAAATTTTCTCACACACATTAATATTCTTTTTTTTTTTTCCTAACAACTCAAAACCCTTATTTTATACTAAAAGTTCTATAAAATGCAAATTAATATAAAACCGTTATAAGTAGAAAAAACGTTAACAAACATTTCAATTAAATTCCTTCACATTGCGCCGAAGAAAGAAAAGAAACACACAAAAGAAAATGTGTATAAGCAGATAATTAAAGGAATTTATTCTTAAATTTTATTGGCAATTTGAAATTATTTAAGAAAGTTGATCGAATTATGAAGCTATTGCGGAAAGAAGTACACCTTAGTCCAGACTTAATTTCTAAAGTACTTTTACCAAGGAATATGTAACAATAGGATGTACAGAGTTAAGAGAATTGAGTTCCTTGGCTAATGATTCAAAATCACTTAAAACCCACATCTGTACAAAAAGCAAAAAGGATCAGCCGAAGTTTTCTATAAAAAGAAAATAAATTTCATTAGAAAATTACTTAAATATTTGGTGAGCGTGATTATAACTCCCGTGAGTCGTTCGTGAGTGTGAGTAAAAAGAAATTGTTCTTGCTTAATTTTGAATTAAAACTCGTGAGCGTGCGCAAGCGTAAATAATTGTTCGTTTTCAATATTTTATTTAAAAGCTTTTAATTTAACCTGTAAGAATTAATTTCATCAGGATTCAATTCTTTAAATTGCTGATTAAAATCATAAATTTATTTCAAACTCTTAAACAGCCTACATAATTTTGTTCCAACTACAAATACAAAACAAACAACACCTACACACATGTCGCTACGACCAAGAAAAACAACAAACTTGAGGGCGTGTGTAAATTCTATAAAATGCGTCCGACGTCGTAATGCATGAGAATGATTTTTCCGCTTTGTAACCAACAAAAAAAAAAAAACAACAAACGTGCAATAAGGCGTTTTCAAAAGAAATTACAGATCAAGACAAGTACAGTATTAACAAACAACAACAACAATAAAAAATGGCTAAAAGTGAAAGAATTGAAAATACTACAACATGTTTACAATAAATAAAATTAGAAATGCAAGTTGTTAATTCTGCTGGTATTTGAATTTAAGAAAAGAAACTCTATAACAACTGGGTTTGTTTTTTAAAGTGCATGCGTAACCAGGTTAGATTTTCAGTTCTTTGTTTTATACCAAATATGGGTTGGTAAACTAAATTTTGTTTTTTCAACCCCTGTTTATCAGGGGGTAGTTTAAACCAATTCACACGCTTTAAAGTCATACATTAATTAATTTTTTTCAAATGAATTTGCAATTTATTAGTTAAATGAAACAAATAGTTTTTTTTTTGCCTTTCCAAGTGTTTGTTTTTTTTTAGGAACTACAATTTATAAGGGTTTTAGTTAGGGGTTAATATTAATATTATAGATTTTAATTTATAATTTTATTTTAAGGGAGTGACCGGAAAGTTTTAAAGATATTTCGTCGATAAATTCCAAAGTTATGACCAATTATGTATATTTGTCAAAATGTATGAAGTTTTTGTTAGACAGAAATTGCCAACCATACAAAAAAAAAAATAGAACTGGAAAGCCTCTATGATTCTTCTAAAACTCACCCTATAAGAAATATAACCAAAGGTTACAATTAATATTGTACTAGCAAGACACTGGATTTTATATCACAATGAATGTTTTTTGCAAGAACATTTCCTGGAGTATAAAAAAAACCCAATTTTTTTTTTTTTTTTGTTATTTAAAAATATGTTTAAAATTACACAAAAACTGGTGTTTTTAACAAGGATTTTTAAATTTTTAAACAAAAAATGCATATACAAGTATATGTCGGAAAACTGATTTAAGTATACGATATTCATCCTTATGAACTAATCTATGATAAAATATATTGCTTTTAAAATTTTGATTTTTTTTTAGCAAAAATAACAGTTATTTTTGTACTTTTTTTTAAGCAACAGTTTTTTTAATTTAATTTTTTTTGAGTAAAAACTAGTTATTTTTGGCTTTTTATTTTTTCGAGAAAAAATAACAGTTGTTTTTGATTTTTTGTTTTCGAGTAAAAACAACAGTAATTTTTGTCTTTTCATTTTTTGAGCTAAAATAACAGTAATTTTTGTCTTTTCATTTTTTCGGGCGAAAATAACAGTTATTTTTTATTTTTTCGAACAAAAATAACAGTTATTTTTTTATTATTTTTTTTTTAATAAAAATACAGTTATTTTTTTATTTTTTTTTTTTTTTAATAAAAATGACAGTTATTTTATTTTTTTATTATTTTTTTTTAAATAAAAATAACAGTTTTTTTATTATTTTTTTTTAATAAAAATAACAGTTATTTTTTGCTATTTATTTCTTCAACCAAAAATAAAAGTTATTTTCTAAAGAAATGTACGTGTTATAATAATTTAGTTGACTTTAAATATTTATTTGAATGTGCATAAGTAATTCTAAATACTCCTAATAAGTCTTTGTTTTTTTTTTTTTCAATTTGTTTGCTGTTGCCTAACTTGTAAAAATTTTCGAATAGCACAGTACTCGTATAGTTAATAATTTAAGAAAATAGTTGATAAAAACAGAGAAAGACTTATTAGGAGTATTTAGAATAGTATATAAAAATGTGAGAAATCACAAAAAAATATGATCATCACATGCACATTAACATAAATATTCAAAGTCAACTAAAGTAATAAACACGTATATTTATTTTTGTTGGAAAAAATAAAAATGAAAAAATTATTGTTATTTTTACTTGAAAAAAAAAATAAAAATTAAAAAATAGCTGTTATTTTTACTTGAAAAAAATAAAAATCAAAAAATAACTGTTATTTTTGATCGAAAAAAATAAAAATTAAAAAATAGCTGTTATTTTTACTTGAAAAAAATAAAAATCAAAAATAACTGTTATTTTTGATCGAAAAAAATAAAAATTAAAAAATAACTGTTATTTTTACTCAAAAAAAAAAAAAAATAAATATCAAAAACTAACTGTTATTTTTTATCAAAAAAACAAATAGCCAAAATTAACTATTATTTTTACTCGAAAAAAAAAGTCAAAAATAACTGTTATTTTTACTCGAAAAATAAAAAGCCAAAAATTACTGTTATTTTTACTTGTAAAAATAAAAATCAAAAAATAACTGTTATTTTTTATTGAAAAAATAAAAAGCCAAAAATAACTGTTATTTTTACTCGAAAAAATAAAAATCAAAAAAATAAATGTTATTTTTGCTCGGTCCCTGGTTTTAAAGAATTTGTGGTTGGGTTAAGTTTGAGGGCTTTTTCTAACATTCCTAATCATTTGCCTTTAAGGTGTTTTTCCCTGAAGAGCTTTCTTCACTTGAATTATAAGTTTTGGAAAAAGGCACAGGTCGGCAAATTCTTAATGTTCATCAGACACAATAAACTGATTATTTCGAGAACTGTTAACGATATTTAAGTATTTTTTGAATTTATTTTTTTTTTAAATACATGATCATAGAGTTAAGCAAATACAAGGTGGGCAATAATAAGTATCACCCAATTGAAAATTGCTACCAATTTTGCAAATAGCATCGTATGGCAGTTTGGTTTTGACATTCGTGAAGTGGACACATTCATTTTTATCTCAAAATAAGATAAATTTTTGGTTCTGGAGGACGGAAAATCCACTCATAATTCAGGAAGCACCATTAAATTCTGTCAAATTCACCACGTGGTATTTAGCTACGTTAGAAAAAGTAATTGGACGTTGTTTTTGCGAAGGAGCCGGCGTAACGCTATTTAATTTTTTTTTTACCGCTAGTTGACTACTTTGATTTGGAGGCCATGTAGTTCCTAAAGGCCGGGGCCACTTATTGTACTGCAGGCGACACAATGCATATTTTGAAGGATGTCTTATGCCAGATCTCCCGGATTTCTTCCTCTGGGGACATTTAAATTCGTTGGTCTACGCGAATAAGCCCCGCACCTTGGAGGAGTTGAAGAACAATCTTCGAGCCGAAACTGACAACGTGACACCACAAATGCTGTGCACAGTTATGCAAAATGTAATTAAAATATTCCAAATTTTAAAAAACGCCGACAGCAACCATTTGTTGGACATAATTTTCCACAATTAATTGAAACAAAATAAAAGTTATAGCGAAATAAAATCAGATGATGGTTTTTGCCCCACCATGTATAAATTAAAATGAGATCTGAGAGAAAAAATCATCGTTAGTGATTTAAATAGTGGCATTGTTGTTTCTTTGGTAAGCTGTTTTCTGTTTTTAGTTAGGTTTCTGACGATATATGTATACACAGAGAAAACAGATTCATTATGACAACCGAATTTCTTGCCAACTGAATATTTTTTATTGCAACAACTGAATTATTTAGCTGTCACAACCAAATGTGTTCCTTATTGAAATATTTGGTGCCAACCGAAAGTTTGTTGCCATAAACAAATTTCGGTCGCGTCAAACAAATATATCGGTGGCTCCAACTAAACCATTCGGTTGTCATAACGAATCAATTTTCTCTGTGCAATAAACATTAATAGAAAATTAAGTAAAAATTACCTTTTGGCATTTTCCCATACAATTTCTAATTTAACCGAAATTATTAAAATGTATTTTTAGGTAAATGAAGCGGAGCCGCGAATAACGTTTTAAGCGACAATTTTTACAAACTCTGTTTTTTTCACTTTACAGTTAGAATAACTCTCTTATAGACTTAAAAATTAAATTAGGCAAAATTATGCAGGATTTCGTTATCAAAATGCAATCTAAAGAAGTCAGTCAGTGGGATACACCACAAGTTCCAACAATTTTTTTTCGATATCTCAGCAATTTCAATTTTGTCGCTTACAACGTCGCGGCTCTGCTTCAATTGTCCCTATATTGATTAGAAGTGTAACCGAGGTAATTGCTCTTGGGACGAGATATGGCGTGATCCGCCCTCATTAATCTTTCTAAAACAAAAATTTAAATACATGTGTTATATTGCAGCTTGAATCTTGACTTTATTCTTCCTAAAACACACCACCTTTCAATACCCTAATCTCATCTAAAAACCTTCATTAAATCATGTTATAAAATCTCGATAAATTAATCAAATTTTTTTAACAAAATCTTTGATAAATCTTTTATGTTAAAACAAATTTTTAAATGTAATGCAAAAATTATCATACAACATAAAACGGATAAAAGATACAAATCAAACTAGGCACACCATTAACATTAATATGCTTGGAATACAGAGAAGAAGAAAAAAAAAAAGAAAACATGAAATATTTATGCTAAAAACATATTTTTTATATTTTTTTTTTTTTTTGCCAAATACGGCAGCCACAAATATGTAAATCAAATCAAGAAATAAACATAATTTTCAAATCAAATGCATCGGCAAATGTAATATATAACAAATTGTTTAAACAGAGATTGAAGCTAACAAAAAAACTAACAACCAACAAAATAAATGCAAAGTAACTACTGTATTTTTGCTATCGAAGCCAAAAGAAAAAAAAACTACTTTTTACAAAACAACATAAAAAGAACGAAAAGCTTTAAAGATCGCTAGAGTGGTAGCAAAAAGTAGTAAAATGTGGATGATAGTGATGGATATAATGGTTTATTAGTGTCGGCATTGATACGCAAAAAACACAAAATCTGCAATGAAGTTACCATGAAATAAAAAAAGCCGCTTTTATTTATACAGATATTTTGTTTTTTTTTTTTTATTTCTATTTCTTTCCAAGATTTAGATAAGCAATCTAAAATTAATGATGTTGTTGTATATCAACAAGAAGAAGAAGAACAGAGTTTATTTTCTAAACATTTCATTATTTAAAGCTTTCAAACATTATTTTTTTTTTTTTAATATATATATATTTTTTAGATTAAAAAATTCGTTATGCTAGAGAAAGAAAATAGAAAGAAGAGAAATCTAAATGCGATATCGTAAATAAAAAATCTTAACAACCAATATTCTATACCAGCCTTCTTAAAAATCATCTATCAAAACTTTTAATAGAAAATATCTCTATAAAATTTCAATTGTTTTTTGATTTAATAGTTTATTATTAAAATTAATAAGCATGAAATTAAACAAATCATAGACTTACGCTAACATAAAACAAATCAAATAAATATATAAGTATATTTTAATATTTACTTCGTATTAACAAAGAAACCGAAAAATAAAACAAAAGACTTAAGACACAAACTGGAAAAAAATAGAAACTGAGTTGGTAACAAGGAATAAAATATGAGGCCTGGGAAAAGGCATAGGCTTGTTAAAAATTGTGATATATAATAAAATTAATATATTTTACAATTGTATAAAAATTTCAAAGAAAAATTTTATACACTCTAAAAAATGTTTGTAAAATTACTACTATAAAATGGGTAAAGTTTTATATAATATTACGAAAATTCGGTAAATATAAACACCTAATGCGTAAAGCTTTTTAGCACACACTTTGATATACAATAATACACACATGAAGTATTTTTAGACACTATGTGTTTACAATTAGACACATTGTACCTAAAATTAGTATTATTTTGTTAAATAAAAATTTTACGCACAATGTAAATATACTAACTTATAGTAGTAAAAAAATATGACATTTTTAAATTATTTTCACTTCCTGGCGATATGATGAAAATGTTGGAAGAAAAACGAAAAATTATGCAATTGCGCTTGCGAACGTTATTCTAAATGAACTACTGCGAATTTCTTAAGTCTCATGAATCAAACAGTAACAGAAAGTTCTATTGAAGAGACTTCTGTAACTGATTAATATAAACATCTAGAGAAATTATTATTTCTTATACATGTTATTTGTATCTTTTTACAGTTTGGAAAAACATTGGACGACAGAAAGGAGGAAGTCCCAACCAATATTTCATTGACGATTTTATTAGTGAGCAGGGAGTGAGCTTTGGCGTACGCATGTGACCACATCCATTTGTGAAAAAAGTTATGTGTTTTGATGTGCCAATAGTTGGGTACATCTACATTTAAAGTCTGCAATGTAAAAATATGATCGGCACATCATATGTGACAAGTTAAAAACATGATGTGCCGGGGACATTTAAATGTGAAATGTGCTTAGACTACTGGAACATGCGGATGAGGCTACATCAGATTACCCTGTTCGTAAATATCTTTTCCCGCTAAAATTAAAAGATACTATGATGAAATAAGTCTTACGATTACGCTGTATAACACATGTTTTTTTTTTAAAAATTGCTCTTCAAAACTAACTCGAAGTTATAAGTTTCGAACGAAGTTATAAGTTTTGTTTCTCACGAATGAACAATAAGAACAAAAATTAGTTATGGGCAAAATTCTACATATTTTTAACATGTTTTTACTTTTTTAACGTAATTTGTTTAGGTGCAAACTCATAAATATAAATAAAACATATTATTAATATAACTCATATTAAAATTAAATTTATTGTTTTTATTACAAAAAAATTGGGCTGCTCGTTGTGGTTTACGCATATACGCATTTTTAGGGGATTTTTACGCATTTAAAATGAGTTTTAAGCATTTAATGTGTACATTTACAGGTAAAACGTGTTTCTTTTCGCACAAATTTGGTAAATTTACTTTTTAATTTAATATATTTATTTAATTTTTACGCACTTTCGATGTAATTTTACGCATTTTGTGTCCACCAACTTACGCATAATGTGTGTATTTTTTTCATTTACACACATAGAGTAAATTTACCCAACTTATAGTAGGAGTACAGTTTCCTACTATAAGTTGAGTAAATTTCAACAGAAATTAATTAGAGTGTACCTACAAGCAATAATAATTATTTTTTTCATTTAATAAGGTTGAAGCCAAAAAAAGAATAACTCTTAACAATACTTAATATTCTATAGAAATGAAAACATAATCTATCATTATTTCTATACAATACAAAAAAAATATATTACAAGATTTTATAAATTCCGAAAATTCAGATTCTTTCAGAATTTGGAAAATTTTAGTCATCTAAAACTTTTCATTACTATTATAATATAACTTTTCATATCTAAAAACCCCCTCCCTAGTTATTGCTTGACTTTAACACAAATTCAATTTGAACAAATTTCAATTTAAACTAACTACGAGTTGATCAAAATGTCATTATTAAAACAACAACAATTTTCTTAACAACCCACAAATAACTTCAACATCTTCTAGTGTAAGTTAAACCGAAAAGCAAACGATGAAATCAAACAATATTGAAATGTCTTGTAATAAAACATCCCTTTCACCAGATTGACATGGTTGTAAATAAACGACAGGACCTACCACAACAACAAAATTATTCGCATACACGATATGAGGAGGAAAAAAAAGAAAAAACTCAAAACAAATAAACTTATATGCCAAACAACATAGAAAGAATCAAGATCAACTGGAGTAGAGTTGAATTGAAAAAAAAAAAAAAATAAATAAATTGTAATCAGACAAAGACGAATATATGGAACCCTAAATATATTTTAAAAATTAACTTAGAAATGAACTGTACATGTTTCGCCAAAAAAAAATATATATATATATCCAAAGTACAGACTCCAGCCTTATTTCGTGTTTATTATTAATTTCATACAAGAAACTTGAAAGGAATTTCACTTACAAAATTTTTAATTGACTTTATAACTAACACAATAATGATAGTATCAATTACAGAAAAAGTAAATAAATAAATTTCATAGATTTTCGTAAAAATGTAAATTGATAGTATGCTTCTTCATACAGGTTAGGCAAAAATTATCAACTGATTTTCTTTAGCTATAACTTTTGTTTAAAGTTAAATCTCATTTGATTTTTAACTAATTTTGTTTATTCGCAATTCTAAATTTTATTTCAATTAGTTACTGAAAATTACCTATGTAGCAATCGCTGTTTACAGTAACACCGTTGGCTGCTTTAAAAAATAATTTTCAATCACCACTTTGAGAAGGTGTAATTATGCGTGGATTTCTTTTAACATGGCCGCTGTGATAAAAATGAGCATCGTCACTCATGATGAAAAATCATCCACTCGCAATTATCTCGCTTTGTTAAGCGGAATGGCGCTACATTGCTATTCACTATAAATTTCGCACGTGTCTGCTTTACGAATGTCAAAACCAAACTGACATACGATGCCTTCTGCAAAAATGGCATCCCCTTCCAATTCGGTGATACAAACTGCCCCAAATTGTCTTAATGAAACCTTTCTTAAAGACGATTAAGTATTATTAACCTTTAACTACCCTGCGGAAAAAGGACCTATCCCAGGACACGTCACATGGCCGGTTCATTGCGATAGGGACCGGTCACCGGACCCGTATTTTTATGTGAAAAAGACCTTTACACGAGCTTGTACTAGGAGGGGGTCAATTGCCCTCTGTAACATGTCACTGGACTGGTCTAAGAGAACATTTCACACAACTAACCCCATAGAGCATATCACAGAACCAACGCAAAAGAACATGTCGTGACCTTTAAACCGGTCAAGTTGTAGGTACTTTAGAAATCGGTCCTCTTATCTCCTATCTAGTGAAATGTAGTCTCGGAATCGGTCCAGTTTTCATCTATCACGGGACATGTCCCAATTCCCAACTGACCTCGTAGGGTATGCATGGGAAATTTTGGACATAGTGTGTGACGTGGTGGTAAATTTTACCCCTTTTAATTTTACTAAAATATTTTAACAAAAAACATAATTCATAACCAAAAGGTTTTGTAATAAAATAAATAATTTTTTTTCATTAATTTCAACAAAACAGGCACTTTATTTCACAAACCTTTTTTTAATTACATCAATTACTTATAATAATGTATAGAAAGGGTTAAATTTACCACCACCTTCACAGTAAAAAGTTTAATAAGATTTATGAAATATTTCTTCATATGTATGAAATATTTGTAAACACTTCATCATAATTATAGTATTTTCAAATTACTCGAGTAACTCGAAAACATCTGAATCCATTAAAGAATTTTAGCCATTCGACGTTTTGAATTTGGTTGCAAATATCTGCACTAGAGGGCGTGGTAAGATAATACAAAAATTCATAAATTCAGAAAGATGTGGTTTAAAGGACAGCCTATCAAAATCTGGAAAGCGGATCCAAATCTGTTTTTCAAAAATTTATAGTAATTTCCCTCCCTTTGTCTATTCAAATTTTAACAATTTCGCAATTGAATAATAAAAAGGTGTACTGAAAAAATTTTTAGTTTTACAAAGAAATCTTCTATTACGTGTCGTCAAATTGAGCGCCCCGAGAGGCTAGTTGGTAACGTGCTAGCTTATCAGTGCGGGGATCGTGTGTTCAATTTCCACCAGAAGCTCTGGTTTGGTTTTCGCTACAACGAGCTGATAGCCTTTGTTGCTAGTGCTCGGTTAGGGTATTAGGATATACAGGGTGGCGCAAAAATAACCTTCCGATGTTTTTTGGCTGTAATTTAAAAAAAAAAATTAAAAACTTTGATTCTTCTTGTGGTTTATTTTTATTTGGTCTTTTAATTTTTTTTTACATCAAGTCGAGAATATGATGTCATGTAAATGGCCGCCGCCACAGTTGATTGTCATTTGAGCCCTTTTTATGGCATTTTCCATCACTTTGGCCAAAACTTCCGGCGATAGGTCCTCACATTCTTGACAGATATTGTCTTTAAGAGCTGCAAGAGTCTGAGGCTTGTTGACATAAACCCGCGACTTCAAAAAGCCCCACAAAAAGAAGTCTGGAGCGGTCAAATCAGGCGATCTTGCTGGCCAGTGCAAATCGCTAAAACGGGAGATTAGGCGCCTGGGAAATGCATCCTTCAGCATATCGGTTGTGGCACGTGCAGTGTGTGGCGTTGCACCGTCCTGTTGGAACCACATGTTTTCCAATCCCAATTCATCAAGTTGCGGCAAAAAGAACTCGTTGATCATTGCTATGTAGCGCTCACCATTCACAGTAACCGTTTGGCCCGCGACGTCTTCGAAGAAAAAAGGTCCGATGACTCCTCCAGCGAAAACAGCACACCATGCAGTGACTTTGAGCGGGTGTAATGGCTCTTCGTAGGTTACACGCGGATTTTCAGTGCCCCAGAAGCGTAAATTTTGCTTATTTACGTACCCGCTAAGATGTAAATGGGCCTCATCACTCATGATTATTTTTGATGAAAAATCATCTTCATTATTGCTCAAATAAATAGTCACCAATATTCGGCGTTCTGGAGCAGTGTAGCGTAACATTGCTTATTAACGTGTATTTCGCATGTGTTTACTACACAAATGTCAAAACAGAACTGACATTAGGGGCCAATCGCAAAATTTATAGCATTTTCTGATAGGAGGATTACTTTTGCGCCACCTTGTAGATTGAAATTATATGATTAATATAAATAAATTAACGAGCGCCCCGGTAGGCTAGTTGGTAGCGTGCTAGCTTATCAGTGCGGGGGTCGTGGGTTCAATTCCCACCAGAGGCTCTGGTCTGTTTTCGCTACAATGAGCTGATAGCCTTTGTTGCTAGTGCTCTGTTAGGGTATTAGGATATAATTTGTAATTATATCATTAATATAAATAAAATAAAAATAAATAAATTAAATTTGACGACACGTAATAGAAGATTTCTTTGTCTCGCCAAGTTTTAAACACCCATTAAGAGAACATTCATTAAATTTACTAATTTATGATATAGTACTTAAATATCACTTCCTTTCGTGATTTGGAAAAACCTCAATGAAACCGATTGTTGCATACTTTAGCACAAACTTATAATACATATTATTATTTATCGAGTATTGAAATATAAAACGATGTTGTAATGTTGCTAAGGAGGTAAATGGTTGTTAGTATTCATTGTCTTACAAAAAAGAAAAAAAAAACAATAACAACAAAATCTAGAATAGAAGTAGTACTTATGAAAAAAAAGAAATGAGGCGTATGTGCAACTAATCGCATTCAGGGGACATTAAGCGGATGCAGCTTTCAAATGCTTTTTTTCAGATTTTTTTTTTCTCAACTTGAGAACAATGAAATAGTTTTTTCTTTTTGTTGTTGTTGTTCAAGGGGAGTTTGTACGTTAAGAGTACGAAAAAAAAGCGGCTGTTAGGAAAAGCATTCTTATTTTTTTTTCTACTTCTTCCTATATAGACAGATGCTTTTTGTTCTTAAAAGATGAAATGAAGAAGTATGGTATAAAGTACATTACATATTGGATTAGTCCAAGAATTGAATGGTTTAGTGGTGGTGGTTGTTTGTTGCTTGCTTGCCTGATTTTTTTTTTATTTTTTAAAACTTTTTCTTACTTTCAAGAAAACATTAATGATGTTGAATGATTCGATTTGATTTGATTTGATGTGATGTTAATGTTGATGTTTGACGTGGTTGTTGATGAGTATTTTTCTATGCTGTTATTTTAATAATAATAATGACGATGACGACGATGTGAATGACTATGACGCTGACGATGTTAAGAATGATGTGAATGTGTCTCCAATTCTAAAAAGCCAACTCTTTTGCTGTAGTGCCATTTTTTTTTCTTTTATTATATCGTTAAATTAATACACAAAAAAAATCATTGATTGTTTATTTTACATTTAAAAAACATTCATGAAAACTCTCGAGTTTAAGCTTTGAATACTTGTAAGAATGAAATACTTTAATAATGGGAATGTACTCTAAGGGAATTCAAAGATGGGTCTCAAATTTAATTTAGCACTTACGGTAAACTTTTATGTTTTAAATATCAAATAGAAATTAAGCACAAAAATTGTGTATATATTTTAAAATTCCAACTAATGTACTTCCAGGGAGCCTAAAGTTTTTCTTAAGTTTTGTATAATATAACAGTTTGACTGAAAAGTTCGTAGGGTGACACATAGATGGCGCTACTAGTAGGAAATCCATATGAGGCGAAACGAACACCGAGGACGATGCACACAGTGGACGTCCCAAAGAGGCTGTTACCGACGAAAACATCAAAAAAGTCCACCGAATAAGTTTGAGTGACCGTAAAGTAGAGTCGACCGAATTATCTAAGACTCTAAAGATATGAAAGGAACGTGTAAGACATATCTTGAATAACCAACCAAAAACAACAACGAATTGATGATTCTAAGCTGTGATTGAACCTGTTTAATCATAATAAACTGGAATATTTGCATTTATTTGTAACAATCAACAGACAGCACGTGATGAACCAACTCCAAAACGTGGAAAGACGCAACAGTCGGCTGGTAAGGTTATGGCGTCAGTATTTTGGGATGATCATGGTACATATAATATTCATCGAATATCTTGAAAAGGGAATAATCAACGGCTTCTATTAAATGGCGTTATTGGAACTTTTGAAGAACAAAATCGCGGAAATCGCCCCATTTGAAGAAGAAGAAAGTGCTGTTTCATCAAGTCAATAAACACGATGGCAAAATTATATGAATTGGGCTTCCAATTGCTTTCAGCTACTTTTTTCTGTTCTCAGACCTCAAGGGAATGCTCGCTGGAAAGCAATTTACCGCCGATGAAGAGTAGTTGCCGAAACTGATGCCTATTTTGAGGCTAAAGACAAATCGTACTATAAAAATGATATCGAAAAATTTTATGACCGATATATTCATTGTATCGCCCTTAAGGGCAACTATATTTAGTAATAAAAAAAATAAAAATTTTGTAATAAAAAATTAATAATTTTATCAGAAAAAAATTTTTTGATTCATTTATTAATCGTAGAAATAATTTAAAGTGACGATTAAACCTGCAATATTCCATATAATATTTCTATTACCATATGTGGTAATAGATTAAAGATTTAAATTGCAAAATTGCGCAATAATATTGCTAATGTATCGGTACCTATAAAACTGTTAATTTTATAGAACATTCTAAAAATACTAAAACCAAAGCTAATGTTCTCTAAAAAGATACATTTAAGAGGTAGTCCAAATTTTGTTATATCTCTGTTGGTTTTCAAGATATGAGCAATTTTTCAAATATTTCTCATTTTTTTGGTTGATTTTCTACCAAAACCATTAAATTTTATATTTAATATTAGTTGAATGTTATTTTGGTGTAGATATTTTATTGCTAAGATTAAGGGGGCGTTTTCTGATATTCCCCAGATTATACACAAAAATTAACCTTAAACCGCGCTGAATCATTTAGAAGTAGGAGGGTCAAATGCTAAGCTTTTCTGATGTTTTCCTTTCTACAATATTATTTAATTAGTTATTGAACTAAATGGTTTTTTTTGTGTGGATAATGCCACAACACGCTAACCTTTGGCCCTCACTATTTTATTGTTAAGGGGGGGGGGGGGGGGCAAAGTTGGCGTTTTCCTCATTTTGCACACAAACTCAACTTTAAACCACCCTGCATTATTAAAAGGTAGGAGGGCCAAATGTTGGGCTTTCCTGAGTCAGGGGTCAAATAAAGAAAGTCTTTGCAAAAACTTTGTCAAGAAGTGTTACTATTAGTTTAATTGAATTTGGATCTATTAAGAAATTTGTAGTATTAATTAAAGTTTTAATCTATATAACCAAAAATTTATTAAACAATTTTCAAAGATTTCACAAAAATGTTTGAAAATATTTGGAAAAAAGTATTTTAATATCTTTCGAAAATATCTGGTGTGTATTTTTATTCCTAAACTTTCAATTCATGTAACTTTTATGTTTATGCTTTTCTATTTAAAAATACGATTTAACTTGAAAGTTTATAGGAATTATATTATATGGACTTTTGACAAAAGCAGTTAAGTCGACTTAAGATTATTTTCCAAAATTCTGTACAATTAAGGATATGATAACTTTTTTTTTAAAACCACACATTACCAAATAATGGGTAAAGTAATGTATAGCCATAGGGGCCGATAGATTACACCTTACTTCATGGAGGTGATAATGTAAGGAGTTACTTATGTGGTTACGAGAATGGAAAAAGTAATGTGTCTAAAAATAGATTTTTAAAAAAGAGGAAAATATATTTTAAACGTTATTAAAAATAATAATGAGGTCATGATGGGAGCTGAACCAGGGAACTCTGGTTGCCAGCCAAGGACTCTACCCACTGAGCAATCGACGCATATAGTATTTGATTACTTTAAACTTAAATGAATTGTTGCGCTTCGTTTTTTCGCTAGTATTGTCAAAACAAACATACATTACCCATTTGCTTACAAAAAAGCACAAAGTAATGTATCTAAAAATAGATTTTCAAAAATATTTCAATTATTACTTTACATTAATAAAACATGTATTACGTAATCAATAATGAGTAACTTATTACTTTATGCTTGCAAATAATGAAAAAGGTAACGAGCTATCATTACAAGGTAACGCATGAGAATATCGCACCCATTATCAAAGTTTTGCTGGTTTGCTTATTTTCCTGTAAAGAAAACATTTTTATTAAAAAATATATCAGACACATGGTATTTTAATAGTACACGCTGAAAAAAAAACACGTGCTGGAAATATAATATGCTGGTAATATATATATATTTGGAATCGCTGTAAGTTATATTTACCGCATTTATGTATAATACAATATGCTTGCCTGCAAATATAATATGTTTGCATGTAAACATATATATTTTTGGATCCTTTGAAATGCATCCACCGTTTGCCTGCAAATAAATATATGTTTATTATTGTTATGTTTGCATCCCACAAGTATATTAATGATAAAATTACAATTGCAAATATATGTTTATTTAGGTGGGAAAATACAAAAACTATAATGTTTGCCTGGAAACATATGTATAATAACCATAAATATAAAATACTTGGAAATCTACTTCAAACATACATATGGTAGTTTCTAAACAAATATATACTTGCCTGTAAACATATTCAAAGATGTCTTTTTCCTGCGTGTAACTGTTGTTTACGAGGCCGGATCAATAAGTCCGCGACTTTTCGAACTTTCCTCGTAGTTATATGAAATTCTACTCCAATCAAGTACCTCCTGTTAATGGACTACTGTCAAATTTTGAGCAAATTCTGTAATTCACTTTGCGTTTAACAGCAGGATTTTTCGAAGTCCTTAAAATAGGCATCTGTTTGATCAATAATTTCATGGTTGGAAATAAATATCTTTCTACCGAGACATTTCTTTGGGTTTGGAAACAGGAAATAGTCACTGGGGACTAAATCCGGAGAATAAGGCGAATGAGGGGGCAATTCGTAGTATACTTCAGGGTTTTTTGCCATGGAAACTAAGCTGTCACACGCGGCAGCCATCTTGCGGAAAGCTTTCTCATACACAAGTGATCGTTCAAAATTGGAACCACTGAGCCATGTGAGATGCCTATGTCTTCCACAATCTATCACACATTCAATCTCTGATCGGCCAACACCATATCGTGAATTTTTTCAATTGATTTGGGTGTAGAGACCTCAACTGGGCGTCCAGAACGTTCGGAATCTTCCGTGCTTGTAAGGCCACAAGGAACCACTTTTTTACTACTGAAATCGATAGTGCAGAGTCCCCATAGTATTTATCGGGTTTTTTTTTGCAAAAAACAATGTTTAATGAGCACTCGAAATTCACTTTTTTGCATTTTTAAAAAAATCTACGAGGTTGTATGTTTTGAACAGCTGTTAAACGCAAAGTAAATGACGGAACTTGCTTAAAATTTGACAGTAGTCTATTAACAGGTGGTACTTGATGGGAGCAGTGTTGCATTTCATATAACTATGAGGAAAGTTCGAAAAGTCACGGACTTATTTATCCGCCCTCGTATTTTAAAAATTATCCGTATATTTTATTTTAAATGATTAAATAGTTAAATTTTAATGAAATATATTTTCAAGTTATATTGAGATTTATTTTCTGTTTAATTTCGTTTAAAAACATGTTTTTATATTTTACAGTGAATTGGGTTATAACATAAGTTAAAATAAACGACATACTTTGTGGATGATTTTTAAGACATTTACGGTTTTGTAGTTAATTAGATGACAGTTAAAAAAATAAAGAAAATATCATTTGTTTTTACGGATTTGTCACGCCGGTTTTTAAAAATGGGCGGAAAGATAACGTTACTAGTTATAGGCCGATATGTAAATTACCTTGCGTTTCAAACATAAGTCTTATATATCAACTCGTCAACATGGATTTTTCTCCAGAAGGTCAACTACGACTAATTTAACGGTTTTTAGTGAGTATTGTAGTCAGCCTTGGAGCAGGGTAATCAAGTTGTAGCAGTGTATACTGACTTCTCTAAAGCCTTTGACAAAGTGTCTCATTATATTCTTTGTGCTAAGTTGCAGGCAATGGGTTTTCATTCAAATATTTTAGATTGGTTAAAATCGTATTTATCAAATAGAACTTGTAAAGTTGTAGTTGATGCTTTTGAATCTTCGACATACTTGCAAACATCTGGTATCCCTCAGGGTAGTATTTTGGGCCCGCTTTTATTTAATTTGTTCATTAATGATGTGACAAATTGTTTTTCTAAAGCCAATTTTATTATTTATGCGGATGATTTAAAAATATTTCATAAAGTATGCTCCATTGCTGATGTTTTGAATATGCAAAATGAATTAAATAATCTCCTTAACTGGTGTGAGCTCAATTGCCTTTATTTATCTCGAAATCCAATTCGATCAGTTTTTAGGTTGGGGAATTATATTTTGGAGAAAACTGACACAATTACTGTTTTTGATTCCACCCTGTCATTTATTCCACATATTAATTACATAATTCCGAAAGCTTATGCAATGCTTGCGTTCATTAGGAGAAGTTGTTCAGAATTTTCTGATCCCAATACGTTAAGATTGGTATACACTTCATATGTTAGATCGAAATTGGAGTATGCATCTGTAGTATGGAGTCCATATTGTAGAATTCATATATCTCGTATTGAAAGAGTGCAACGAATATTTCTTAAATATGCACTTTCATCGTTTACGTTCGATAACCCTTTACCTTCTTATAGGTCAAAGAATTTATTTTTAGGTTTAGAAACGTTAGAAAATCGACGTAGATTTCAATCTGCATTACTTATATATGATATAGTTACTGGAAGAATTGACTGTCCTAAGCTGTTATCGCTGATATCGTTTTATGTGCCACGTAGAATACTTCGCTATAAGCATTATATTTTTAACATTCCTTTTCATCGCACTAACTATTCCCAAAATAGTATTTTAAATCGAGCGTGTAATGATATAAATTCTATAAATAAGATTGCTTTCAATAAAAATCCAAACCATGTCATTGAATTTTGCACTTCGAAAGAAACCTTTAAATTGTTACTTTTTGAATTTTTTAATTTGTAATTTTTTTTTTTAACTATAATACATGTTGTATCTAGTCTGTAAGGAAATTTTATATATTCCATTCACTTAATAAACTGAAATAATTAGTTTGTTACAAGTTTAAATAAATTAAATATCATGTAATTTTTACGGAGCCTGGAAATCGAACCGGCAACCCTCTTCCCTCTTATTAGAATTTATTTTTTATATTTTTTCTATGTTATCTAATCCCCTTTTTTATTATAAATGCCTCTTTTTGGTATACTTCCCTTGTAGGTGAAACTTTAGAAGCTTTCGATGATGCTTTGATGACGTCGAATGGGATATTGATGATAAGGAAGTTAGTTTTACTTATACATACAAACAAACTACAATTCTTAAACATTCAAAGTGCTGATTTATTGAATATTATTTAAAAGACGACAGCATACGTTTATAATCTTTAACTTCTTTGCGATTTTTATATATATATATATATATATTTCTTCGTCAACTAACAATAGATTTTCATACTAGAATATATATTTTTGTATATAAATTGTGATCATATACATACATAAGTGACAATGTCGTTTATCATATACTAACATACTACTATGTGGAATACTAGACTATAGAATTTAAAATGTTCATTTTTTTCAATTTGGTTTTGTTGAAATAATCTTAATCATGGGATGTTGTTGTTGTTGTTATTGTTATTGAAGGATTTTCAATGTAAAATATTTCAACTTTTTTTTTTTTCTTTTTTATTTTTGATTTCATTGTTGCAATAATTGCATTGAATTATTTCACGTCTCTCTTAACAATTCTATATATTTTAACGAAATCCAAAAAGAGAAAAAAAAAATTTACCACACATTTCTTAACTTTATTTAATCTATTAACATTTTTTTAACAGCAAAAAATGATTTTGTAGTTTAGATTTTTACTTTTAATTGCCTTCAATATGTCTTGATCATAAATCACTTGGTAATGAATAAATTGTAATTGATAAATTTGTTTGGTATGTTGTCATGAAATAGTTTTCTTTTAAAGTTTAAATATAATTGAAAATTTTAATTAAAGAAAAAAAACACTTTAAACACCAACGTTATTTAAAGAATTTTTTTGTAAAACTTAGTGGTGCAACTAATTGTAGACAGATTCTTGAATTTTTAGTAAAGCAATCTTGGATAAAATGTGATCAAATCATTATCTGTGTCTGCATTTAATCAATGTATAGACAAAACGTATTTTAAATTTTTTTATAGAAATTTCAAACACTTGTCTATTTAGATTTAAATAATTTTTTTTAAGTAAATTTTTCTTTGTAAATATCCAAAACGCATATTTAGTTATGACTTATGCGTGCATATTTTTTCCTTTTTTTTTTCTTGTTGTTTGTTATTCATCTGTATAATATGATAGCGTTAGTATATATTTATGAAAAATCGTGAAATCGTGTTTAAACGATTTATGTTTATTTTTTTTTTTTCCTAAATATTTTTAGTCTTTAGCGTTAAGAATTTAAAATTCTTGGCGTAACATATTTTCCTCAGATTGTTGTTTGTCTACTGTAAGTTTCAAGTGTTACAAGTATAGTACATAATTTTTTTTTTTTTTTGGTATAAAATCATAAATGCTTTGTAATTGTTTGTTAACTAAAAGCTAAACAAAAATTAGTTTGTTGTTATTCAACAATGTTGGTAGTGTTTTTGGTTGAGTATTGATTGTTAACAAAACTTCAAGTTTGTTTTTTAAGTCTTTTGTTTTTTGCTAGGGGCAACTGGCTGAGGAGGAAAGTATGCCAAAGTGAAAATTTTGATTTTGATAAAAGTTTTTTTTTTATTGTTTTAATTTAAATTTAAGTAACATCCCAGCAAAATAAAAAGTAGCAAAAGAAGCAGTGATTTTGATTCCGGTGTTGTAAAAACTTGGATCGGAACCAATGATTTTTACATAAGTAGGGATGTCATAGGGTAGAAGTTTTCTTTTATGATCCTTTTTCATTGCATATAAAGTCCTTCTTATGGTTTAGTGAAAAATGAGATCTTTTGATGTTCCCAAATAAATTTTAGATTTGTAAGATTTTAGCAGGACATTAATAATCGGGTCCTCATTTTTCCAACTTCCCGTTGGCTTATACATTTGTTGTTGTTTTCCATATAAAATTTGACTTTTATTATTGGTTAAATTATAACGCGACATTCAGTAATCAGGCCCTATTTTTTAAACTACTCTATTCGAAATTCTTGCAATTTTTGCTACAATAATTTTTTTGCTTTTTATAGCAATAATAATTACGATTTTAAGAATTCAAAATCTAGTAAATTGTAAGTTAAAGATCAAAACAAATCACTTAAACTTAAACCATAGTTATAAATGTGAAATTTATATAAAAAAACTATGGTTAATGTTTAACATGGATTGTTTTTAAAATAAGTTACCCGTCATAGATTTAACACCCAGTATCAGTTTTGGCCACCGAATTTGTTGCCAATCGAATTCTGGCTGTTACGATAACTGTCTTCATATTAAATTATATTTTTAGTTGTGAAAGCCAATATTCAGTTGTACAATTTAATATTTATATTCCACAGAAATATTATTACATTCCACAAAATTTTATTTAAAAAAAAAAAAATTATTTTTAAATTTTTCCGGTATCGAACCTGGACAATCAGATTGATAGTTCACACTCTTGCTTACTGCACCACAACTAATTTAAATTTTCTTTGATATATTTGCCATTTAAACATTTGAATGTTTTATTTTAATTAAAAAAAAATATATTTTTTAAATGTTTGCCTTTTCCGATATTTGAACTTGTAAATTCTGAGTACTGAGCTACCTCTCTACCTACTACACCACAAACACTTATGAATTTCTATGGCTAAATTTAAATTTAAACAATTTGTTAGGAAAAGAAATGTAAGTATAAAATTTGTTTTTTAATACCAATCATTAGTGAGGTCTATTATCAATACAATCCACAATTCGGTTGCTTCTACTGAAATCATAATTAAATGATATATTTGATCAGAATAACCGTAATTGTAGTTAACACTTTTGAATATCGACAATTTTTTAATAAATTTGATAGATTGTACCAAATTTCTAATATATTCACTAAATAAATGGTTGCTTTCACCGCACACAAATATTAAACGAATTTTATTTTTAAAGATGATTGTAAATACCAATAACTGAATAATAGGACTGATTTTTGGTTTCTTTTCTCCTCTTTTTAATTCTCAATACAACATTTTTGCTTTATTAATGGATTTCAGGTTATTCCAAATAAAATTAAATCATCACAAATAAATGTTAACGGTTTTGATCGAATTGCAACCATTATTTTCTTTGGGTGAAAAAGTGTTAAATTTCATTAAAAAAGATCTGCCTTAGAAGAGGAAAATCAGAAATAACGATACTTTAGAGTCAATGAAAAATTAATTCCTTAAGAATCACTTCCATTTATTTTTGCTGGGATGTATCACAATAAGAGGAAAACACTACTATACAAAATTGTCTTTTTTGAAAATATTCTTCTACTAAAACTCGGCTTTCTTAACACGAATCTGAAGTTAAACAATAGCATTAAATTCTGTTTCACCGAATATTTTATACTCTCCACAACGGTTTTTTCAGCTATATAATGTTTTGATGTGAAAACTTTATAATTTTGTATGTTCAGATCAGGAACACTTAAACACTTCAACTTAAACACTTCAAACATTTCTATACAGATTTGTCACAGGCAGAGAAAATGCATGGCTGCAACATGATCACTGATATTATATTATGTTTGCTGCATTTGGCCATAGTTGTCACAATCGAATTATTGGTTTATAAATAGGTTCTAACCATTAATTTAGTCGCTACCATCATTATTATGGTAAAAATTTTATTATTTCATAATTGCCACTTTCTATTTTTTAACATGATTGGTTTTAACCATACTGTGGTAACAAAAATTCTGACCATGATAAAAATATGATAATTATGGTACTATAAAATGATGACAACAACCAGGATCAAAACATGACTTTGACATTTAAAGTCATAATACTGTCTTGCTTTTCATTAAAAAATTTGTATTAGTTCAGTCACCCATGTTAAATTGTTAATATATGATCATTTTCACCTGGGGCATTTTATTTTCGAAAATGCCTTATTCATATAACATTATAATTTAAACTAATCAATTTCTTTGTAGAAAAAATTCATTATCAAAAAACATTCCATTCGAAGATTTTAAATTTTTTAATTCTTTTTAATAAAAATAATAACAAATTTGTAAAAAAAAATAAATTTTTAATAAGTCTGTAGAACCCAAGAGTTGTTTTGTACGAAAAGGTCTTTTATATAAAATAAAAAATTTTTAGAATTCTTTTATTTTTATCTTTTATTTAACCTTTTTTTTTTTTTTTTTTTTTAATAACTTATTTATTTTTTGAGCTTAAGGTTTGTTTTTTACAAAAAATATTGTTTATTTTTCAATATTACGCTACTCCATTGTGTAGCATATAACATATATTATTTCCTGAAGATGCTACACAATGGAGTAGCGAAATATTGAAAAATAAGTAATATTTTTTGTAAAAAACGAACCTTAAGCTCAAAAAATAAATTAGTTATTAAATAGAATTTTTTTTCGATAAAACAGTTTTAGATTCTATGGACTTTTCCTTAAAGTAAAATTCTCAGATTCTGCAAACTGTTTCTTTGATAAAAATTCATATATTCTTAAAAAACTTGGATTTTAAAGCTTTTCATTGAATACAAAATTCTTAGATTCTGAAGACTTTTTCTAAAAGAGAAATTCTGAGACTCTAAGAACTTTTCCTACTAGAAATATTTTTAGATTCTAAGGACTTTTTCTAAAAGAAAAATTCTAAGACTATCTAGAAAAAATCTTAAAAATGTTTTTAGAATCTAAGAATTTTTCTATTGGAAAAAGTCCTTAGAATCTATATTTTTTTATTAAAAAAGTCCTTAGAATTTAAAAATTTTCTTGAAGTATTGTTCTTTAAAAAAAAGTCCATAGTTTTCTGGAAAAGGAAAAACATTTCTAAAAGAAATATTCTTAAATTTGAAGAAATTTTTTTATAATTTTGAATCATAATGTAACTGCAGGGACTATATTATAGTAAAATTATGTTTTATTATTATCATAATATGATAACTATATTATAGTACGACTATGGTTGCTCTTCGAATATGTTTTATTTTCTGCGAGCATAGTTAAGCACTTAACATTGGCTATTTGAGATAAGCTAGCAGGCCTCAATGAGTTAAATGAGAATAGAAATTTTTGTGTTTTAATTTTTGTTTTTCCTATGCAATGAATCGATTTTTCCTCTCCGTCCCGTAAATATTTCGGAGTGATTTATTTTGTTAACATTATTTTTTTTTTTGAGGCAGTTGGCTTCTGAAACGTTTACGTTCTAAAGTAGGTTTAACACACTATTCCCGATATGCATAGACATTTAGTTGATTCTTATAACAGTCTCAAGGAAAATTTGTTGTTGTTTTACATGTTAATTTGATTTATAAGTGTGTTATAAAAATCAACAGAATGTCTATGCATATGACAGTATGTATTTTACAGTGTGCTTGTCAAATTTCCCACTGCAAAATATATACAAGGTGTGTAAAAGCAAAAAAATGGCAGTTATTATTAAAATAATGCAATTTTTGACTTCATTTTTTAAACTTTATTTTCAAGAACACAAAACACCCGCGAATAATAAAAAAAGTCATAACAAAAACAGCTGTTATAAACTAGGTAGGTTATGTCAGATGAAACTAAAAACGTAAGTGTGAAAGCAAAAATTATAAACCGTCTGTAAATTGACAATTTTGACAGACATGCGCAATTACAGATGGATCGTGCAGCTGATAAAGCCACTGTAAAATACATAGTGTGTTAAACAACCTTAAGATGCATATTTAAAATTTTCGAATTATAAAGCTTTAGAAATATCCCTTTCTAGTGGATATAATGAATGCTTTTGTGTTATATCAACCTTTAAAAAAATTTTTAAAAAACATATCTTTGAAACTTTATATTTTTTTTCCAATTTTGATTAATCAATTAATCGTAAAAAATTATTCGAACTATTTGTTATTCGAAATTTGGGCATTTTGAATTATTCCCACATTTTTTTGACAAAATTGTTCGATTAATCGGATAGCAATTATCTAATTGAATGCCGTAGTAATTAAGCAAAAATGCAGTTTAACTTATAAAGCATTTTCGCCTTTATAACTACTATTAACTCGAGGTAAAGGCAAGTTTACAAAGTAGGCTTCATTATTTTGTTATTTTTTCTTTTTCTTTTTTTTTTAAGAGAAGCAACATTTAGAAAATTCTTTCTAGTTATTAATGTGTTGCTTTCTTTGCAAAGGAGCCATGAGTTATGGTGAAATATGAAGGGCTTCAAATACACTCAGAATATTATGGAGTTTACTGTTTGTAGTTTAATAAAAAAAGTTTTCAGTTCAGTTAAAAATAAAGGAACATACATTTATTTTTCAACTAAATATTTCTTTCAAATTTTTTTATACATTATATCAAAATAATTTACTGTCATTTTTTCATTTGTTTGTAATTTAATAAAAATTTACTCGCAAAACGGAATCTTGTGGTTATTTATTTCAGTTACAGTTATAACAAATTTAAATATTATTTGCTGTTTCAAAAAAAAAAAATATTCAAAAAATTTCAATTGTATTTTTTATTTAAATTGTTTGTTTATATACAAAATTATTTTAATTCGAATTACAAGAACTTCATAAACACACACACACACATATATGGTCATTTACAGAAAATGTGTCTACAGATTGTGTGAGTATACATTTGCAGGAAAAAAAACGAAATAAATTCAAATAAATGAATAATCATTTATTTTTACGGAATTGGTAGGTATTATATGTTATATTACACTCACCAAAAAAAGTCTGTAATGGCAACTGAAAATTTTGCTGTTATTACGGGAAATTCTGCTAATTTGAGCCCAGCGGTATTTTTTGCTAATCTTAGCAACACATGTTTGCTGACGTGTAGTACAATGAAATTAGTAGAAAAATTAGTAGCCACTACTAAATTTGTAGTAGGCTTTTTGTAAAGTGGAATTTAAAATCTGTTTGCTAAAATCAGCAAAAAAAATAGTAAAAATATTAGTACAAAGATTTAGATTTATTTTTTTATCGAGCATCAAGAATTTTGATATTTTTTAAAAGATGTTTTATACAAAATGAAAAAAAAAAAATCAAAGGCTTAAAAATGTTAAAAATTGTTAAAACATAAACGAATTTATCATTTTGTTTTAATTTGGTAATTTATGTTTTGAAAAATATTTTAGTAAATTTTTTTTTTTACTTTTAAGGTTAAATTTAATTGTTTTTAGGGCTGATTTTTAGAACTAAAAAACCTTTTTAGTGCTATTTTAAGTGGATGTCCTCTTTTTAGACATGAGTCGGTATCTTCACTTCCGATCCTATGTAACATTTTAGGGCAATTTAAGTTTGTATGTATAAGTTTAAATTATACGAAATAACATTTCCTTCAATATCGACTTTTTTAAAATTAGTAATTTTTTTTTGCTAATTTTAGCAAATCGGTTTTCAAAAATTTGTAAAATGATTTCTAAAATTAGCAACGAAAGCTTGTAGATATTCTGTAAAAATTCTGTAATTTGTAAAATGTAAATAGCAAAGAGATTTGCTAAATAATAATTTTTTTACTAAAAATCAGTACAAAAATAGTAAAGTAGGATTGAAAACCGTTTACAAATTTTTCTACTAACTTTTCTGAGTGTAACATTTATTTTTAAATGAATAATCATTTAATTTTTCTACTAATGTGTCAGCTTTTTAAACAACATTTAACTTGCAAACTTTTTTTTAAGTGTAGGTAAAGAAGCATAATTTTTTTCAGTGTATTGTTTTTTTTATCACGATAGACCTAAAGAGATTTAAAATTAAATCATTTAACATTCCAAAAATTATGATATTTTTTAACGGTTTTTGTTTTTTTCCCCCAGCCATATTAACGATTACTGAAATGTTATGTCATTAATCTAAATTAAACATGTAAATCAAAATCACTTTATTATACGATCAATAACTTTTTTATAATTTATCTCCTAAAACGGCGATTGATTACTTTAATTGAAAAACATTTTTCAAAGAAAAATTTTAAACTAAAATTTATCTCTCAATTATGATCGACTCATAATAATCATTAAACTAACCGTTTAATTTGTTATAGACAAAAGATTAAGGCAACAAAATTGTAAAGATAATCTATTTTATGAGATGTTTAAATAAAAAAAAATAAAAACTTCAGTGGTTAAATTTTTAAAAAGTAGCTGTTACTAAAAATGTCCAAAACATGAAAATATCTATGAAACACCATCTACTGCGTATTGTGTCTTTAAAATATAGTATGATGACCAAAGTCGAAGAGTTGCTTTTAAAATGAAACATGCCAACAAAAACAAAGAGAAGAAGACGACGACGACGACGAAGCGCCTATAATGCAAATTATAACATGCATTTTAAAATGTTTGTTTGATGTTTTTAATATATGATTTTATGAAAAATTTAAATAAAAGATGTGTGCTCCTCCATAAAATGATGTAACAAAAAAAAATCATCCACAACAACAGCAACAACAACAAATAAAAAAACATTTATAAAATACGACACTAATGCCAGATAAGAGATTTTCTTATAAAACCAAAGTTGATCTGTGATAAATGTATTTGATGAGGTTTTAGTTGGTTTTTATTAAAGCTAAACCATCAACCACCAAAGCAGCAGTGTATCACCACCATCATCATCATCATCATCAGCATCGTCATCCACATTCATATCACCAGCAGGTACAGCATGGTGCATCAACCATATCAGTTGTATTGTTCAAGTAAAACTTTATGAATATGTTTTCATCACGGCCGGCCATCGTTGCTATAACCTTATAAATCTATCCATCTTTTCTTGATGGAGCAACAAATCTGAAAGAAAAAACTTAAATTTTTAAGCATAATGTTTGATATGTGTGGATGATGAGGCAGTTTTTGTATATACATTTTTTTTCTTTCTTTCTTTCTTGCCAACAAAAGATGTACATTATACATCGTTTTTTGTTGCTGTGTTGTCTTTCACCAAAAATGAACTTGTGCATTAGATAAAACTAAATACAACACAAAAACCATTTTAAAAGTATTCGTTAAGGGAAAAAGTATTTTAGTTGTTTTAAATAGAAAATTTTTGAAATATAGCAAATATCTTTTCAGTATTTTTATAACACGCGACCCCTCTGATCGCTGCATCCAAAGGGGTCCAAGAAGAGTTCGAAAAAATTCTTCAAAAATGTACACTTAAAAAAGTTTGTAAGTTAAAATAACTGAAAATATCATTTAAAAGAAATGATATTTCATTTAAAAACCGGTATACTTAATTTTAATTTAAATTAAATGCCATTTGTTATTTATTTTTAAATGTTAATTAATCAACTGACACATCCGTAAGAAACAAATGATATAATCAGTTAAAATAAATGTCAAAATTTTACCTACCAATCCTTAAAAAATAAATGTTTTTTTCATTTATTTGAAATTATTTTCGTTTTTGTATTTTTTGTTTTTTTTTTTAATATACCCGTACAATACAAAATGTATGTATGCATTTGAAGCTATAAAAACTTTTTGTGTGAATGTGTTTGTGTATGTATGTGTGTTTATGAAGTTCTTGTAATTTGTATTGAAAAATTTTGTATATATACAACCAATTTAAATAAAAAAACAAATTGAAATTTTTTTAATATAATTTTTTTGAAACAGACAGCAAACAAAATTTAAATTTGTAATAACTGTTACGGACCCAAATAAACCACAAGTTTCTGTTTTGTGGGTAATTTTTTTATTAAATTTCAAACAAATGAAAAAAATAAATGAAACTGAAAAAAATCGGTAAATGATAGTAAATTATTTCGAATAAATGTATAAAAAAGTTGATATAGATATTTCTTTGAAAAATAAATGTATGTTCCTTTATTTTTAAATGGAACGGAAAACTTTTTTATTAAACTACAAACAGTTAACTACATCATATTCTGAGTGTAATAATAAATAATTTTCTGATGTATTTAAAAATATCCAAAAGTTTTTTCAAAATATTTGAATTTTAATTCTTAGAACATTTCAGACTCCAACAATTTTTTTTTTTTATGGAATACATATTTTTTTGTTTCTCCTATAGAAAACGTTCTCAGATTCAAAATAAAAATCACCATATATTCTTATTAAAAATTTAAAAAAAATCACAGAGCTTTTCTATAGAAAACCCCTCAAAATCCAGAAGTTTTAAATTTTTCTAGGGTAATTTAATTAAAACATTCTTTAAAAAAATTTTATTTGTTAAATCTCTTAAATTCTGTAAATTCTACAATAATATTAACGTTTTTCCATCTTTTGTATTTTTCTCAAAATCTTCGGTTTTAAATGTTTTTATTTAAAAATAAAAAAATATAAAATTTGGGGGTCCGTCAGCCAGTAAAAATGTCTCAAGGGGTCCGTGAAGTGAAAGTTAGTGTGAACCGCTGCTCTAGAAGTTTTCAACTAAACTTAGCAGATAGAGCAATACTTTATTAAATCTTTGAAGGTCTTTCGCCTTATAAAGGGTGATTTTTTAGCACCTTTCTTTTTAGCAACACTGTTTTTGGCAGCTCAGCTGTTTTCATGTAAGATGTTACTGTCAAACATGTTCAGTTTGGTCTATAACTTAACCATGAATCGACTTACAAACGAACAACGCTTGCAGATTATCAAATTTTACTATAAAAATTCATGCTCGGTTAAGAAAGTGCATCGTGCACTTCTTCCATATTATGGTCAGAGTGGGCGACCTTCTGTGACTAAATTTTGCACAAAATTTACATTATTGGAAATTAAACCACCAACACAGATACGTAGAGTGCGGACAGAGGGAAATATCGCAGCTGTATCCACCAGTGTTGTTGATGACCGTGAATTATTGATTCGGTGCGAAAATTACATTTTTTTTTTGCCCAAAATCGAAGAGCTGGACTTTAGCGATATGTTCTTAAAATATTACCCATTAGAGCCCTCCAGTGGTTGTATAAAGTTAAAATTTGTGTATGATATGAATCCTAGACGGTTTCAAATTTTTAGTTTTGTATATATTTAGGCACAAATATGTATTTAAATGTATAAAATTTTTACTTTGAGTTTTTTTTTTATTAACCGAGTTTTTAGATTTTTTGAAAAAAAAAATATAGTAATTTTAAAAAATTTTTTGAAATTGTGCTATGGCAATCCTGTCATAATTTTAATAAATATAGTAGCATTCGGTTTTGAGTGAAAACGGAATAAATTTTTGCAAATTTTCAGATTTTTAAAAATAAAATAATTTTATACAATCGACGAACTAATTTTTAGCACATAAATAAAGTCTCGCATATTTTCCTTAACATAATAATCAAAAATAAATAAATTTGGCATTTTTAAATAATTTTTAAAAAAGGTAACATCAAAAAAAATTCAAAACTGTTTAAAAAAAGATTTGGCAACTCTAGATGGATGCACCGCTACTAAAAATCGATCTTTTGTGCAACTTTATTTTGCCCTAAATATTGAGGCTTGCAATGAATTCAATCAGCCTACTAGGCACAGATTTTAAAATTTACAAAGGCGATAGTGAATATCCACCAAGGAATTGTAGTCTCCTGCTGCGAAGCCTAGGTCTTACGCAGAGTATATGTTCCGTTGTCTCAACGTCCCACTGACAGAACTTACAAGTGTCCGAATAAGACAGAACTGTAGCGCTCAATTGGTATCTGAGATTACAGTGTCCAGTGAAAAATCCCGTTAAGGCCCTTAGGTCCTTCCTGTTCAGAGAAAGAAGTCTCCTGGAGGTTCCACAAGATGAAGCGATGAATCTCTTAGCCTTGCGCTGGCCAAAGGTAGCATTCCAGCACTCAATGGTCTTGGATTTCCTCCATATTCCTCCACAGAAAGGTTTAGGGCCGAAGAAGTGACGATAAGCCAACCTGTCTAAACTCTGGATAACAATGTTCTACTATTTTTATACCCTCCACCATATATGGTATATATCAGTTTGTCAAATATTTTCACCTCAAAAAAATTTTTTCACCACTAAAATTTTTTTCACCACAAAATTTTTTTCATCTCAAATTTGTTTTCGCATCCAAAAAATTTTTTCACCTTAAAAATTTTTTTTCACCTCCATAATTTTCAAAAGTTTTTTACATTATTTGTATCGAAAACTATAGCGAACATTTTTTAAGGATATTGGTGGAGGGTATTCAAAGATTCGGCACAGCCGACATTAACCATCCGATGGGTGAGAAGGTCCCTCGGGACCTTTTTCATTTTCAAACTGAAATTACTCCTTGATGGTCCATGGGAAGTATACCCGACCGTTTTATTTACGATTGTAGACAAGATGTTAAATTGTTTAATGGTTTCCAAACCACTAAATTATCTTTATCCAGTAAAGAATAATTTTTTTCTTAAAACTCGTTGAAACAACTTTTTTTGTCAAAATAATGAAATTTTTAAATAAAAAAATATCGAAAAAATTGTTTTCTAAGATGGAAGAGATCGATCATTAAAGAAAATCAGAAATTACTCCTTGATGGTCCATGGGAAGTATACCCGACCGTTTTATTTACGATTGTAGACAAGATGTTAAATTGTTTAATGGTTTCCAAACCACTAAATTATCTTTATCCAGTAAAGAATAATTTTTTTCTTAAAACTCGTTGAAACAACTTTTTTTTTGTCAAAATAATGAAATTTTTAAATAAAAAAATATCGAAAAAATTGTTTTCTAAGATGGAAGAGATCGATCATTAAAGAAAATCAGAAATTACTCCTTGATGGTCCATGGGAAGTATACCCGACCGTTTTATTTACGATTGTAGACAAGATGTTAAATTGTTTAATGGTTTCCAAACCACTAAATTATCTTTATCCAGTAAAGAATAATTTTTTTCTTAAAACTCGTTGAAACAACTTTTTTTTTGTCAAAATAATGAAATTTTTAAATAAAAAAATATCGAAAAAATTGTTTTCTAAGATGGAAGAGATCGATCATTAAAGAAAATCAGAAATTACTCCTTGATGGTCCATGGGAAGTATACCCGACCGTTTTATTTACGATTGTAGACAAGATGTTAAATTGTTTAATGGTTTCCAAACCACTAAATTATCTCTATCCAGTAAAGAATAATTTTTTTCTTAAAACTCGTTGAAACAACTTTTTTTTTGTCAAAATAATGAAATTTTTAAATAAAAAAATATCGAAAAAATTGTTTTCTAAGATGGAAGAGATCGATCATTAAAGAAAATCAGTGGCCATTTAATTCGTTTTACGTTTTTGTATCTTAGTTTTTAGTTAACGCGAAGTCAAATTATTCAAGGAAAGTATGGGACATAATTTGTCAAAAGAAGTCTCCTTGTAACTAAAAATATGTTTGATATGAAGGGCTTAATATTAAGGTTATTATTTTAGCCTGAAAAGCAAAGTAGTGGATTTTTAAATTCAGGTTAACGGATCTTACATAAGGTAGTTTGTAAGTTATAATAACAGAAAATTTAATTTAAAAGAAATGAAATATCATATAAAAACCTACCTACTAAATTTTCATTAAATGAAATGGGTTTTGTCTCTTGTCATCAGTAAAAAACAAATGATTACTCAGTTAAAAATAAATGTTTAAATTTTACCTACCGATTCGGTATAAATAAATGATTATTTATTTATTTAAAATTGTTTCAGTTTTTTACATTTTGTTTAAGTTTTTAATCTGCAAAATGTTTTTTGAAACAGACAACAAAAATTTAAATTTATAATAACTGTAACAGCAACAAAAAAATCACAAATTTCCATTTTTGGAGTAATATTTTATTATTTATTTATTTATTTATTTATTTATTTTATTTATTAATCATATAATTACAAATTATATGTTAATACCCTAACCGAGCACTAGCAACAAAGGCCTTCGGCTCGTTGTAGCGAAAACAGACCAGAGCCTCTGGTGGGAATTGAACCCACGACCCCCGCACTGATAAGCTAGCACGCTACCAACTAGCCTACCGGGGCGCTCAATTTTCTATTAAAATTTAAACAAATGAAAGAATAAATGAAACTGAAAAAACTGGTAAATAAAACATTAAAAAAAATTTATAAAATAGTTAAAATAAATATTTTTTTGAAAATAAAACGTTTATTCCTTTATTTTTAACAGAACTGAAAATTTTTTATTAAACTACAAACAGGAAACTAAATAATAGTCTGAGTGTAGCTGGCGGTTTTAACACAAAAAATCTGACATCAGTTTTCTTAATTTTTGAAACAGTCGCTAATCACAAGTAAGAAATTTATAGTCGGAAATTCTCAAAAACGCATTACATTTTTTTAAAAAAAAAGTCCCAAAACATGTTCTTAGAAAATTTTTTCACAGAAAAAAAATATTCACGAAAACCAATTTTCGCTGCAAATTTTTTGCCATAATGATGCCTGTAAAAAATTCACAAAAACAAACACTTTGCAAATAAAAATTGCAAAAACTAATTTTTCGTGGATACAATTTTTCGCTGAAAATTTTTCTGAATTGCTAAAAACATGTATGGAGACAATTTTTTCGTGGAATAAATCTGTTGTTGCATTTAAGCGCTTACTTTTAAAATGTCAATTTTTTTTAAAAGAAGAAATTTTTCCTGGTAACTTATGTGTTGCTTTCTCTGGAAAGGGGATATAGAAGAGAACTGAAGGGCTGCGACTATGGCAACACTGTAATGGCGCGAGATTATAAATTTTATTACAGTTGTTGGCCGCCATCTGATGAAGAGTTGATGAAATTTTTAAAGTTTTTAAGTTCTTAGTTATGTTATTTTAATTCGGTGGGGTTTAGTGCTATGGAACACCGAAGGAGGACGTTGCGATATGTATGAGGTATAGGCGTCACTGAGCATCAAACCCGCAACCCAACCTTTAGTGTAACAGTACAAGGCACTAACCACAATACTCAGTATAATATAAGTGTTTGTTTTTAAAGGAAAATTTTTTCGCGTTAACTATTGTATCAAATGCCTTTCTGGACAATGGAATGAAAGGTATTAAAACATCCACAATTTTGAATTTACGATTACAGAATGTTTTCAAGCTAAATCGACGATTTTTTATTTTTCCAAAAAAAATTTTGTTTCATATCCCAGGATTTGTTGATTTTGAAAATTTTTTGAACATCGAGGTTTTTTTTTATATAAATCTTTAAGCTTTGAAGAAAAAGTTTTGTTGACAAAAAAAAAGTCGAACATTTTTTTTCTCCTTAACCAATATTTAAACAACTAACAACCACAATGAATTAGACGTCAACGTTAAAAGACGTTAGTTATTTTAGGTTGATTCTAATCTAAAACAACGATTATAGCAAACAAAAACTGAAACATAAGTTCAATGTAAAAAGTAACGTTTTTTTTTTTTTTTGTTCTAACAAAAACGCTTTATATTTTTTGTTTGCAACACAGCCTTATTCTAAATATTTGTAATGTGAAGGAGTGCCTTAACAGAGATTTTTCAACACACACACAAAAATGAAAGACATAAAAACACCAATCTTAGGAAAAAGCATGACCATATCTATCCTGGTACTAACTGCGCTGGCTGCCGTTGTAGCTATTATTCTGTGAGAGGTAGTGACAAGAGTTTAGATACACTTAACTTTAATGTTTTAGTTTAATAGTAATGTTTAGTTTTAGTTAAAAATGCTGAAAAGTGCTGCAAACAAATAGAAATAATAAAGAAAATAAAAAAGGTGTTTACAACCATTGAAAAACGGTTAGAAGCTAAGAAAAGAAAAAACAAAAAAAAATTTCAACTCCTTCAATAGAAAAATGTTTTAGGTTTTTTCTTTCCTTACAAGGTAATAATTATAACGTTTATTTTTTGTTGTTTCTTTGCGTCACAATTTTTTTCTTTTCTAATTTTTCCCAATTTATTTTAGCATTTATTTTTGCCAAATTACTAGTATAGATTTTAAATGGTTTAAGTTTGTGTGTCTCTTATCTTGACTTTGAATTTTTTTAAAACTGTGAACGTTAAGCCAAAAAAAAACACAAAGTTTTAAGCACAGTTTATCATTATCACATTTTGCAATCTATTAACGCTTACTACTTATTGTTAATAGTAAATAGATTATTTATTTTACAGTACTTAAAATTTTTCATTGGAAATTTTCTATTGGATTTTTTGTTCACCCAACAATAGAACTATCTCAGGTAAGAATTTTGAGTGCTCTGAAATTTGTATTTGTGATAGCAGAGGCAAATTTATTCGACTTGTACTTTTTCCGCCCAACATAATATTTAGGGCTATAGTAATTTTTTTTTTTAAAGATTATAACATTTCTTTCATATTTCTTCCAAATCAATTATATACACGCAAAGAAAAAACATGGTTGGGGCAATCATATTCGAAGAGCATCATATATTTTTGGTTTTATGGTTGTGCCAATCATAGTCGTACTATAATATGGTTATCATATTATGATAATAAAATAACCACATTTTTACCATAATATAGTCCCTACAATTTTATTATGATTCAAGAATTACCATACTATTGTCCTAAATAAACATGTTATATTAAATTTATCATAATATGATTGCACGTTATCATATTATGCTCAAAATATCATATTATGGTCCCTCATAATTATATTATGATTCATGGATTATTATTATATGATCCATAATCTAAGAAAATATCTTAAATTAAAAGTTCTTAGAAACTCTGAAAAAATTCTTTAAATTTAAAAATATTTCCTTTAGAATGTTTTTTCTAAAAAAAATTGATAATAAGAACTTTTTAAAAAAAAAATTGTTTTCTTTCAAAAAACTTTGATTCTGTGGACTTTTTTTAAGAAAAATACTTAAAACTTTTTTTAAATTCTAATGACTTTTTTAATAAAAAATCTTAGATTATTTGAAGATTTTTTTAGAAAGTTTTTAGAAAATTTTCTTCAGAATCTAATAATATTCTTTCTTTTCTTTGAATTTTTCTTTCAAAGAAAGGCAATGAATTGATTAGTGTAAATAATATTATATGTATAAGGGAATTTTCGAAAAACCCGATTAAAAAAATCTTCTTAATGGGTCAATTGATTAAATGTTTTAATGACATGTAAAAAGTATTTTCTACCTATCTAATATTTGTCCAGTTTAAGTAAACAATATATGATTGTTTTTTTAAGACATTGTATAGGAAAAACAAACTAACTGAACTGATAAAATTTTGGTTTTTATGAAAACAAGACAATAGTATGACTGTAAATGTTAAAGTTATGTTTTACCTGATGTTGCCAGCTTTTTATCGTTGCATTATTATCATATTTTTTTCATAGTCATAATTTTTGTTACCACAGTATGGTTACAGCCAATCATGATATAAAATAGAAGGTGCCAATCATAAAATAGTAAAATATTTACTAAATAATGATGGTAGCGACCATGTTGATGGTTAGAAAACCATTAACTTGGTCGTGACAACCATACCCGATTGCAGCAAGCACAATATAGTAGCAGTGATCATATTACAACCATGTTTTTTCTCTGCGTGTGTATCCGGTTGAAAAATTCATCGGTATTTTGGACGACATTTCTATCAATTAACTGTTACACATACAATTTATTAGAGGTTTTCAATCGCTTTAAGATCTGCTGACTGAGGTGAATGTGTTTCGAATCGTTATCTTGTTGAAACAACTTTTTGCCGAAAGTCATTTTTTGTCACAAGTTATTACAATGCACAAAAGACTTCCACAAGTTCTAAACATATAAAAACGTTTTGATATTTACTTAAATGGGCCCTGTTTTTATTTACATTTTAAAACTTGGTCGTTTCTCTTTTTCAAAATTAACGAAAATCAAATCAGTTAAAAGTGAACAAGTTCGTGATCTATTTCTAAGTAACAAAATGTATGTTTTTGCGGTAAATTATGTTTGGAAACTCCCTATTAATCTTACATTGGTTTACGTTAAAGCATAGTTAATTATTCCCGAGGTTAAATTTCACTCGAACTTAAATGGCCTTAAAATGTAATTTGAATTGTAAAAATGGTTAATTTTTTTATTTATAAGTAAGACACAATAACAATAAACACGAAAGGTTACCTTTTCAATAGAAAAATAATGGTCTTGTATATTAAATTTTCGTAAAACAAATTGTACTAAATTTTCACTTGAAATTTGTTATAGTGAAAAATAATTTTTTTTTATTCGTATTGAGTATAACAGTTTTTTCACGTGAAATTTAAACAACTTACTGTGCTTAAGTGTTAACTCGTAGAATTATTAACGTTATTCTCAATTTGTTTTACATGGGGCTATCAGTTTATGGTGAATGTTCCTGTTTAGATCATCCCACACAAACACATATTTTAATCAATTTTGCTGTGTATTTATTGACTTTCAGAGATAGAAATATCTGTATCTTTGATTTAAAAATACGTGCATTCTTTAGGGCTTAAAATTTTTATTCTTTTAAATCATTTTTTTATTCAATTAACTCGAAGTGTTTCTTTATAATGTCTGTATTTTTTAACAAATGTTTAACCAACTTACCTAACGTTAAATTGCTTTTCGCTTGAATTTGTTTGGAAAAAAAAATGTAAAAAGATTTTATTTTAGGTTTAGGCTGTTGCTTTTTTTACGAAATTTAATTTTCATTTGCCTGTCTTCTCCATACGTAAACTTCTTTAATAGGTATTGTAGTACCCAGAGCTTGAAATAATTAACTCTTTTTTTTTTTGAATGATTTCCCCAAAATTGAACTTAATTTGTTAATTCAAAGAATGAATTCATTAGTAAGGAAAAAAACAGGAATTAATTCCTGTGAATGAATTTAAAAAATTAAATTTAAGCTAACGAATTCCTGGACTGAAAGATTAAGCATAAATATTAAACAGTTTATTCACTAACAAAATAATTTAGATCTTGTTATTTTAACTTTTGGTCAAGGAATTCATTTCCTACGAAATTAGTTCCTCTGGAACTCAGTCAATTTTCGCTTTATTCCACGAGGGAATTAACTTTGTCGCTTAATTTCGTAAAGAATAAAGTTTTTCGCTTAATTCCCTAAGAAAATTGACTCTTCGTTTAAGTTCCTGAAGGTATTAACTTTTTTACCTCATTACCTTAACTCATCACCTTCAACATTATTTTAAAACATAAAATAATGATAGCAATTTTTTCAGAACATTTATTTTTATACATTAATTATTGTTTTTTTTTCGTTGAGGGAATCAAACAAAAAAAATATTTCCTTAGAGAATTAAGCCAAAAAGTTAATTCCTTCAGGGAATTAAGCAATAATTTTAATTCATTTAGGGAATTAAGCTATAATTGAAGAAATTCAAGAGAAATTCATTCCATAGGAAATTAATTTCTTTATCAAAAGTTAAATTTACTGGATTTGAATGAATTCCTTAGCGAATTAATATTTTAAATATTAAGAAGGAATTCAAAAAAATAAATATAAGACCTTCAACATAAATAGAATGAAAAAGGGAATTAGGCTAATATTTTATTTCCATTAGGAAATTGATCGATAATTGCATAAATTATAGCTGAATTCATTACTTAGGGAATTAACTGGATATGAATGAATTCCTTAGTGAATTAATATTTTAAATTTTATGAAGGATTTCGAAAATAATAAATAGAATTCTTTTAAGATAAACTAAATGAAAAAAGGAATTCATTTAATTTCTTAAGTTTGGTCAGGGAATTCATTGCCAAAATATAAATTCAGTTCAAAACATAATAAATTAGGGAATAAATTCTTCAAAGCTCTGATAGTACCCCACATTGATACAACCATATGTACCATTGTGAGTTATGAAGTTATGCGTCTTTGCCACTTAACGCTTTGCTGCATTTCATACGCTGCCAGTCAAAAAACAAAACATAACGAAAAATTACCTTACGTCAAAGAAAAATTAGTTTTTCTTCTCTACACAAAACACCGTTTTTTTCATTATTTTAAACAAATAATATTTCACAAAAAAAAAAAAAAAAAAACAAATTAAAGCATATTCATAGTGTTCAAAATTGCTTTCTTTTGTATGATGATGATTGTAATGTTGGGGCATACGTGTAGTTTGTGGTTTACAAGTTATCTTTAAATTTTTGGTTAAAAGTTTTGTTGTTGCTGTTCATTTCTTTTTCCAAAAACATTTCAATAGTTTTAATTAATGTTTTCTTTCATTTTTTTTTTGTAATGTTATAGGGAAATTCATATCTGAATATTACATGCATTTTATTATACGTACATTTTATTCTACATGACTTCATTAATCATACTTACTACAAAAAATCAAAAGATTGTTTTTTTTTTTTTTTTGTTTTGGTGTTTCGTTAATTTCTAACTTGTATTTGATTAACATAATTGTTCAAATTGTTAACATTAATGAATACAATATCATGATTATATTTTTTTAGACGTTTGTATTCCTAAATATGATGGATTTTCTTAAATACTTTTAACGAGATAAAGTATGTCATTATATAACGCTCGAAGTCTTATTAAAGACTACTATCATTGTGTTTACAAACTAAAGATTATTATTATTACAATCCTAATCGTTTATACTGGCTATTTTGACATATTGCAAGATTTTATTTTAATTGCAAGTTTATGTTTGTCAATTTAACGAACAGTTTAGCAGTTTTTGGCTTACAAAAATGCCGATATCTATAGTCAAATTGATAGTTTGTTTTTTAAGTTGGCAACTGTGAAAAAAGAAATAAACCAGTACCCATATTCTATAAGACGATTATCGTTTATCATCCACTTTTAAAGTTAAATATCTACCATATTATATAAAAAATTTTAAATGTTGTTACAAATTTGGTAAAAGACGGTAATTTTCAATCTTATAGTTCAACAGTTTGATAAGAAACATCTTTAAAATGATAGAATTTTAACTTCGAAAATGGACGATAATCGTCACTTGTCTTATAGAATCTAGACACAGCATTGTGGTATCTATGTTGTATTAGTAGAAATACAAAATTGTATGAAATAGTATGCACATTTTTGGAAGATTACGCGCTGATCTGTCAGATTTTTAAATTTAGTTTTTTACTGATTTGTGCAAATTTTATAAAATTATGGTCTTAATATTGCTTTTAAAAAAAATAACTTCTGCTACTGTTTCATTTTGGGCTGTTTTATATAATCGAAATCCTTGCTAGCTGGATCTTGAGCCTAGATATGTGTTGTAAAATTTTTGTGAAGTCTTTAAACTTTTCACAAAAGCAGATTTCAAAATTGGGGACAATTTTGAGATCTAATTAGATCTGACCAAGCCTAGATGGATCTAGCGCAATATACACAACATACACATATTATCATTGAATCAGATTCAATATGAAAAAAAATAAATTAAAAAACACCTTTATTTTTTATATACATCACTATTTTGGTTCCATTAAAAAACAACGCAAATGGATAATATCTGGTACTAGATCTGATATCAGACTTGAACAGATCAGGCACCAGATATGATTTTGTATTTATAACCAGATCTGCTCATATCTGGCCATAAAAGGCACACAATTTTCCAGATGCCCTTAAGAAATGAATAGATCTGGCACTAGATATGATCAGATCCTGCCATAAAGTATATCACATAAGTGTATAACACATATGTAAGATCAGATCTTATACCAGATCTAATTAGATTTAATCATATGACTCTCTTAAAACACATAACTAGTCACGATGGCGCAGCGTCAGATAATAAAAATAAAATGTTCACACAGTCCCAGCAAAATCTTGGTAAAGGTATGGGCTTACTTCAGAAAGAAATGATATTTCATTTAAAAAACGGTCTACTTAATTTTCATTTAAATTAAATGCCATTTGTTATTTATTTTTAAATGTTGATAAATCAACTGACACATCCGTAAGAAACAACTGATATAATCAGTTAAAATAAATGTCAAAATTTTACTTACCAATCCTTAAAAAATAAATGTTTTTTTCATTTATTTGAAATTATTTCCGTTTTTGTATTTTTTGTTTTTTTTTTTTAATATACTCGTACAATACAAAATGTATGTATGCATATGAAGCCATAAACACTTTGTATGAATGTATTTGTATATCTATGTGTGTTTATAAAGTTTGAATTGAAATTTTTGAATATTTTTTTTTTTTTTTTGAAATTTAAATTTGTAATAACTGTTACGGACGCAAATAAACCACAAGTTTCCGTTTTGTGGGTAAATTTTTATTAAATTTCAAACAAATGAAAAAAATAAATGAAACTAAAAAACTGTATTGTACAAGTATATTAAAAAAAATACAAAAACGAAAATAATTTCAAATAAATGAAAAAAAAAACATTTATTTTTTAAGGATTGGTAGGTAAAATTTTGACAATTATTTTAACTGATTATATCATTTGTTTCTTACGGATGTGTCAGTTGATTAATCAACATTTAAAAATAAATAACAAATGGCATTTAATTTAAATGAAAATTAAGTTGACCGGTTTTTAAATGAAATATCATTTCTTTTAAATGATATTTTCAGTTATTTTAATTTACAAACTTTTTTAAGTGTATATACATTTTTATTTTGAAGACTTTGATTCAAGTGGACTAGATCTGATATCAGATATGGATTACTTATGACCCAATCTGCTCATAGATCACTTTAGATATAAACAGAACTGGTACTAGATCTGATCAAGTTTGTCCATATATATCCCATCTTATCATATGTGATCAGATCTGGCATAAGATTTATTTAGATTCAATCATATCTAATTAAATTTTAGTAGATCTGATCATATGGAATCTTTTTTACACGGCAAGATATTATTTTTTAATGTTCTTATTTTACTTTTATTTTACATAATTTATTTTATTGATTACAAGTATTCATTACAAGTAACTACTTATTTCAGTACTTTCTTGGTAATGTGTTATATATGTTTATACACGTAATCTTGGGGTAAGCATGTATCTCCAATGGCACCCCCGTTTTAAAATAATGTGTTTTTTGACAAAGTGTAAGTAATTACAAATTTAGTTTTTTTTTTAAATTTCCCATTACCTGGTAATAGCATGTTTGGTTGGGATAAACCTAAATAATTTTTTAGAGTATTCTAAACATTAAATTAAAAAAAAATTAAAATTTTTTTAGTGACCTTTTGTTTTATTTCCTTTCCAAATTCTTAGTAGACATATTTATCATCGTTTTACTCCATATTTTAGATCACATGTGTATACACTATTTAAGCATGTCTGTATGTATGTATGTATGTGGAGTAATTACTCAACTTAAAAAATATTGTTGCATTTTTTACATACAACAAAGTCATTCACGCACTGGGGGGTCTTTATTGTCCGGCCGACCGTCGACTTGCTTTTATGTCTCCCATAACTATTATTCTATATATGAGAATAATATTTCAATAATACTTGTAATGCGTCCATAAATAAAGTATGTACCTTAATTTTATAAGTAGTATACATAAAGGTACGAGGGTCGTTTGATATTTTATAACATATAACATACATATTTCCTGCCCATTAAAATTTATTGCAATCGGTTTTCAGCCGCAACAAAGAAAGAATTGTATATAAGGAAATTTTGAACATTTTCATCTCCAAAGACATCAGAATTCTGTGCATACACTTTCTAAAAATTAATTTTCAGCATTAAAATTACAAAGGAACAATCCTCAGAACTCCCGCAACATTTCCTGGGATTTCAAAATTAAAATTTGTCAGCAATTCCCGGGAATTTCCCTAAAAAACTCTAATCAATATTTTACCCTGCGGGAAAAAAGGAATCATTTGGGAATTGGGACCCGTCCCGTGATAGGTAAAAACTGGACCGGTTCCGAAAATACATATCACGAGATAGGTGAAAATAAGACCGGTTCCTAAAGTACCTACCGCGTGATCTGTTTAATGACATATTTTTTTAGACCAGTCCTGTGACATGTCATAGAGAACAAGCCCATGTTAAACTGACCAGTCCTGTGACCGGTCCCTATCAAAATGAACCGGTCACGTGACTTCATGCAAAATTTCATGCAAAATCGTGGAATTTTTTAGGTTCTGCTTAGTGTTTCCAATTATTCGACCCTGCCGGTTAATCGGTTAGATCATTATTCGAAAAATGAAGAAAACTGATTTATTGATTATTCGGGTCGATTAATCGATTAGTCGGTTAATAAAAGTATTTCTTTCACCAATAAGAAATATCAAGTTAAGTCTATTGCATTGATTTCTAAAGTGTTTGTTTAGGACAATTCAAAGCATCCTGACATTTTTTCATGAATCATGCCTTTTAATCTTGGGTTTCTGACGACATTTTAAAAAGAAATGTCAGACTTGTTCAGTGGAAGTAAACCCTTAAAGACGCAGTGTAGATAGTGCTTTATCGACGTGAGACATTTTGTCGATAAAGTTGGTTTTTATTTTTTTTATATGACACTGTCTAGAATAAAAAAAAAATACCTATTGTTATTTTTTAGTTTTTATAAATTTTTTCATAGAATTTTAAATGAAACTGTTTTTAAGAAAATACAGTTTTAAAATTTAAAGCAATTTAATATTATTATTTTATAACCTACGTAACATCATAGTGCTTGTTAGGAATATACCTAGTCACGTGTTTCATTGCTAAGGAGAAAAATATAAATTTTAATAAGTTTTTTTGTTAAAGCACTGCTCAAAGCTTTTCTAAAACTCCGTGTTCTGATGAGATCTTTTGTCAGCTCGAAATACATGTTATACGGGGGTTAAATAAATATGAACAAATATAATTTAATATTATTTAAAATTATTTTTTAAAGGAATTTAAACAAAAATACAAATTTTCTATCATATTTCCTAAAGCCTATATAACATTTTCTTTGATTAAGTTGATTTGAAAAGAATTTGATTGTATTTTAGTTGATGTTTTTTTGTACGAGTTTCTTGCCAAAGTAAAGCAAATTAGGAAGTTTTAAGAAAAATAACACAAAAATTCATTAAAAATTTAACCGGTTAACTGACCTATTTTAATCGATTATTCGGGTCGAATAATTACAGGTTGGTTGAAAAGTTCCTGCGCTCGAAATGAAAGAATACTGTTTTTGTTACGAAATATATTTTTTTATTTAATATAATCTCCTAGAAGCTCAATACACTTGTTCCAATGATCTTCCAATAATTTTATCCAATCCTTATAATGGTTTTCCGGAAGCTCTGCAAAATAACCGTCTACGGCTGCTATGGCCTCTTCATTCGACGAAAAATGCTTTCCACGAAGGAATTGTTTGAGATTTCTGAGGAGATAGTAGTCACTGGGAGCCAAATCTGGTGAATTTGGTGGATGTTCAAGCAATTCGTACTTTAATTCTTTGAATTTAGCCATCGTCAAAACACTTTTGTGAGCAGGTGCATTGTCTTGATGAAAAATGATTTTTTCTTCTTTAGACCAGGTCTTTTCGCACGAATTTTTTCATCCAGCTAATCCAAAAGGCTGCAATATATTCAGAGTTGATTGTTTTACCTTTTTGAAGATAATCAATCAACAAAATTCCTTTTGCATCCCAAAAAACTGATGCCATAACCTTCTTTGCTGATCGTTGTGACTTCACCTGCTTTAGAGCTGAACAACCAGCTTCAGTCCACTGTAAACGTTCTTGTTTCAATTTAGGATCATGGTGGTAGATCCAAGTCTTATCCATAGTTATAAAACGACGCAAGAAGTCGGTTTTATTCGGCTTAAAACGCTTCAAATTTCGCTGAGAAATTTGTTTTCGATCCAGTTTTTGTTAAATTGTTAATGTGTGGGGCACTAACTTTCCAAACAGTTTTTTCATACGTAATTCTTCATGTAAAATATGGAGTACTCGTTCGTCTGAGATGCCTATGGCATTAGCAATTTCACGCTTAGTCAAACTTGGATCTTCACTAACCATATTATGTACCTGCTCAATGATTTCTGCTGTGGTTGCAGTTTTTGGTCGTCCTTCGCGTGGATCGTCTTCAAGGCTGGTACGACCACGTTTAAATTCACCAGCCCAAAATTCAACGGTGCGTTTTGAAGGTGAGGACTCCTTATACACTTCTAACAATTGTTCATAAATTTCCTTTGCTTTTAAACCCTTCAAAACAAAGAATCCAATGACTGCACGACATACCATTTTTTTTCATATTAAAAAAAATCAATGACACGTCAACTTCAAATGGCTTGTAAACAAAGAAAGAATTGACAGAATGACTTGCAACTTTGCATGTGTTCTCAGGACAGTTATACCAACTTGAGAAAAAAAAAGTTTGGAGCTAGCAGTGCCATCTCTTTGTGAGCGCAGGAACTTTTCAACCAACCTGTATTTGAGTTTTAAATTATTTATTTCGACATTAATCGAAATAGAGGCGATTAATCGAGGAATCGGTTGATCGATTAACCGAATTGGAAACACTAGTACTGCTATAAATTATTGTACTCCTGGGCATTTATGTCCATAAGTCTTTTTAATCAATCCTCGTATATGTTATATGTCTGCATATTGTAACATATTTATTATATGTTTATGCATACCTACCTTTTGTACATAAACATATTTTATTTTTTTAACTTGTTGAATTCCAAGCATTTGTTTTCAAATTTATAATTCTTTTGAATTAATGTGTTTTTTATTTTTCAACCAAAAAAACATAATTTAGCGTAATGCTCAGCCATAAGACACAAAAAAAAGAAACGTTAACTTTAATTTCCCATTACTATATCACTTAACTTTAGATTTGTGTTCCCCATTTTTGTTTTATTTTTATTTTTATTTTTTTTAATTCAAAAAGATTTAATGCTTATTATGGTGTTTAAGCTTTAAACCATATGCTCATAATCATTTTTTATTTTTATACATTTTTTTTATATTCTTTCGTACTTTTTATGCATCCTTATGGCAATTTACACTTTTTTTTAGATTTTGTGGCTGTTGTTACGTTTACTAACAACAAGTCAGTATGTGTTTATGTAGATTTTTGCTACCAATGTTGAATGCAACATTGTTGCCATAGTAATTGAAATATTTCTCGATTAGTACTTTTATAAAAATCTAATCGTATTCATACAATCTTGTACTCTTAGATCAGTTTTACTGCTGGTCTCAAGTTACATTGTATTGTTTTTTTTTCATAATATTTAGTTTATTTTTCAGTGGTTATAATAATTTTGTATGTAACTTTTCTTCTACCCATGTTAAAGGTTAACTTCATGGCGAGACTATAGTCAAGTTCAATGACCAGCAGTAAATTTACTAACAAACAACAAGAAAACAAAAAGTAATGAAATTATTATAAGTAATTGTTTAGTTTAGTTTTAAAATTTTGTATGATTAATGTAAACTGACAGGGAGAGTGTGTTTGTGGATTCCACCAGATTTCAAGGAAATTTGGATATGTAATCGAAAATTGTCGGTATTAAACATATCGGCCCAAGAAGATATTTAGGGCCCTAAATGAGTTTAAAAGTTATTCAAAACTTTTTGTTTGAAAAAATGTTTTAATAATTTGAATATATCTTTAAAATACCTTTCATTTGATACCTTGTTTGTATATATTTCATTGGAACAAACATGAAAAAAAACACAAACCTCTATCCCACAAAATTAGTAAATTGTTACAATTTTACCTTTTAAATCGTTGATTTATTTCCTTTAAATACAGGTTGGTTGAAAAGTTCCTGCGCTCACCAAGAGATGGCACTGCTAGCTCCAAACTTTTTTTTTTCTCAAGTTGGTATAACTGTCCTGGGAACACATGCAAAGTTGCAAGTAATTCAGTCAATTCTTTCTTTGTTTACAAGCCATTTGAAGTTGACGTGTCATTGATTTTTTTTTAATATGGAAAAAATTAAATATCGTGCAGTCATTAGATTCTTTGTTTTGAAGGGTTTAAAAGCAAAGGAAATTTATGAACAATTGTTAGAAGTGTATAAGGAGTCCTCGCCTTCAAAACACACCGTTGAATTTTGGGCTGGTGATTTTAAATGTGGTCGTACCAGCCTTAAAGACGATCCACGCGAAGGACGACCAGCAGGTACATAATGTGGTTAGTGAAGATCCAAGTTTGACTAAGCATGAAATTGCTAATGCCATAGGCATCTCAGACGAACGAGTACTCATTATTTTACATGAAGAATTACTTATGAAAAAACTGTTTGGAAAGTTAGTGCCGCACACATTAACAATTCAACAAAAACTGGATCGAAAACAAATTTCTCAGCGTAATTTGGAGCGTTTTAAGCCGAATAAAACCGACTTCTTGCGTCGTTTTATAACTATGGATAAGACTTGGATCTACCACCATGATCCTAAATTGAAACAAAAACGTTTACAGTAGACTGAAGCTGGTGGTTCAGCTCCAAAGCAGGTGAAGTCACAACGATCAGCAAAAAAGGTTATGGCATCAGTTTTTTGAGATGCAAAAGGAATTTTGTTGATTGATTATCTTCAGAAAGGTAAAACAATCAACTCTGAATATTATTGCAGCCTTTTGGATCAGCTGGATGAAAAAATTCGTGAGAAAAGACCTGTTTTAAAGAAGAAAAAAATAATTTTTTATCAAAACAATGCACCTGCTCACCAGATTTGGCTCCCAGTGACTACTATCTCTTCAGAAATCTCAAACAATTCCTTCGTGGAAAGCATTTTTCGTCGAATGAAGAGGCCATAGCAGCCGTAGGGGGTTATTTTGCAGAGCTTCCGGAAAACCATTATAAGGATGGGATAAAATTATTGGAAGATCATTGGAACAAGTGTATTGAGCTTCTAGGAGATTATATTGAATAAAAAAATATATTTCGTAACAAAAACAGTATTCTTTCATTTCAAGCGCAGTATTCTTTCATTTCAACCAACCTGTAAGTCCAGTTACAAATAATAAACACAGTTAAAATTTACTGAAACTTTATTAAGTTATACTTTAACAGATTACCCAATTTATTCAATTGATGACCAATGTTACTTCTTCAGCGTTTTCTTATAAACTGGTTTGACATGCCACATTGCTCGCATGTTTATGTGTGTAGCGAGAATTACTAGAAAGTGGCAGCATTGTCCGGAAGTTGTATACCGAAAACGTCGAGTGTATTCTTTGCTATGTCGAAGCTGCCAAAAGAATAACACTAACGTAACATTAGTTGTGGCGAAGAGTTGCCATTGATGACAACTGTTTTAAATATTATTAAATACATAATAAAATAATTGTCTTTATTAAACATATCGGCCCAAGAAGATATTTATGAACCATAAAGTAAGCCATAAAACGAAAAATGAAGTCTTTTTTAATTACATTTTTAAAATGCCGTGGGGTGACATTGGGTCTCTAAAGAGGTACACATGGCTATTTTTTCGATCTTCACGGACACATATCCAAATTTTATTCAAATCGGAGTGAACTACACAACAAACCTTCCTTGTAAGTGGTATTTTAATATTTTTAAATAAAAAGCACTTAAAATATTTTACAGAAAAAACACTGTCTTTTGGTTTAAACTAAAATTATGTAAAATTTAAATTTACCGTCAGAAATTTGTAGTAAAATATTTAGTTAATACAACTAGAAAAAAAAAAATACAAACTTTTAAAAATTTTGCATACAAATTGATTTCGGCGTCAAAACTAGATATTTTTGTTAACGAAATTATACTTATAAGCAGTCAATTGATTATTCTGTTTCTTTTCTGTTAAAATTAATACATTATCTCAAAAGGCAATAAATATCTAATTTTCTATAAATTTCATCGGTTTAGGCCGAATATTGTAAAGAAAAAGCCATCGGTTGAACACTGCCTAATGTAACTGCTTATTATTTAGATATTACTAATGTGAATCCAAGACTTTCGAGGGTTATATTTTAAAAAAAAAAAGGTAATTTGTAAATAAAATTAATTTGTTCGGTAATGTACACAATTAAATTTAAATTAGTAAAAAAAGGTTGGATGGAAATTTTTTATTACATCTATCAGAAATATGTCGTTAAACTGATGTCTATTGATGGTCATAAGATTATAATTCGGAAGTGGCGTTTTTAGTTCAACTTTTTAAATAGTTAAAAGAATTCAATAAAAATACACTTAAAATAGTTTAAAAAAAAATAAAATAACAGAAAATGTCATTTACAAGAAATGATATTTAATTTAAAAACCGGTCTACTTACTTTTCATTTAAATCAAATAGTTTTTGTTATTTATTCTCAAATGTTGTTTAAACAACTGACACATCCGTAAGAAACAAATCATTAATCAGTTTAAATAAATGTTAAAGTTTTACCTACCAATTGCGTAAAAATAAATGATTTATTCATTTAATTTGAATTTGTTTCTGTTTTGTATTTTTGTTTGTTTTTGTTATGAATGTGTATGTATGTGTGCTTATGAAGTTCTTGTAATTTGAATTGAAATTATTTTGTATATAAACAAAACATTTTTTGAATATTTTTTTAACAGACAGTAAAAAAAATTAATTTTGTAATAAATGATAGTAAATCATTTCAAACAAATGTATAAAAAGGTTAAAATAGATATTTCTTTGAAAAATAAATGTACGTTTCTTTATTTTTTTTTTTTAAGGGGGGGTAAGGTATTTAATTTTTTCTTTTTTTGCATTTTTTTTTTTTTTTTTTTTAAATAAATGCTTAATATGTTAAGAATATTGTATTAAAATTTCAAGTCGATTGGAAATTGACGAAGTTACGAATATTTTTATGTCAAGTATGTCAGTGTTTAATACCAGATTTTTTAGTGTTCAAAACTTTAAAGCGTTTTTCCCACAACTCACGTTTTCAAAGTCGGTGCCCCTCATAACTTTGAAACTACTGCACCGATTCTTTTTAAATTTTGAACACTATTTCTGTACATAATTTACGACGCTGAAGAGTTTTTTCAAATTTGTTTATAATTATTTTATTTTACAATAACAAATAAGCCGATTTTTTTGTCACTAAAAATCGCGTTTCTCCCTTTAAAGTGTTCCAAAAAAGTGAAAAATTAAAATTTCGAAAAACCCTGCCAGCCTTACCTGGTGAAAACTATTATCTAACGAATGAACTTTGATTTTTTGATTTCAGATAACCCAGCACCAAGTTATGAGGGGCAACGCAACTCTATTTTTTTTTTTTTGAGACACGTCCGAATAATTGCTGCCATTGCCGTGTTTTTTAATACTTCTTCGTGAAAGTTTTATACAACATTTCTCAAATGTCATACTTTAATGTCCTAGTAGATTTAATAAAGAGATTTTAACTATGTTGTCCTTACCCTTCCCCCCCCCCCCTTCCCTGAATAACTACCGTCAGGGGATCCATTATGGAACTCTTTGCATAGACTAGTCAGGATAACTCATGACTGGTTCATATAAAATTGAAAAGCTCGTGCTTGACCAAAGGAAAATAAAAACAAGTAAGAGCGGCTAAATTCGGCTATGCCGAATCTTATATATGTACCCTTCACCATGGTTGGGAAAATAGTGAAGTTTATATATGGACATATATGGAATGGACAGATTTATATACGGACATCTTTAAGTGGAAATTTACCATTTAGTTTAGTGATAAAACTTGGACTCTGAAAGATTTATGGTTCCCGAAAATAGGTATTTAAAAAAATGTATGTTTTGGTCATAACTACACTCAGAATATTATGTAGTTAACTGTTTGTAGTTTAATAAAAAAGTTTTCCGTTCCATTTAAAAATAAAGGTAAATACATTTATTTTTTAAAGAAATATCTATATTAACTGTTTTATACATTTATTCGAAATAATTTACTATCATTTACCGATTTTTTCAGTTTCATTTATTTTTTTCATTTGTTTGAAATTTAATAAAAAATTACCCACAAAACGGAAACTTGTGGTTTATTTGTGTCCGTAACAGTTATTACAAATTTAAATTTTGTTTGCTGTCTGTTTAAAAAAAAAATATTCAAAGAATTTCAATTTGTTTTTTTATTTAAATTGGTTGTATATATACAAAATTTTTCAATACAAATTACAAGAACTTCATAAACACACATACATACACAAATACATTAACACAAAAAGTGTTTATAGCTTCATATGCATACATACATTTTGTATTGTACGAGTTTATTAAAAAAAAAAAAAAAAATACAAAAACGGAAATAATTTCAAATAAATGAAAAAAAAAACATTTATTTTTTAAGGATTGGTTTGTAAAATTTTGACATTTATTTTAACTGATTATATCAGTTGTTTCTTACGGATGTGTCAGTTGATTAATCAACATTTAAAAATAAATAACAAATGGCATTTAAATTAAATGAAAATTAAGTAGACCGGTTTTTAAATGAAATATCATTTCTTTTAAATGATATTTTCAGTTACAAACTTTTTTAAGTGTACTTTCAGCAAATATGCTAAAGATTTTCGATCTTTGGATATATAAGACGTATCCATAGGTCATATAACATTTTAGTTTTTATAAAAATTTTGATGTTTTAGCCCATTTATGAAGTATTTATTTATCTATTTTGTGCCACGCCCGATTCAAGGATCCCGCCCACACTTGGTCAGATGTTGTGTATTGATAACCAAGATGCTTGCACCTTATTTGGAAACTTTTCCTCTCCAATTATACAGAAAAGCTGACCAACATCGTTAAGACAACTGTGCTGGACGCATTTGTTTTGTTAAAAAAAATAAAAAAAATAACAAAAAGTCTTAAGAAAATAAAAAAAGTGTTAAAAAAATATAAAAAATAAAAAAAGTTGAATAGACGGGGCTCGATCGCGCGACTAAAAGAAAAAAAGTATTTGTGACAAAGGGCTTAGACCACTGAGCCATTGAAGGACGTAAGCAAACGTCGGTAATAGAAGTAAATAAAGAGTTTTCGTTTAAAACAGATTTGTTTGGGTTTTATTTAAATGACAAACCTTTGTATGGATTTGTTGTTTGTGGGTAAAAGGTGAGGTGGTGAAAGACAAAAAGTTCAACAAATAAAATAAAAACAACAACAATCACGATCATAATGCCAATCAGTGTTGTCATATTTTTTTTTCAAAAATCTATTTAGTTCTAAAAAAAGCTTTTTTCGACCAAAAAAATATTTTTTTACAAATCGTTAAAAGAAATCACTAGAACTGCATGTGTTTTATTTCTACAAATATGTTTGATTTAGCTGACAAACTTGCATTTGGGATTTTATTTCTCTTTTTTATTACAAAATATTTTTAATTTATTTAGCTTAATTTTAAAAATTTGAAGGAAAATAGTATATAATTTTTTTTTTTATAAATTTTTATAAGTTATGACCTAAAATAGTTGCACTCAAAGGGAAATTATGTATAAAATTTTTTTAATGTATGAGAAAATGGTTTAAAAACCTGTTTATAAATTCTTTTTAATTGGAGCAAAAAATAGAAATAAAACCGTTTGTATTTTGTTTGTATCAGAGGGTTTTTATACAAATTTTTATGTTTTTAGCCTATTTATGAATTATTTAATTATTAATATAAAATTTTATTCAAATTAATTATTTAATGTTAAAAAAAAAACAAAAATAAAAAAAGTCTTAAGAAAATAAAAAAAAATGTACAAAAAAGTTGAATTGTGTCTTGATTAGGATTCGAACTCGCGTTCTTAGAGAAAAAAAGTATTTGTGACATAGCGTTTAGACAACTCAGCTATGAAGGGTATATGGAATCATCGTTTATAGAGTTAAATAAACAGTTTTCGTTCAATAGGGATTTATTTGGTTTTTATTTAAATGACAAATCTTTGTATGTGTTTGTTGTTTGTGCATAAAAGGTGAAGAGGTAAAAGAAAAGAAGTTCAGCAAATCGTTAAAAGAAATCACTAGAACTGCATGTGTTTTATTTCTACAAAAAAGTTTGATTTAGCTGCAAACTTACATTTGGGATTTTATTTCTCTTTTTTATTACAAAATATTTTTAATTTATTTAGCTTAATTTTAAAAATTTGAAGGAAAATAGTATAAAAATTTTTTTTTTTATAAATTTTTATAAGTTATGACCTAAAATAGTTGCACTCAAAGGGAAATTATGTATAAAATTTTCTTAATATATGAGAAAATGGTTTAAAAATCTGTTTATAAATTCTTTTAAATCGGAGCAAAAAATATAAATAAAACCGTTTGTACTTTGTTTGTATCAGAGGGTTTTTATACAAATTTTGATGTTTTTAGCCTATTTATGGATTATTTATTTATTAATATAAAATTTTATTTAAATTAATTATTTAATGTTAAAAAAAACAAAAAATAAAAAAAGTCTTAAGAAAATAAAAAAAAAATAGTTGAATTGTGTCTTGAGTAGGATTCGAACTCGCGTTCTTGGAGAAAAAAAGTATTTGTGACATAGCGTTTAGACAACTCAGCTATGAATGCTATATGGAATCATCCTTTATAGAGTTAAATGAACAGTTTTCGTTCAATAGGGATTTATTTGGTTTTTATTTAAATGAGAAATCTTTGTATGCGTTCGTTGTTTGTGTATAAAAGGTGAAGAGGTGAAAGAAAAGAAATTGATGTGTTTGTTATGCGTAATATTCAACATATGTACATATAAAAACAAAGGAATTTTACGGAAAAAATTAGAGGTAGTCCTGGTTTTTTGCTAATATCTCAGCCATTTATCAACCGATCTGGCTGATTTTTAATAGCAAGCAGAAATGGATCACATTTAACAGAAATATATAACAATCAAGTCCTCATCATGTCTGGGGTCTTCGGAAAATCCATTTCAACACACAGACGGGCAGACGGACATCGTTAAATCAACTTCGCTCTTCATAAGGACCCAGAATATATATACTTTATAGGGTCTAAGATCAATATTGTAGAAATTACAAACGGAATGACAAACTTATATATACCCTTCCACCTGTGGTGAAGGGTATAATAAAATTAATTTAGAATTTTTGGCGGAGTTGTAAACAAAAAGTATTTTTTTTTTGTAAAATTTTCACCACGCATTGCCTCATTAAATAAGTTTTGATAAAAAAAATTCTTCATTCAAGCACTAAATAATGTTATTTGGAAGAAGTGTGATAAATTTTAAAAAGATCAGTTCAAAACTTTTTGAGAAATCATGACTACCGACTTCAAAAATACAGTTTCGAGAAAAATGCGATTGAAGTGGATTTTGGATCCTCTTACTCTTGCCTGTGACAAATGCGAATGTTCAAACCCACCAAACCCCTTAAAATATTAAGTTTTTAAAAATCTTTTATTTAACTTGTCACAAAACACTTGTTGTTAAGCTTTCAGTAGAGAATTGTAAATTTTAAAACATCTTTTAACTTAAAAGGAAGTACTATAAAATATTTAAACTCTATAAAGTTTACAATTGAAAAAAAAAAATTAAATGTTTTTAAATATTTTGAAAGTCATTGTTGATCAGATATAAATGTAACGACTTGAACAAACGACAAAAAAAAAAGGTTAAAAAGAAAAGTAAACAACATTAGTATGTACTCAAGTCAACAGTAATACAATTGTACAATTTAAAGGTGACTTAGGAATTTTCACTAAACTTTAAAGCAAAAAATAAAAAAAAAATAATAAAACAAGCAGCAGCTACTACTTTCAAAATATGGTTGGTTGGTTGGTTAGTTGTTACTTACAAACATTCTAATGATTGGCATCTGCAACATTTTAAACATATTTTTCTTACCACTTCTTCTACCACCACTTGTATTTTGTATTGTACTGCTGCTGTGGCAGTTGATGATGTCGCTGTTTGTTTGTTTGTTAGTTGCAATTTACAAGTTTATGCAACATCATCATGTAATATTAAAAGTTGAAATAGTTGAAAGCATAAACTGATTTAAAATTATGTACATTTGCTCCCGCACTCAACATTAACCACAATATAGTAACGGCATCAATACTACAAACTTCAATGCATAGTTTCTCAAATAGCTTACGACATTAGGAGTGCAAGCCAAGTTCAAATATATCAAGCGAACCGCAATGAAAAACTCTGTGTATGTTGACTTTCAAAATTCAACTTTAATTCCTACATTCAACATAAAAAATACTTGTGTAAAGTTACCTATTACAATTTTAAACATCTTTTAATAGAGAAAGAAGGTTTTACAAAGATGTCATTAAGTTGCAAAGTAAAATATCCGTTGAAAGTATTTATTTATATCGTGAACTCAAACGGAAATGCGTTACAACTAACAAACACTTCTTTACTTAATGCCATATTTATGTTATTTTGTTGTGCGTTGTTAATAGCAATTTGAAGTTCAATCTGTTTTTGGTTTTTTTTTTTTTTTCTTCTTCTCTTCAGTATTGAACTGTAAAGATTTGTATGGATTTTGTGTTTAGAAAACTAAGGAATCGTAGGTATATAAGTTTTTGTTGTCTTCGTTTATCAATGTTTAGTTATCTGTTTTTTTTTTTATTTGTGTAGCAAGTGACAGCAGCAACATTACTTGCAACAGGTGGAATTTTACTTACTAATATGTTTCCTTTTTTCTTTTTACATTGCTTTGTGGTTTCAGCAACAGATTGCTTTGTTGTTTTTGTTAAATTGTGGGAACACTTTATAGATATCTCAGTATGTGTGCATTCAGAAATGTTTCAAGATTATTTACATAGTTTTCCAATTGACAATTATATTTTGTTATAATGGTATGTTGATTTAGTTGTTGGTAGGCAAGTGGTGTTGCTGAAGATTAATTTATGATTAGATTTATATTAAGGAAATAATTTGATATTAAAACTATTGTAAAAAGAAAATTTATGGTCTTATGGAAAAGTTTGTAATCCTTAAATTTATGATATTATTATGAAATATCTGAAAAATCAGAGAAATTATTGATTACGCCACCTGACATCATCAATCTCATACTACTCCACAGAAAAAACTAAAATAAAGTTTCAATTAAAATATTTGTAAATACAAATACAAATTTAATTAAATTGGAACCAGCAAAAGAATTTGTTATATCAATTAATTTATTATTATTTTTTTTTTTTTTTTTTTTGTTAAAATTAATTGAAATTTTCAATTCTTTTTTTTAACATATCAATTAAATTTTTAATCAAAAATCTTCAATATTTTCAATTAAAGTTTTAATTATATCAATCATAACTTTAATACAAGTTCTAACCAAAATTAAATTAAATTTTAATCAAATTTCATCAAGTCAATTAAAACTTTAATAAAATTTTTGATTGAAATTCCAAATATTCTAGAAAAAAGGGTGGCCTCATAAACGAATTCAAATTTTACCAATTTTTTTAAATTTTTAAATAGACCTTTAAAAACATAATTTCTTAATTTCCTTTTTAAATCTGATTCAATTTTCAACGAATCGATTTGCAAAATCCTGTTCATTGTTTGAATAATTTTCTACTTTATTCAATTAATATCATAGAATCAATCAAATTAATTAAATTTTAATAAATCAAATAACCAAAAATCGTTCACAAAATAAATTATTCAATCGAGTCAAAATTTAACCATTAATAAGAAGTGATTATAATTTATTTATAGATTCTTAAAATTAATATTATGAAATTAAATAAATTATCAAGCTTTGCTTAAAACCAATACGTCATTCATTTAGCAGAAATAACTTTCAATTATTGATCTGTAAAATCTATCCAAATTTAATGTTTTTTTGTTTTCAATAAATTTTCAAATCTGAAGCCAAATCCCCTTATCTAACACTGATGTGTATACGTTCTTATGCATACAATCACTACATAGACTATATTGTTTTTGTAAATTTAAACAATAAGTACGGTTCTCTTTCTTAAAAAATTAAGTTATGACGCTTTTATTAATATGCATAATATTAAAAATATTATTAATAAACATTTTTTTTATTTGTTAAGGGACTTGAGATGCACTTTTAATTGAAAATGAACAACAAATTTAATTGAAATTTTTTTGCCAATAATTTTTTTCTGTGTATATGCCCGGTATTCAAAAAAAATGGTTACCTTTTGTAGCACATAGGCTGAAAAATCCGTAGGATGACACATAGCTGGCGCCACTAATAAAAAACTCCATTGAATTTTTTGGAATTACCAACCTTCAGATGGAAAATTTTAATGACAATTCATTCATTATTGAATAAGTTATCATTGACTTTTAATGGGGAAAAAACACCGTTCAAGCCAAAGCTTGGCTTGATAAGTGTTATTCGGACCGGACTCTGTTCAATCGAGACAAACACCGATGGCGCCGAAAAGAGGTGGTAATACCGGAAAACATCAAAAAAGTTCACAAAATCGTTTTGGCAAACCGTAAAGTAAAACGTGGAAGTAACGTGTCGGCTTTATTTTGTTTTAACATTTGTCTATGAGAAAGCTATTTTCGAAATGGTTTCCGCGTTTTCTCTTTCCCAAGACAATGCGCCGGGTCACAAGTCGTTTGCTACCATGGCCAAATTGCACGAATTACACTTTCAAATGCTTGCGCACCAACCGTTTTCGCCAGTTTTGGCTCCCAGCGATTTTCAGCTGCTTTCAGACCTCAAAAAATTTCTCGCTGAAAAGAGATTTGGTTCTAATAAAGAGGTGATTGCCGAAACAGAATCCCATTTTGAGGCCAAAGATAAATCATTGTATAAAAAAGGTATCGAAATGTTAGAAAGGCGTTGGAGTGAGACGATGTTGATGAATAAAGTCGAATTTTGCCTGAAAATTGTTTTATTGGATATCCTACAGACTTTTCAGCCGATGTGTTACTAAGGCATTTTCAAAAGATCTAAAGATAAGTACATCACTTGCGAAAAGATTTTATATAAAAAACTATATCCAACCTTATGGATAAAGATAATTGAAGAGATCACCTAATACTAATACTCTGTCCGATATTTATATACCGACTGATCGTACGGTATATAATCACCTAAGGTTATATATTCTAGACCCCCTCGTATCATATGGCCTAACAACCCAGGGAACACCTGGTAATGACAAGGCACTTGGTAATGTCATCATCTGTAATTGTGTGTCGTTACCAGAGATAAAAAATTTTTTGTTTTTGCTTTAAGGTAGCTTTTTCGTAAGATTTTTGAGCTTCAAATTGCTTTTTTCAAATTTTTTTGCCTCAATGTGCTTTTTTTTTAATAAAACAAATATTTTCCTCTGCTAGTTTTGTTCTTTAAAAAAAATGTTTTTCCCCTACTTTTTACTCTGGCTTGTTTTTTGCTCTTTTGCCAATATTTTTTTTTTTTTGCTTTAATATATTGAATTTTCTTTTTATGTCTTTTCTGGTCATTACTAACTGGTTTGCCTTGTCACTACCGGTAATGATTTATTGTGACAACCGAATTTCTTGACAACTGACTGAATGGTTTAGTTTCAGCAACCGAATAAGTCGTCACATTCAAATGTATTCCGGAGCCAAATGAAATATATTGATTCAAACGAAATTCTTTTATACTAGCCGCGTTATTATGTGCCACAAAGCGTCTGCCCTACTGGCCTACCGAAAAAGCTTCATCGTATTTAAAAAAGCTTCATTAATTTTTTTCGAATGCAAGACTTCATAAATATTTATGTTAAAGCTTTTTCATAAAAAGCAAATTCATGGCAATTTTTTTATATTAATAAATAAAGAATTTTTTAAGTAAGATTTATGAAGAAATTTCTTCATGTTTATGAATATATATGCATGAGTATATTAAATATAAGGACGTTTCTTTATATTTGTGAAGAAGTTTCATCAATATAATGAAGTTTTTTTTTAATTTAATTTGTTCTTTTTTTTAATTAAAAATGCAAACTTAATGAGAATTACAAACAGCAGTGTTTTCAACCAAAATAAATAATTTCCAAGAGATTTTTTACAATTTGATTTTTTTTTCTATTATTTATTAAAAATTTTTTTTGGTGAAGTTATCAAAATTTATAAAACATTTGTCATAATTTTTTATGAAATACTTCATATTTTTAAAATTTTCATGATTTTTATGAAAGTCAAATTGATTATGGAACATGTTTCATTGATATGATGAAACTTTTCCTTGAGTGTATAGAGATATTTTTTAAAGATTCCACCTTTGATGAGTTCCTATGGCCGTGACACAGTGAATCAAGTTTATAGAAAAAGGAACAAAAATAGCTGGAAGATCAATTAAGGGTCATGTTAAAAATGAAAAAGTTACTGGGGACCTTTATACTTTTAGGGAAAACACAATACAAAGGTCACCGTTTTTTTCCATACATTTTAACATTAAAAATCATGTGCCGGGAAAGAAAAAACTTACCTAATTTTTTCACCGGGATTTCTTATTCTCTCATTTTGTTCTTACTAATGTTGCCATATTTTCAGAAAAACGTTGCATATTTTGTAAACAGAATAACATATGTTTTAGAATTTTTATTAAAATTTATTTAAATTGATGAAATTGTATATAAAAAATCAAAGAAAAATAAGAAAAGTGATTAAAAAATATGGAAGTATTTTCAATTAAAATTATAAAAAATTATCTAAAATGATAGGTATTTCAGTTTTATTTCGCCACGATTTGAGATTACATATCTTTAGTATTGTGTTTATACTCTTAAGCAAAAAATACAAGGAACATTGTTAAGAGAGGGAGAGAAAGTTTATAAATTTAGAACAACCACAGATTAATCAAACTTTAAGCACTGTGCAGCAGTGCAAGAAAATTTTCCAATAGCATAATTTCTTCCCCCCTCATTGTGTTGGGCAGTGATGATTAAACTCCCTTATAGTCCGATCCCTACAAGCGCGAAATTGATTATTGGGTAAAATATTTAATTAAAGAATCCGAATAATATCCACGCTTGCCCATTTTTTAGCCCAAAAATTAATTAAAAACTTAAGTTTGTCCAACTAAATTCAACTAAAATTATTCATTTTATTGCTTGTTTAAAATGTAATATTTTGTATGGATCATTTTAAGGTGTCTCACATTTTTAATCACATCCCAGCACAAATAAATGGAAGTAATAAAATGTAATCCTTTTTAAACCTATGACGGGTAACTTACTTTAAAAACAACCAAAGTTAAACATTAAGTTTAAGTTTAATAGCCTGTTCCTCGATCTCGAACGAAAAACTAGTCGAACGAAAGCAAGTCACTCGAATTCGAATCAATTGGGTTTCTCTATTTCGAAAGCCTTCGATCGACTTGACTTACGTGTGTCAATTTTTGTTTTTTACGCATTTACAAATCACAGAGATGCCAGATCATATATTTTGATCATTTGTTACAATTTTCTTTAAAAGTAGCAAAAATACTACTAAACTGCTTAAAGACAAAAACAACCCTGTTTAACAGTGATCAGCTGTATATGACAAATGAAATAAAAAAATAACAATAAACAAATCAATTTTTATTTGGAAAGTGTGTTTATTTGTGAAAATTTTTGTTATCGATTGGTTGTGGGTGAAATTGTTGTTTGGAGAGCTTTTCTGTTGCCTGTTGTCTGTTCGGTGCGGTCACTGCTAAAGTCCTGGTAAAATAAAAGATGTAAAATAAAAAATGTAAATATGAGCTTCTTGGGCAAACGTAAGCCACAAACAACACACACATACCTTTTACCACTCAGCAACAGCGTAATAGGGGGTGAAACGGAGTTTAGTTATCTGGTCAAATTTTCCTCCTCTGCGGAAAATTTGTTTGCTCCGAACACCAGAGCCCTTCTGGCAAAATCAGGCCTTTCTTCCATATAAAATACAAGCGTCTTCGGATGGTCCATTGTTGATTTTTCTTAACTAAAATTTAAAATTTTTAATAAACTATAAATATTTGTATTATTTTGTACTTACTTTTTGTTATCCATTGCTTTTTTTACTTCATTTTGCTTTTAAAAATATCAAATATGTATTTACTCGACAAAAAATAGCAAGTGACTGATTTTGACATTTGCGTTCGAGCTGTTCGAAATAGAGAAACCAAATTTTGTATGAAAACAGTTACGTTTTCATTCGACTTGTCGTTCGAGTCATCGTTCGCATAGAAATAGAGTTAGGAAAGCGAACGAACGTGTTCTTTCAAAATAGAGGCTATAAGTGATTTGTTTCAATCTTTAACTTACAATTTACCAGCTTTTAAGTTCTTAAAAACGTAGTTATTATTGCTACAAAAAATAAAAAATTATTGTAGTAAAAATTGCAAGTATTTCGAATAAATTAATTTACTACATAAGGCCCGATTACTGAATGTCCCGTAAAACAAAAACATGTGTGCTAACGTAAGATTGTAAAAATGCGGATAAGGCCCGAAAACTGATGTCCTGTTTAAATCTAAATTACAAATTCAAATTTTTTTTTGGGAACATCAAAAGATCTCATTTTTCACTAAACCATAAGAAGGGTTTTAGATGCAACGAAAAAGGATCATAAAAAAAAACTTCCACCCTAGGACACCCCTATGTAAAAATCATTGGTTCCGGTGTGAAAACAACACCGGAATCATAATCACTGCTTCTTTTTCTCTTATTTTGATACTTTTTTTCTTAAAGGGATCTTTTGATCCTTTGCACCGATTTTGGCAATTTTTGCCACAATACTGCTTGGGAGAATAACTGACAACTTGGTTAGTAATGAGTGGTCAACCATAATTTAAAATTCAAATATCTTTTTTTAACCCCGCTAACCAAAATGAAAAACACGAGCTTGCTCCACTGATTTCAGCACGGTGTTATTAATACCAAAACTTACTATTATTTAGTTTTTATTATATAAAATTCCTGATTTCTGTTATTACCATTTACCAAACAATATATTTCTTTCATAAAAACGACAGCTGCTAGCTAACTTTTTCTAAGCAGAAAAAAAAAATTAACTACATTAAAAATTACGTTTCCTTTTTTGAATAGAACCATAACCGTTTCAATGTTTTCCTACATTTTATGCTCAAAAGAAATAAAAAAAAATATTGAAAATATAAATAAAGTATACTAAATGATAGTATTGACTTTTACATTTTATTTTATATTTAGCAATTCTATTTTATCTTCCTTTAATATGCAACATATCATATTTTAAGGTTATTGTATGTTTTTTTTTCTCTTTTCATAATTCTATTTTCTTCCGCTTTATCATTATAGGCTAAAACAGCATTGGCTAGAACACCTGCTCGCCACAATGATGCCCTCTTCAGTCCTGCCAGCTATTCACCAATGTAAGTAGTTTTGTTAATACTATTTTTCAAACTCTCTGTAGTAAAAAGAATAATATGAATAAAAGATCTTTAAAATGGCCTACAGTTAGTAGTAGTACATTAAATCATAAATTTACAATTGATCATAAATAGTATATGAGCACATACATAGTTACTACACTCAGAAAAGTACAGCAGTTAGTAGTTATTTTAACTGTAATTGCAATAATTCTACTATAGAATTATAAAAACAATTTTTATAATAGTTATCAAAAAAAAAAATAACCAACGACAACTATTGCTTTTTTTTTGTAACATTTGAAATATGTAGTTGTTTTTGATATTTCTGGTATGCATTTTAGATGCTTTAGAATTCTCGTTATTCTTTTTATAAAATGGTAAAAATGTTAATTTATTGAAATTTCAACTTTTTTTTAAAAAAACTTTTTATTCTAATATTGAATCTGCCCACCTTAGGCCTAACAATATGTAATAAAATCTTATAACTAATCTTAAACAGTAGTTATATCCCGTAAAGGAGCCATTTTCTTATATGGGCCTCATCTTAACGGAGCGGCATATCGGCTCTTTGAAGCCTTGTGTGCGTTCGATTTCGGGTCAATTGCAAGCGGATTTGGATGATCACACAGCCTTGAAGTGTAACTAGCACGGACTTCTCTAAATACGTCTTTTACTAACGGGACATCAAGGTCATTATGAATATTCCAATTTCGTATATACCATGGCGCACCTGTTATGGTTCTGAGAATTCTAGATTGTGCTCTCTGTATAAGTTCAATATTCGAATTGCTGGCCGTTCGATATAGTTGAATTCCATATGTCCATATGGGTTTAATCACACTTTTATATAGGGTTACCTTAAGGTCAAGACTTAATTTTGATCGGTGGTTCAATAACCAGTGCATGTCATAGGCTTTTAGCTTCATCTGAAGCCTCTTGGCTTCAATGTGCCGACGCCAAGTAAGACCCCTGTCTAGATGCATACCAAGATATGTGACGTCATTAGTCTGTGGGAGATGGACGTTATTAAGTGTAACAGGGGGGCAATTTCCCGTTCTTAAAGTGAACGTAACGTGTTTACTCTTAAGTTCATTCACCCGTATTCGCCAATTTTTTAGCCACGTCTTCACATTTCTGAGATGGTTATCTAACTCCATTGAAGCGACAATGGGATTTGCGTTTATGCTCAGAATTGCCGTATCATCAGCAAATGTTGATGTTAACATATGGTCACTTGTTGGTAAATCAGATGTGTAGATTAGGTAAAGTGTTGGACCAAGAGCACTTCCCTGTCGAACACCTGCTTTAATTTCATAGTCAGCTGTCACGTGATCATAATGCTTTACCCGAAAATAGCGGTTCAATAAATAAGACTCCAATAGTTTATGGGTACATGGAGGTAATAAGTGCTTTATTTTTTATTATCAAGCCATCATGCCATACTTTATCGAAAGCTTGAGCAATATCTAGAAAAATTGCTGAACAGTTTTTTCTATCTTCAAAAGATTTTCTTATCTCTCCAGTTATGCGGTTAACCAGCTCGATATTTTCATGTTTCTCTCGGAAACCAAATTGGTAAACTGGGATAATATGTTCATTCATAATAAATGACTTAATTTTCATTAGGAATATCTTTTCAAAAAGTTTCGACAGGCATGGAAGTAAGCTTATAGGCCTATATGATGATGGTACTTTTAAATCCTTTCCTGGCTTGGGTATCATTTTTAATTTGTGAGACTTTCCAACTAAGCGGGAAATAGCTGAATTTAAAGATCGTATTGAACAAAATTCCAAGCACAATAACTGCCACACTCGGTAGGATTTTAATCATTTCCGAAGTAATAAAGTCGTAGTCGAAATGAGCACATTGATAACGCTCTGAATATCATCCAAACTAACAGTTAGAGAATCCAAGCTCGAATTCACTTGTCGGAGGGGCTCGAGAAAATTAAAGTCGTTAAGCGGAGGATTCGGCTGAAAGATTGTTGATAAGTGATCGGCAAAAATTAAACCCTTTTCCTTATCACTTCGAGACCAGGAACCATTACAATTTCTCAATGGTTTTTGTCCCTCTACCGGTGGTTTAATATTCTTAGTAGCCTTGGAAAGAGAGAAATTTGTGTGCTTTGAATTTGAAAGACTTTTAATATAAGAAGTGTTTCTATGATCCTCCTCTCGATGGAGGGCATTTCTCAGTTTTGCATTTGCTGCAGCCTCTGCTTGGCAGCAGGTGATCGGCTTTTTGCCATTCTCTTCTGAGTTTTTTCTTTTCGAGAAGAAGGCTTTCTATTTCAGAATTTGAAATGTATGACCTAGGTTTAGTGTTAATCTCTCGTTTATAGTGATCAATGGCTGTTAGCATTAAAGACGTTAAGTCTTGGACACATTTGTCTGTTTTTTTTCAACAATTAACCAACTTATTTTTACTGAAATTGTCAGTTGCAAATAATTGCACTTTTTAGTTATTTTAATAGAAATTGCAGTTATTTTAACTATCAGTTTCAGTTGATTTTACCGCCAAAATTATCTGCGTGTACTCATAGATAGTACATAGATGCAGATGCAGATGTTGATGATGATGAAAAAGTATGGAGTAGTCATCGTAGTTTGGTTGTTCCTATACATATTTATTTTTCCATATACTACAATATCAATGAGTTATTGTTTATAGTAAACATTGAAGTTTATCTTGAAGTTTGTATTTTTTTAACAAACAGCTAAATAACTTACCAACATTTATTTGTTTGTTATAGAATGGTCAATTGATTTTGTATTTAGCTTAAAAGCATAAAATGTTTATAATTTATTTAATTGTTTACACAAGTTTGCGTTGTATACGGTGTTTACCTAGGAAAGTTAATCTAGTAAAAACTAAATTTAGTGCTTAATAAGTCGATTAAACCATTTTTTAATATAAAAAGTACACTGATAAAAAATTAGTGCAAAATTTTATAAAATGTCATCGAATTCATCTGAATTAATTTTTATGGGACTTATAAGATTTTGTCTTTTGTACACGATGGGGCAATAAGAATCATCCTATTGGAAAGTGCGGCGTTTTTGCAAATGGCATCGTATTTTAGTTTGGTTTTGACAGTCGTCTAGTAAACATGTGCGAAATTTATAGTGAATATCAATGAATCGTTATACGCCTCAAGCACGCGCGATAATTGTGACAATTGTGAGTTGTTATCAAAAGCCATCATAAGCGACGAGGCTCAATTTTTTTAGCGACCATGTCAATTAGCAAAATTCCATTCATAATTCATGAAGTATCATTATTCACTCTCAAAATCACTGTGTGGTGTGCAGTTACGTTGAAAAGATGATTGGATTTTGTCTTTTTCGAAGAAGAAGACGAAAACACTATTACAGTGAACGGCGACCGCTATAGAGCCATTCTGATTGAATTTTTCTTACCGGAAGTTGATGATCTAAACGCAAAGCTTATTTTGACAAATGCCTTCCCAGCACGTGCAGTCTCGCATTTCGGTGATTTGGCATGGCCAGCCAGATCTACCGATTTGACTATCTCGGACTTCTTCCTCTGGGTGATTTTCAAGTTGTTAGTGTACGCAAACAAGCCCCGCATCTTGCAGGATTTAAAGAACGACATTCAAGCCGAAATCGACAACCTTTGGACACCACAAATGCTGCGCACTGTTACGTAAAATGTAATCAAAATAGCTCAAATTTGCATCAACGCCGATGGCGGCCATCTGCCACAATTATTGAAACAAAAATTATAAGTGCAATAAACATAGTCAGTTAAAAACCAAATGAGTTTTCACTTTAAAACAAAATCAAATGATGGTTTTTGCCACACCCTATATATTAATCAAACAGATTGTACATAATATCAATAGAATATTTTACCACAACCCCCATTATAACATACGAGGACGGATCAATAAGTCCGTGACTTTTCGAACTTCCCTCGTAGTTATATGAAATACAACACTGCTCCCATCAATTACCACCTGTTACTAGACTACTGTTTGAACAAGTTCTGTCATTTACTTTGCATTTAATAGCTGTTCAAAGCATACAACCTCGTAGATTTTTCTAAAAATGGAATAAAGTGAATTTCGAGTGCTCATTAAACATTATTTTTTGGGAAAAATAAACCGTCAATCAGACCAAGGAAAAGCTGGATAAATACTATGGGGACTCTGCACCATCGATTTCAATGGTAAAAAAGTGGTTTACTGACTTTCGTTGTGGAAAATGCCGCACGTTATTGACGTACAGTTCAGGTCTCTACACCCAAAACAATTGAAAAAATTCACGATTTGGTGTTGACCGATCGGAGACTGAATCTGTGATAGATTGTGAAAGACATAGGCATCTCACATGGCTCGGTGGTTTCAACTTTGAACGATCACTTGGGTATGAGAAAGCTTTCCGTAAGATGGCTGCCGCGCTTGCTCACAATCGACGACCAACGGAATCGTGTGATAGCTTAGTTTCTATGGCAAAAATCCATGAAGTAGACTACGCATTGCCCTTTTATTTGCCTTATTCTCCGGACTTAGCCCCCAGTGACTATTTTCTGTTTCCAAACCTAAAGAAATGGCTCGGTGGAAAGAGATTTAGCTCCAACGATGAAATTATTGACCAAACAAATGCCTATTTTATGGACCTCGAAAAGTCCTATTTTATTGGAAGGGCTACAAAAATTGGAGAAACGTTGGACTAAGTGTATTGAGCTAAAAAGGGATTATGTTGAAAAATATATATTTTTTTTTTTTTAAAAAAACTGTGTCATTCAAAAAGTCACTGACTTATTGATCCGCCCTCGTACCTCATCCCATCGCGATCAGCCTTAATATTTGCAACGCGAAATAAAATACAATATTGCTAACTTCGAAAGGGTTCTCCAAATTCGCATCAGATTTTTATTTTATGTTCTTTAAAAATGTCTGTCTGTTTTAATGGCGATCACGGTGCGAAGACGAAATATGGATTGCTAATTTTTGCAATGTTTTTTTTTTTAATAATCACAATCTGACACCTCAAAGTTTTCCATAGAAAATTCCGAGGTTGCCTCATATTTGTACACACAATTTTTGAACTGCTCGACCGATTTCGAAATTTTCTAACGCTAAACTACTTAGCAGAATAACAAAACAAATTGGGTTAAAATGAGCAGCCAGTCTTGAGACTCTTCCCGCCTTTGTTTCCAATAATACATAAAATTAACATTCAAAGCAGGGACTGGAACCCTAAAAAAATGGGTTCTGGTTCGGGTTCGAGTTAATGAAATAAATAGTTCAGGTTCGGTTTGGTTTAGGGTTCGGATTCAGCAATTAAGAAAAGTGTAAATGTTTTATTATCAGGATATTTATTTATTTTTCAATGAAAGTTTCGTTTTAATTTTATAATAAATATATTTTTTAAGTCTTCTTCTTTTAAATTTGTTCTTTGGGCCCCTCTCATTTGAACAATTTGATTTATAAAATCGTTCTTTTTTTTAGAACTTGTTCGAGCATATGTTCGTCATCTTCTGAAGAACAAGTTATTGATGCTCTCATAAAATTCTCTTCTTCTCTTTCCAATTGCAAATTTTTGAAAATTTTAATTATTTTGAAAATATGTTTTTTTTAGCATTTTCAACATCTTCGGGACTTAGCATTGACTTAAATCTTCTATCTAGATATAATGCTGCAATCAAAAGTGGATTATTAGTAAAGTGGTTTTCTCTTTTTATAATATTTAAATATAATTCTTGAGAAAATGTTTTTGTTTTGTCATCATTTGTTAGCTCTAATTTAAACCTAAGCCAGATTCTATAAAAATCGCTTAAAATCATCTGTTCTGCTTGTAGTTCCAGCGCTAATTTTTCAACAGGTGCAAAAACTTTTACGAATGCTTCACAAATATTCCAAACATTATCATTCATAGTTAGTGCAGCATCGAGTAAGTCCGAACAAAAACTTCTGTATTCCAATAAGTCTTGAACCATGTCATAACTAAAATTCCATCTAGTTTGACAGTCTAGTACGGCTTTAATCAAGTTTTGAACCCGAACCTGGTTAAATTTTTGGGTTCAGCGAACCTGAAACCGTTTGCATTTAGTTTCAGTCCCTGATTAAAACTAACTTTGCATTTCCTGATGCACTGTGTAATTCAATTGAATTTAGTAAATAAAATCTGACAGTTTTGTTTCCCAAACAAAAAGTAGTTCCTCAATAACCAGTTCCACTCTTAAAAAAAAGTAGTAAATGGTGGTTCGTTATCTACATAGTTATAAGCTATTTATTAATTGACATTTAACTGATGATGGCTATTTCATAAATTTTATTAATATAAATCAAATATAAATGTTTTTTATAACATCTGTATCCTGATCTGTCACAGCTAAAAAAAAAAGTAACTCTTAGAAAAACATCCGCTATATTTTATTAATTTATTTAAAATTGTAATATAGATTTTTGTTTAAAATTTCCAACACATATTACTTATATCTATCTATAAAATCCATTTCCTTTAAATAAAAAAAATCCATTTACCATTGATGATACCTGTTACCTGTAAAGAGTCAGTCATTAAACGAGTCTAAAAAATTATAACTAATAAGAACAAAAAATACGTGTTATAAGGCAACATTTGCTACTTCCGGAGTTTGGCAACAGTAGTAGTCAAACATAGTTTACTTTATATACATATTACACTACATATAACATTACAACAACAACAAAAAATTGGTCTTGATTTTCTTTGGCTATAATCATAAAATAATAAGTCCTACATATAGAGTATTATCGAACATCTTTACATAAGTTATTATTACACTTTATTAACGTTATTTATTATTATCAAGCTAGAGATAAACTAAAATAAAATTATTAAACAGATTTTTCAGAATTTTAAATTTGTATTTAAGAGTTTTGCAGCGTGTTTATTAAAAATATATTTGCCAAGTAATCACTAGTTTCCAAAATAAGGGTTTTTCCACATTTCTCGAGCATATTCAAATATAAAAAGTGATATCTTCTTTTGTATTATGTACTTGCTATTTTGATTTATTTTTAAATCAAAATGCTTACCTAGCCTCAATTTAAGTCAAATTTTATTATAACTTAAAAAAATGTTCCTAAAAAGAATAAAATTTCCTAAGTTTGAGTAAAAACTGCATAGTTCATATCTTTTCTAAGTAATATTTCTTGAATTCAGGAAAAAACAATTAACAATGAAATATATAATTTAATTTAATTTAAAAAAAAATTAGTTGTAAGAAATTTTCATAGCAAAATATAATAAAACTAAAGTTTAGTTCAAAAAAATAGAACATAATTTACTCTCATTTAGTCAAAAAAAAAAATGTGTCTAACTTAAAATGAGAAAGTACCAGAACTTAATGTGTGTTAATTTTTTTTTTCGCGAGTAGTAAAGTTAACTAAATTTTAGAAAGCTTTTTCTAAATTTAGTTTTTAAGTCTAGTTTAGTTGTCTAGTTTAGTTGTAAGAAATTTTCATACCAAAATATAATAAAACTAAAGTTAAGTTAAAAAAAACAGGACATGAAATAATTTACTCCCATTTAGTTCAAAAAATGTGGCTAACTTAAAATGAGAGAGTACCTGAACTTAATGTTTGTTAATTTTTTGTATCGCGAGTAGTAAAATTAACTAAATTTTAAAAAGCCTTTTCTCAATTCAGTTTTTAAGTCTACCACTTTCTAATTTTTAGGAATTGTTTTATAAAAATTAGTTCACACAATTAAAAACAATAAGTTTTTTTTCCTATGCAATAATAATTTTTTTTTTTTTTTGTTTTAGAAACTGATGAACTATTTCTAGGAAAATTTTTTTATACAACTTAGTTCAAATATATTTTAAAAATTTTCACAAAATTTTTTTTCAAGCAAAAGTTTTCTAATTTTTGGGAAAAAATAAACTTAGGTATAGGATTTTTTTTTATGTTAAAAGTATAGTAACACTTCGTGGTTCAACTGATAAAATAAATTCTTTTAAGTTCAATTTTTCGAAATATTTTTTCAATTCGTCTTTCGTGAGCTTGAGCGAAAATTGAAATTGCTCACGTTATCGTACGTGAGTTGGAGTAGAAAAAATCTTCATGCGTGATCGTGCGTGAGCGTGAGTAAAAAATGGCTCACGTGCCCATCTCTAATCTTAACAGTCTTAAATATTGAATTTAAAAAAGCTTAAAATATATTTCAAAATTTTTTAAGCAAAAGGTAAAAAAATTTCGAATTTGCGATTTCACGTAATAATTTTGTTTGCTGACTACAATACAAAAAATCGGAAGCACATTTTATACATTACGGCATAATGGCTTTCCTATAATTGACGTTGCGCCTAAAAAATTTTATATATGTCGAAGGCACTAAAAAATTTTTTTTTGTTAATAATAAAAAAGTCAAAATTTGTATATGTCAATAAAATTTAAAGCTAAAAATGCCATGAAATAAACTTAAAATTTTTTCATTTTCCAATAATAACAAGAAATGTAACTGTGATATTTGGCATTTTTGCAACAATTTCCTTAAATTAGTTTAAGAAGACAAAGGACCCCCAGTTTTTCTTAGCCACAGATGCCGTTTGTTACTTAGGGCGTCCCTTTTTGTAGTTCTCTCGAGAAGAACCAATAATTAACTACGAAAAGGATCTGACTTTGTCTTAATTTATTAGGTTTCGGGATATCCTGCAGTACATCTTTTTAACTTGTTTGCATTTTTGATAAAAAAAAATTAAATTTATATTTTAAATACAAAACAAACAAAAAGTTTGTTAAAAGCAAAGGAAAATACTTACACAATGACTGTAAAGTACTTTAAAATATGTGGTACCTTTATCATAGAAACAGTTTCATATTTGTTAGAAAATTTGTATTAAATTTAAGAATAATTTTGACTTAAAAGAAGTGTTATTGAACTAAATGTTAGAAAATATTTTCTTATCTTTAGGGAGTTAAGTTCTAGTTTTAAGCAAAAAAAAAATTAATAAATTTAAATAACATAAAATGTTTCCTAAAACCAAGAAAACATTTCCTAATTAAAAGTCAAATTAAAGATGATATATGAACTAATTAAGACGAAATTTTGGTATGTTTTCTAATAAAAATTTAGTTCTCAATAGTAAAATTTTTTATAATTTAAAAATTTTGACCAAATTTTAAGTTAAATTTTAACATTTTATTAAATTTAGGTAAAAAGTGTCTTTGACGCCGTTTCGATTTCAATTTTTCCTGCAAATAAGTTAATTTTTCTAAATTTAATTAATTTTTTTTTTTGATGCAAAAGCACTAAATTGGCAACATTGGTGAGATCACTTAAACTGGACATTAATAAATGAAATTATGATTAGTTCTTATAAAATAAATCGTCTAAATCTCCAGACATTTTACTGACTTTACTGCAATCTGCTATTACACATGTCGTCTTTTGCTTTGTCTTCCACTGTCTGTATAGATTCTCTTATATAGTCAACGCTTTTTAATAATTATATATGATGATGGTGATTGCTGCCTGCTGTACATATGTGTAAATATATATACATATTTTTTTAATACTGTGTTATGATCGTAATTTCAAAAATGGGATATCTACCAGGGCTTTATTTTCCTACTTTGGTGATGAAATTACTTAATTTGTTTACGAATGTATTACCTTTTCAGATAAGTTAATCTACTCATCAGCAAAAAAAGATTCGTACTAACAACCGATTTAATGTCAACCAAATTTGTCGGTGGCAGCAAGTTTTTTGGTTAGAATTTTTGTTTTTTTTACAAGTAGATGAAATTTCCCAAAGTTGTACAATAAATTCTTAGGTAAAGATACTAAATAGTTACTAACACCGACTGTATATGTTTATTGCCATCAAAACAAAAATCAAGTTTAATTTTTTATAAAAATATCATAAAATATTGAATTGAAAAAACAACGGAAAACATTATTCATTATTTTCTTGTACCTTAGGCCAGAGGTAGTTTTAAAGTTGTAACAGCAATAACTAAACTTAATGCCTGGAAAACACCCATTTGTTTCAATTTTAAGTGTTTGTTATTATAGTTTATATAGCACGACCTATCAGAACAATTTATAAAAATACATTTTTTTTCTTCTTGTTGTATTAAATGTTTAATGTGTTTAATTTATGTTCAATTAACATGTTATTGATTTTTAATGCGATTTAGCAATTATTTATACATTAAAAAAATATTATTGATCAAGATCGACTTGTTGTGGACTACGGCAGAATCGTTTGCTATATATAATCAGACGAAACTGTTAAGAAATAGCTTGACATGTAAAACAATAACAGCAAAAATAAGTTTGTGTTGCTTTGCATTAATTTTTTGTATTTTAACTTTATTTGTATGTCTCGTGTCAAGAGGCCAAGTTAAGAATTTAGATCTACCATAGTCATATATAAGGCTAACATTAAGGCAAGCACTTTATGTTATAGCGTATAAAAGCAATTTTTCATTCAATTAAGAATGTATGAGTGTCATAAATTAACTCTATAATAAAAAAAAAATATATACCAACAGTAAACATTGTGATTGATTTATCTTGTAAATGTAGGAGAAAAAGCACGAGTCTTAAGGGGAATGTATCCCAAGCCTATCAGGGTTATATATTAGCCGTTAATTATTAAAACCGGTATTCATTTATTATCATTGAGAAGATGTTAAAATACTCCATCAAAAACAATAATACTCCTCCAACAAATTTTTGATTTTCATTACTATTCTGAAGATGTCAAATTACTCTGTCAGAAACAATAATACTTCTCCAATAAATTTTTAATTTTTAGTTTTAGTATTCTTCCCTTATTTGTAATTTCCCATTGATTGTGTTTTACTACCGGAATTATCTTTATATAGAAATAAAACAACTGCCCGGATCTGCATTCACTACTCGACAACGAAAAATATATTTTATGCTATTTATCATTTCTTTATATCATAAGCCGTAATTTGACACTTTGTAAGTAATATATTTTTAGAACAAGGATGATAGAAAAGGCGTGTTTGGATTTTGTTGACAGCCTTTAGTTCTAAACAAATTTTAAAAATAAAATTTTGAAAATTAACAGAGTAAATTTCCGACCGATTTTTCAAAGCCGATTTTTTAATAATTTGCTTTTTTTGATATTTCTGATTTTAAAAATTTTAAGTCATGGGAAATATATCTTAACTTATAGGTATTTTTACTGTATACGTGATATAGACTTTTTATACCGATCACGTAATAGGTACTTTAGAAATCGATCCTGTTTTTACCTAGCACAGGACTGAAAGTTTCAACCCACGTGATATAGACTTTTAAACCGTTCTCGTGGTAAGTACTTTAGAACCGGGCCTGTTTTCACCAATCAGGGGACAGGTCGTAATTCCCAACTGATCCTTTTTTCCCGTAGGGTAGTTTCAAATTCACTTTTTAGCTGTGGATGTGGATCACAACCCCAAAAAATTTTGTGGAAAAGTAAAACGAACTACGAGGGCGGATTAATAATTCCGTGACTTTTCGAACTTCCCTCGTAGTTATATAAATACAACACTGCTCCCATCAATTACCACCTGTTAATAGACTACTGTCAAATTTTGAGCAAGTTCCGTCTTTTACTTTGGGTTTAACAGCTGTTCAAAACATACAACCTCTTGGATTTAAAAAAAAAAAAAAAAAAGTGAATTTCGAGTGCTCATTAAACATTATTTTTTGCGAAAAAAAACACTCAATCAAACCATGGAAAAGCTTGATAAATACTATGGGGACTCTGCACCATCGATTTCAATGGTAAAAAAGTGGTTTACTGACTTTCGTTGTGGTCGCACAAGTACAAATGATGCTGAACGTTCTGGACGGCCAATTGAGGTCAATACACCCGAAAATGTCGAAAAAATCTACGATATGGTGTTGGCCGATCGAAGAGTAAAATTGCATGAGATTGTTGATGTCATAGGCATTGCATATGGCAGTGTGGTTTGGATTTTAAATGATCAGTTGGATTTAAGAAAGCTGTCTGCATGATGGGTGCAGCGTTTGCTCTCAACTGACCATAAACGTAATCGTGTGACAATTTCAAAGGATTGTTTGGAGTTGTTTAACCGCAATTCAAATGAGTTTTTGCGGCGTTTTGTAAATATGGATGAAACATGGATCCATTACAACACTACGGAGACCAAGCAGCAGTCCAATGGGGTTTTCCGGCTAAACCGGCTCCGAAGAAGGCCAACGTAAGTTTGTCGGCCAATAAGGTGATGGCAACAGTTTTTAGGGATGCAAGCGGGATAATCCACATCATTTACCTACAAAAGGGAAAAACAATAAACGGTGATTATTATGTCAACTTATTGGACCGATTTAACGAGGATTTAAAAAAAAACAACCCCATACGGCCAAGAAAAAAGTTCTTTTTCATCAAGATAATGCACGTGTGTAGTCTCAATGGCAAAATTCCATGAATTGGGCTACAAATTAGTACTTCATTCGCCATATGCTCCGGATTTAGCCTAGTGACTATTTCCTATTTCCAAACCTAAAGAAATTGCCTATTTTATGGACCTCGAAAAAACCTATTTTTTTGGAAGGGATACAAAAACTGAAGAAACGTTAGACTAAGTGTATTGGAGATTATGTTGCAAAATATATTTTTTTTTTTAAATGTGTCTCATTCAAAAAGTCACGCACTTATTGATCCGCCCTCGTATACAAAACACATTTAGGAATCAAAATTTGAAATGTTTTCTTTTCATTTTTAGGTAAATGTTGAAATTTGTAAAATATTTTATACAAAAATAAATTACTTTAAAAAGTTTCTATAATTTTTAACATTTTCTTTTGGAACCTTAACGGCAAACAAAAATTACTTATAGAATTAATAAAGAAAAATTTAATTTTCGGCAGATACATCGTTTTCGAATATTTTCTTGATAAAATTTTTCGATGGAGAAGTTGAAGAAAACTCAAAAGAAAGGCTCCAGATATTTTTTTTAACAATTTTCCAAAATTTATTATGTTTAATAACTTAAAGAACATTTTAAATTTCGAAAAAATAACGAATTCAAAAACAGCAAATTTTTGAGTATTTTAATACCATGTGTTTTTTTTTCAAATCCATTCTAAATTAAAAGTCTTTAATCTTAGAACAGCTCTCATTGTCCAATTTACGATAACTTTTTTGTTTTGTTTCATACAACAGATTTTATTTTTAATACACAATATTAAAAACTTAATCAATCGCAGTGATCTTTTTAAAAGATGAATGCCCATATAAAGCTTCATCGATAAGCGTCATTAGAATATATTAAAAAATAATAATTAAAGTGCTGTATAAGTGCAAAGAAAATGATATAATTTTTTTCAATAAATTGCAAAATTTTATAACAAAAAACAAGTAAATATAAAGCTGAAATTCGGCTGTGGCGAATCTTTGAATACCCTCCACCAATATCGTTAAAAAATTTTCTCTACTGTTTTTGAAACAAATAATAAAAGTAATATTATGCAGGTAAAAAATTTTTTGAGGTGAAAAAAAAAATTGTGGTGGAAAAAATATTTGAAGTGAATATAAAATATTATTTAATTCTAAGCGACTAGTGAAAAAAAAAAAAAAACATTTTTTAATGTTTAGAGATACCTTCACATTTTCACTCATAACTTTTTTACCGCTGAACCGATTTTGTTAATTTTCAATACCAAACTTCTCGGAAGGATGTCCATTAATCTAGGTAAAAATGAACACCCCCGCTTGCGTCTTCGCTTCGTAATCGCCATTTCAACACTAGACGGTCAACGATAAATCGACTTAAAATTGCATATTTCGACATGTTACAAAGGATATGACAAACTCATATATAGTGGAGAGTATAAAAACATGAATAAAGTAGTATCAAATTTATTTAAAATATTTACTGCAAAATAAATGGTCTAAACGAAACGAATATAAAAGTAACTGAAATTTGTTTTTATTTCCCATTTATTAATGAAGAAAGTAATTCTCAATTGCGATCATTCAATCGTAGATAAGCAGGCCTTTAGTTCACATTTGTGAATCAGCATATAATAGGTTTTCAAACAAACATAACTTTATGGCTCGTGATAAGATGGTAAGGAATAGAGGAGAGATGGTAAGGATAGAGGTTGTGAAAGATTTAGGGCTTCAAATATGGCAACACTGTAATTGCACAAATCGAATTTTTTGCAAAAAAAAAAAATGAGGTTGTGAAACTTAAAATAAAAGTTTTTTATTCTGCTTTATTTTTACAAAATGACAAAACTCGCTTGTGAGAAGAAGTCTAATTCTTCCATTTTGGGCAGCTCTTGAACTGCCTATGGCTGCTCTTTACACGAAATTCAGCAATTCTGTTTATTGACGTACCCAAACGTAGCCAAAAATGAGCTTCGTCGCTAAAGACAATTTTTCGATAGAAAAATGGATCTTCATCCAACTTTTCTAAGGCCCATACACCAAACAACCGACGTCGTGGTACTTCTTCTGGCTTCAGTTCTTGCAGCAGCTGTATTTTGTATGGTTTCCAATTGTTACAACGGCGACGAATTGACATATCCCGATCTTCATTGACACCAGCCGATACAGCAGCAATATTCTGCTCGATACGCACTCTTCGCATACGGGTTAAAGAATTTATATCCAATAAAATGAAACTGTTGCGAAATTTATAACGAAGCACATTTCACACACAGCACGAATTTTGATAATAAAATTAAATGATTTGCAAGCGTTTGTTAGTCTATTCATGGTGAAAGGCCAAACGTTACTGAGCATTTTTGACATTGCCAATTGCTACAAATCTTTTTTTACACCTTTTATTTTTCACCCTTTATTAAACAAAAAATGTTAATCTTTTTCCCTCATTTCATATGAAAATTTCGAGGTATTTCGAAGACCTGTCTAATGTATTTAATTTCACCTATTTCTCGAGTTATTAAGGCTTGAACTTGGGAAACCTAAAATTTTACATTTAAGGTTATTTTTTACCGTTTATATTTTTTTGTAGGCTGACACTTGTAAAAAATAAAACACTAGAAAAAATTTAAAACATTGTGTTTCATACACTAACAAATATTATTTCGTTAAAAATGATATAAAATACATATTAATTAATCGAAAATACAATTAAAAAGAGCACTTTTGATTTTTCATTATGTTCAGCCCATTTTTTTGTTTATTTTCAATCATTGTTTAATAATCGACAAAAGTAGTTAAAGCAATCGAAAGTCGTTTAAAATAACCATCAATTTTAACTGACAAAACGTAGAAGAAAAAAAAACGATTTTTGTGGTTTGTTTTTCAAACACACACAGATGTATATATTTTTATTTTCTATGTGTGTATCTATATTTGAATCATTTCTTGTAATTTTTATTAAAATAATTTTATATAAAAAAAAAAACTATTTTGGTAAAAAAAAAACAAAAAGGAATTATATGAATTTCTACACTCACAATATATTCTCCGTTACCAACTGTAGTTTATTTAAAAATTAATACGTTAAGTTTGTTTTTAAATGAAGAATCAATTGAAATTCATAGAAAAATATTTTTTAGCTATTTGAATCATTCAAAAAACAAACTATAAAAATTTACAGACATTCAGTAGGAGTTCATATTTTCTGTTAAATGTAAAATTTTATGTTTTCTGTTTCAAAAAATACATCACAATATTATTTCGTTAAAAACAACTTAAAATACTCCTACTGAATGTCTGTAAATTTTTATAGTTTGTTTTTTGAATAACTGATTCAAATAGTTAAAAAAATACATTTCTATCAATTTCAACTGATTCTTCATATAAAAACAAACTCTATGTATTACTTTTTAAATAAACTACAGTCGGTGACGGAAAATATATTCTGAGTGTAATCTCATATTTTTGATAAAATCGATTTTTTAAACAGTTGTTAAGCGCAAAGTAAATGACGGAACTTGCTCAAAATTTGACAGTAGTCTATTAAAAGGTGGTACTTGATGCATTTCATATAACTACGAGAGAAGTTCGAAAAGTCACGGACTTATTGATCCGCCCTCGTAGTCTCAATTAATATGCATAAAAGGAATATGAAATCAAAATTTAAAAAAAAATACAGTAACTTTTAAGTAGATTGCGATTTTTTTAAAATTGATACATAAAAATACATATTTTAGTCAAACTATCAAACTTTTCTGAAAAGATGTAAGTAAAAATTCAACTTGCTAACTCTTTATATGAATATATTTCTCAAATCTTATCTTGATTTTTTTAAAAATTACGAATCTGCAATCAAAATTGAAAACAAGTTTTTGATTTTTAAATTATGCGCCGTTTTTAAAAATTCAACAAAATTCGTCTTTTTTTGGGATACTTTCCTATCTAAAAACGTACTTTTTGCAATTTTGCAATCTACTTACCAAGGATAAAAGTTATCCTTACAGCTGAATGTAAATTTTGACTTTTTAAGTTTTTAGGTATTATTCAGCGTATTAAAATTCAATTGTTAACAAAAATCCCGTCTAACATAAGAAGACATTCCTTGGACATATAATAATTCAAAAAAGAAAAATTTCTTGATAAAAATTATCCATTTTTTATATGCAATTTCCGAATTTAATTTTGATTTCATATTCCCAATGTACACCCAAAAATATATTAGATTTGATGAGTCGCGATCCTAATAATTATATTTAATTTTTCTCAGTTTTTAATTTATTTAAAATAATAGAACAAGAACATCTTTGTAACTTCAATGGCGGTGTGCTACCTTTAAATAAAACTTTTTTTCTTAAATTTCTTTGGCAGACCATATCTTTTTCCATAAAAACATATTTGTAGGATTGTGGAGCTCGTGAATTCGAACTTTTTTATATTTTAATGTTCATGTTCTATAAAATTAGTTCGCTTGTTGTTATAGCCATTAGATAGGTCTTTTTAATAGCTTTCATTTGATGCCCAATTTGCCTATGTTTTTTGAAATAAATGATGTGGACAATAATTTTGTTGTTTTGTAATACGAATTTGGTAGGTGTATGCCCATGAGGGTTAAAATATGTTTTTATCACTTTTCACATAATATCAGGAAATAGAATTTTAACCTTTATAACTCTTCATAAAATTCGTAAATAAAATAAAAGTTTGTTAAAATTTCATTTTAACTAGATAATAAACTACTCGCATATGTATTTCTAAAGAAGTCATGTTAATAAATTTTTATGTCTATTTTAGTTTAGTGTAGGACAGGTGGGTTAGTTCTATACCAGCATAATAATATTCTCCCACACACTACATGCAGAGGTGACCCGTTATGACTGCCATAAACGTTTTATGTACATGTACTTACTGTTGCATTTAAGTTAATAAAATTAAACAAGCAAAATGATATAAGAAATGTTTAGCGATAAAAATGCTTAAAACTGTATTACAATCAACATTATTAAAGGCATTCACTGAGATAACAAAAAACTACTTCTATATTTCGGATTTTGGAATGATTTGCATAAGATATTTTCATATTGTTGATAGGGATCAATTTATTAAAAATTTATTTATTTTTATACCCTCCACCATATATGGTGAGGGTATATACATCTCAGTTTGTCATTCCGTTTGTAACATGTCGAAATATAGGTCTAAGACCCCATAAGGTACCCAGCAATTAAAATGGTAGTCATTCTGTGACTATAACTTCTTTCATTGCTTCCTAAACTTCAGTTGACATTCTTTTATGATTTTTTGGTGTTATTCTAAGGCACTTCCAAAAGCATTCATCTGTTCATATTTCAAATGCAGTGATCTGGATATAAACCCGATGCATATCTTAAAATATCACTCCTCATTACTTCTGAAGCATAAGTTATAGTATATCGTATATTTTTTTGATCTTAAGCATTTATCCAAATAGTTCTGATGAACTTTTTTGATTTTTTTATTAAATAATTTTTTATATATTAGTTTGAAATTTCATGAGGGTTACAATTTATGCAGTTTTGCAATTTTTATAAAAGTTCTGAAAAATCAAGAAAAAGAGATTTTTTTTTGATCTTTAATTGAAAATAGCTGGCCTGTCATTTTAATTTTTCAGTCTCAAATATTTATGAAGACGCAATATCTGTATTTTTGCATTATGTATTTTATTTAACACTACATCATTTCCAGTTTTAATTCAGAATTTGCCAAAATAATTTTTAAATTGTGTAAAAATTATTTCGAATTGCCTAAACATGTTTTAAAATTGTGCAAAAATTATTTAAAATTGTTCAAAAATATTTTAAAATTTGAAAATTATATAACTTTATTCGATCTTATTTTAATATTAATATTCAATTTTTTTTTAAGCTAAAGATCTTTTTCTTTTTTTTTTTTTTTTATAAAATTTCTTATTTTATTTTCGATATTTCGCTAACAATTTGTTAGCATCTTCAGGAAAACAAAATTTTAATAATTATAAAAAAGTTGAAAAAAAAATATTTAACATTTAAATATTTATTTAAATGTTAAATATTTTTTTGTTTGTCAACTTTTTTATAATTATTAAAATTTTGTTTTCCTGAAGATGCTAACAAATTGTTAGCGAAATATCGAAAATAAAATAAGAAATTTTATAAAAAAAAGAAAAAGATCTTTAGCTTAAAAAAAAAAAAAAATTTAGTATTAATTTTAAAATTTGTCTAAAAATTCATTAAAATTTTTGAAAAATGTTTAAAAAATTCTTTTTCACTAATGCAGCATTATTTATTTGTTTTAATAAAGAGTATTTGTATATAAATGCATAAATTTCGCTTCTTAAAACTTATTTTTCTGCATTCTTATGAATTAAATTTTCATCATAGCTTAAATACCACAAAGTATATGAACATTTTCCACTCATGCATCAGAATATCTAATCATTATATTATCATTGCTTCCTTAGAGTAAAGTATGAGTAATGCTAGTAGCTACATTTGAATACTTCCATCCTATGACACGCTAATGTTAAATTCATCGATGAAACCAGCAGAAAAGAAGCGATGCCTTTGCCATAGTAGTGATGCTTTTATTGCTTCTTTGGCAGCTTCATTTTTGCTGGGTATATATATTCGTGATCCTTGTGCAATTTTAAGTTGATTTAGCGATGTCCGTCTGTTGAAATGGCGATCACGACGCGAAGACGCAAGCTTATTGGACATTCTCCCGAGCAGTTTGGTATTGAAAATGAGCAAAATCGGTCCAGCGGTTAAAAAGTTATGAGTGAAAATGTAAAGATACCTCCAAATTTTTCATAGAAATTTGTGTATTTTAGTACAATTTCATAGTAGCGACTGGTACTAAATATATTTTCTCAAATTTTTTCATAAGTTGCTTATAAATTAATAATATTTACTATTCACCTCAAACAATTTTTTTCACCACAAAATATTTTTTCACCACAAAAAAATTTTTTTCACCAAAAAATTTGTTTTCGCGTCCAAAAAAAAGTTTTTCACCTTAAAAAATTTTTTTCACCTCCATAATTTTACTTCAGAGAACATTTTTTTTTTTGCATATTGGTGGAGGGTATTCAAAGATTCGGCACAGCCGAATTTAGCCTTTTTTAACTTGTTTCAATTACAAAGTTCTATATGCAAAAAAAAGATGTATAAAAGAGGTTCTGGTACGGCTTTGGCAAAAACGAATTTGTTCGGTGGGACACTAAACATTGATATGACCAAAAAAGATTTTTCATATCCCAATACGCCCTCTAACGGAGATATTTGAAACCAAATTCAAAACGTTGATTTGTTTTCTGAATTCCAGCTTCAGTAAATATCGTGATTAAAAAGAAAATAGTACGAATTTTGTAGAATTTTTTTTGTAATATTTTTGTGTTTTATAAACTTTTTAGAAAATTTAGCCTTTTAAATCAAAATGTGGCAAAATTTACTTAAGCAGTAAAAAGTGTAAAAAATTATAAGTTTTACTGCTCTGTTTATCAATTACACTCACCAAAAAAAGTCTGTAATGGCAACTGAAAATTTTGCTGTTATTACGGAATATTTTGCTAATTTGAGCCCAGCGGTTTTTTTTGCTAATCAAAGCAACACATGTCTACTGACGTGTAGTACAATGAAATTAGTAGAAAAATTAGTAGCCGCTACTAAATTTTAGTAGACTTTTTGTAAAGTGGAATTTAAAATCTGTTTGCTAAAAACAGCAAAAAAAAATAATTTAACTTAGTACAAAATTTTAAATTTATGTTTTTTTATCGAGCATCAATTTTTTTTATTTTATTTATTTTTTTCAAAAAATATTTTATACAAAATTAAAAACAAAATCAAAGGCTTAAAAATTGTTTAAACATAAGCGAATTAATTATTTTGTTTTTATTTGGTAATATCTGTTTTGAAAAATATTTTAGTTATTTTTTTTTACATTTAAGGTCAAATTTTAATTGTTTTTAGGGCTGATTTTTAGAATTAAAAAAAAAAATTTTAATGCTATTTTAAGTGGATGTCCTATTTTCAGGCATGAATCTGTATATTCACTTCCGATCCATTTTTTTATCTATGTAACATTTTAAGGCAATTTAGGTTTGTAGGTGTAAGTTTAGAAGTAACATTTCCTTCATTTCCATTTTTTTAAAATTAGTAAATTTTTTTTGCTAATTTTAGCAAATCGGTTTTAAAAAATTTGTAAAATGATTTTTGAAATTAGCAACAAAAATTTGTAAATATTCTGTAAAAACTCTGTAATTTGTAAAATTTAAATAGCAAAAAGATTTGCTAAATAATAATTTTTTTACTAAAAATCAGTACAAAAAAAGTAAAGTAGGATTGAAAACCGTTTACAAATTTTTCTACTAACTTTTTTTTCTGAGTGTAGCGATTTAAATATATCAATCCTTGAAGTAATGTCTTCATATGATGTTAAATAAGTTTTAATTTATACGGCCTGCAGTGAATACCCTTTATGTATTTTTCTTTAAACTTACAATATCTTACAAAATCATCAATATAATTTTTCATATTTAATGTTTTTATTTTTTTACGGTTTTCTTATTTTGTTTTGGGGGTAAAAAAAAACAACCAACTCATTTGACACTTGGATGCTTTCTTAATATTCACGGCTTATGAAATGAAAAAAAAAAAAACAAAACTGCATTTAACTGTTTTTATGGAGCTGTGACTCACTAACATTTTGTCCAAACTTTTTTTTCTAGATTTTTTTTTTGTACTTTATGAAAATGTTTTTGAATTCCTCGTTTTTTAGTTCATGCCATGTTGGGAGGTTATGCTTTATTGCACCGCTTTATATATGTTTGGTGTTAGATACCAACCAACACTCTGGGGGGTTTTTTGTCGAAGTTGTTTTTTTTTTGTTTTTCAAAAAAAAAATCTTTTTTCCGAAGACTTCAAAATACCGCGCATTATTATAAAAAGTTGCATATAACAACAAAGTATATTTGTACACTTAGGAAATTGTCTAGGTGAAATTAAATTCAAATTGCAGTTGAAATAACTGCATTTTCAGTTGAAAATGTTTACATTACATTTTTATTTAATTGTTATTTTTATTTTTAACTGTTTGAAAAATTAACTAGCAAATGTAGAAGCAATAACTACATATGCAGTTGAAATAAAAATTATTGTAAAAATTGTAAAAAAAATGTCTGTACGTTTAACAAAACACACCTGGGGAATTGTTCCCTTCGCTTTATAAAACAGCGAGTTAATAAAAACAAATTTATTTAAATACTTTTAATTTATTATATATTTAGGAAAAACTAAAGGAGTTCACAAGGTCGTCGTATTGAAAAAACAAAGTTTTTAAAATTTTAATTTCTCATTATTTTTAACTTTTATTTAACTTTTTTTTATTTTTAAATTTTTTAATTTTAATTTTAAATTTTTGAGCTTAGAGTTGGTTTTTTTATAAATAAAAATATTATTATTTTTCAATATTTCGCTACTGCATTGTGTAGGAAATAATAAGTACCGAAATTGAAAAATAAGTAATATTTGTATAAATAAAAAAAAACCAACATTAAGCTCAAAAATTTTAGAAGTTCAAAACTTTCATTTCTCTATAAAGACGATTTTCTGTTGGATTTTAAATAAATAAAACTTTTATTACTCACTTTTCATTATTTTTTTCTAGATCATTCTTTTCTTATTTGATTTCTGTTTATTAAAGAACTGAAAAAATACAATTTCTGACATGTTCTGTATTTCACTTTTAGGTGAAAGTGAAAATCTCATAATATCTCTTAGTTCCATTCGAAGTTTAAGTGAATTATGCTCGAATCGAATAAGATAAAACTATCAGTGCATAGAGATATAAATTTCAATTTCAAGGGGACTTAAACTCGCATTAATTCCGAAACATGCACGAAAATTTAAGTAAATAAATATATTTTTTACACTTTTCTCTTGTTTTTATATACATCAAAATTTTTTGTTTATTTATAACAAGCTTTTAAGCGCCGAATATTTACAAAAAACAAAGCAAAAAAGCAGCTGATATATGTATTTAGATCTGACAAAAGCTCCCTTCAGAACTGGAAATTTTAGAAAAGCTAGAGCCTCTAGAAAAAAGCAGAGCTTAAACTATTTTGCTCCATTATTGCCTTCTTAGAAATCAAACACGTGGTTTAGTTCTTTTTCTAACAGGCACAATGACTTTACTAAAATTTAAAGACGAAAAATTTTCTATTAATACAATATAAAAATCTTTTACTTATAATCTGGCTCAAGTAATACTTTTAACGGTTTTCTTTCGCATTTATATCCATCGTCAAAACAAACCGAATTAATTTATTTTATAAAATTTCATAAGTTTTTTAATTTTTTTTTTTAAATCTCACAAGTTTTTTAAACAAGCGCCATATTGTTTTTATTTACGAAATGTTTGATCGAAAAATACACATGCCAACATGAATGTTATTGTTTTTCAGTAGTTTGTTGAAAAATTCGATTTGAAGAGAAAAACAACTTTTTAAAACATTAATATTTTTTTTCTGCATTTGCAGTTAAAATAACTGGAACCGATTTTCTACACAAATAACTATAGAACTTTTCTTAGCCTAAAGTACAGTGCTGTCAGTTTAGGGGATTTTTCTCAAATTGGGAATTTTATTTCATGAATGGGGATAACAATTTCCATTTTGGGATCCGGGCATTTGTTGAGGATGACAATAAAACTAAAGGGGATTTTTGGGGATAAAATATTATTAATATATTTTTTATTAATTTTTATTTTTTTTTTAACCCTGATAATATTTTAGAATTGGTGGTAACAGTGTAGAGTTGTAAAATGTGCATACTTTTGCTCAATAATCTTAAGTATTAATACGATAATACTCAATACTTTTTACATTAATCTAAAGCGAGGTTATATTTTCATACCAAAAACGGTTATATTAACAATGGTTTTTATACCAAATTACGTTCATATACAGAAAATACAACTCTGGAAATATTGACTGAATTTTTTTAAGTTTAGAGTACTCAATACCCAATTGCTCAATACTGTTTCAACTCTATAGCTGTGAATAGTTTCACGTTAGACAAATTTGTGGTTATATAAATCGATGGTTTACTAACGCAACCTCGTATCTCAAAAACTACTACTTTTCCGAAGAGAGGAAAAAACGTTTTATAATAACCTCGTGACATTTTTTTAAATTTTAAATTCATCATTACTTTTTAAATAAAAAAAAAAAATTATTAAAAAATGTCACGAGTTTATTATAAAATGTTTTTTTATCTCTCCTGAAAAGTAGTAGTTTTTGAGATACGAGGTTGCGTTAGATAAACCTTCGATATTAACCAATTTCCAGTCAGTGACGCCCTTAGTCATCACGGAAAATTTTTAATTCGAACGCCTGCTTACGCGAAGATGTTCCGATCCGAATGTAGGTCCATATTGTGGAGACAGGGCTTAATAATGCTCGCCACAACAAAAAAAAAATAAAAAAAAAGTCTTTTTAACAAAACTCGGTTTTTAAACTTCCATCAACCATTAAAATCTCCACCCAAATGCAGTATCAGATTCGAAAAAAAAATGTCCTGACCGGTATTGGATTAAAAATATGCGTTATTTTTATCTCGTTCTCTTTATCAAATAAAATAAATTTAAATGTGCAAATTAGCGCTGAAAATGATTTGCATTACAAAAATATGTTTTATTTTAAATTAATTTAAAAACATGAATTTTGGTTAAAACCAGTTTGGGGATTTTTGGGGACCAGAAAATAAAAATAATTGGATTTTTGGGGATGAAATATCAATATTTGGTGAATAAATTCGACAACACTGCTAAAGTATATCGAAAAAAGCAATATTTTGTCCTTTCTTAAGTCTGAACTAGAAATTTAAGAAATGCAGTTTTAATTTTGAATTTTCGTTTCATACCGATACTTAGCTTAAGTCACTGAAGCCAATTGTAGTTGACCAAATTTTCGCCGAACGCCAAAGTCGAGTGATGTCTCGGACGCTTCAATTTGTAATTTGATTGTGACACCAATTCTTTAAATTTACGAATTTACCAAACATAGGAAGGGCCTACTTATCTTATTAGCAATGCGGAAGCAAGGCAAAATTGGACTGATTTAATTCAAAAAACTAAAATGAAAGCAAAGGCTCTCAAACTTTTCAAAAGGAGCCAACTCAAAATGTTGGAAACTTATTTTGGGTCGCTCTTTTAAAATACAAACAATACGAAGGAAGGGGGAATTTATACCAATAGAACAAACTTTGATAAATTTTATTTAATTTCGTTTAGTAAATGATAAAAATGAACTCATTCCGAATGAAATTGAATTGAACATTGGTTCAAATCTAAACGGTGGACGTATGGAATTGTAACACTAATCACAGGCAATCAAAAGGAACGAGGAGGGAAATTTGTATTATCGAAGTGAATTAATTTGTATTATTATCAGGGCAGCGAATTTTATGCAAATGTATGATTGTAGTCGACAAAAACGATTTTTATCATTTAATTTTTGGTTCCTATAAGGAACATAGGGCCTCAAGAAAATCTTTCCATTTGGCTCTGTTTATCACTTCATTTCAGCTAGTTGGCATATTTGACGCTTCGATTTCAATTTGTCTTCGCCATGTATAAGCTGGTCGACCTCTTCTACGGCTGCCTTGAGGACTCCACTCGATCGCTGTTCTGTCAATATCTGCGACCGGTTTTCGTATGGTGTGACCAATGTAGTTCCATTTTTGCCTTTGTATTTCTATAGTTATGGGGAACTGGTTCGTTTGTTTGATATGTGTTAAAAAAGAAATAAGTATTTTTTTTAAAAAAGAAAAATAGTTATTTTTTTTAACTCTACGGCCTTTTTTAATAAAAAAAATCTTAGTTTCTAAAGACATTTTTAAGATTTTTTTTAAAAAGTTCTTAGAAAGTTTTCTTTTAGAAAAAGTCCTTAGAATCTAAGGTCCTCAGAATCTATGAATTTTTCTTTCAAAGAAAGATCTTAGAATCTAAGTTTTTTAGGAATATATGAATTTATATCTAAGAAACAGTTTGCAGAATCTGAGAATTCTAGATTAAGAAAAATTCCATAGAATCTAAAAATGTTTTTATCAGATTAATTTCAAAATATCCTGTATTTTGTATAAGAAACCTTTTCGTCCAAAAAAAGTGTTGGTTTCTCCAGACTTTCCTTGAAAATACATATTTTCTTAATATTCTGAGAAGTTTTTACAAGAAATTAATGAATAAACATAATTTATTAACAAAAAATATTGTTTTTATTGCAAGAAATTAAAAAAAAATAAAATCTTTAAATAGAATCTTTTTTTCAAAAAAAAAACCCTTTAAAAAAAACTCCTATAATTAAAAAAATACCTGGATCTTAATGGGTCCATTGATGAAGTTATGTTTTATTTGATGTATAATTATTTAATGATTGTTGCCAGCATTTTATGGTTGCATATTCATTATCATATTTTTTCATAATCAGAATTTTTGTTAGCACCGTATGGTTACAGCCAATCATGTTATAAAGAAGAAGGTGACTATCATAAAATAGTAAAATATTTACTATAATAATGATGGTAGCGACTATGTTGATGGTTAGCAAACCAATAACTTGATTGTGACAACCATACCCGATTGCAGCAAGCACAATATATTAGCAGTGATCATGTTGCAACCACGTTTTTTCTCTGCGTGTGCATGTTTATATGGGAGTATCGGTGAGAGAGAGAGAGAAGGCAATTGTCATCAGCATATTCATGATCATTTAACCGATTTGGAAGTCCCCAACCAATACCTCTATTATCCGACATAGCATGGCTCATGACAATATCCAACACAATATTAAGTTTAAGCGGTGACATCGCGCAACCTTGCCGTAATTTGCAAAATGGCGTTGATTTATTGTTGCATATTTTTCTTTTAAGTGCATATTTTTTTTAAATTTAATGATTTTTAATGCATATGCTGCATATTTTTGTATATTTCCTTTAAATTAAAATTATGTTTTAATTAAAAATAACCTAAAGGGAGAATTTGTAAACCTTGACACAACACCTACTAAAAGTAGAAACATCCTGTTTGTTCCGCACTTACACAATTATATTGTATTTTACGTTTAAACAAACGTACTCGAGTAATAATAATTTAATAATAATTTATAAAAATTTCCAGATTTTTTTATTTTTTATTTAGTGCATATTTTTTGCTTTTTAAGGCATATTTTCTTTTATTTATTTATTTTATTTATATTATTTATATAATTACAAATTATATCCTAATACCCTAACCGAGCACTAGCATCGAGGCTATCGGCTCGTTGTAGCGAAAACAGATCAGATCTTCTGGTAGGAATTGAACCCACGACCCCTACACTGATAAGATAGCACGCTACCAACTAGCCTACCGGGGCGCATATTTTAGTGCATATTTTTGATTTTTTTACTGCATATTTTGAATTTTTTTGCGCATTATAGTCACTGCCCCGGCTGCTCAAATCTGAGAAAATGCGAAAGAATAGACCTAGCATATTTTTTTTTAAATTAACATGAGCCTAAGCAAACACGCATTTTCCATCCCTGCTCTTTAGTTAAAAAGAATCAAACTAAGATTTTGTGGGATTTTTCTTTAAAAAAAAATAACATTACTAAGTATTCTGAAATATTTTTGGTCCAAAGATTTTAAATATTTTAGAATTTGACCAAAAGATTTTTCTAAGATTTTAAGAAAAATCTTTAAAACCTGAGGAATTATCTTAAAAATGATTTAGTGCAACAAAATTTTTTAAATATTTCTTTAACTGTTGAATTGGGTAACCTAAGGTGATTTTTTTTTTTTTTTTGTTTCTTGTTCATTTAAGTACAATAGAGAGAAAACTGATTTTCCTTTATTTTTAAGAGTTCTTTAAACAAAATGTTGTTCATTTTTCTTTTAACATTTTGGTAGTGAATGCATAGCACGTATGTTACACTCAAGAGTGTTGGATCGTGTTCACAACGTGATTACTGCCTCATGTTGTGTGCTACATACAGTTCTTCATTCAAAATCAAAAAAAAAAAAAAAAACAAGATGTAGTGTTTGGTTAGAGGCATTATGCAATTGCAATAGTAGTTGAAATTGTAGTTATTCCAAAAGTTTTGGTTGTAGGTTCATAGAGATCCATTTATTCGTACAATAAACGAACAACAAATCTATTGCTTTCCTTTTGTTTTTTTCCCCCCTCATTTCTTTGGCAGAGGGGGAGAAAGCTTAAGGCGATCTTTTGAACCTTCATGGTGTTTAGTTGGAGGTATTTTTATTTAAGTTGCATCCATCCTATAAAGTCAGTCGTAGTCGTCATCATCATCATCGTCATATCATGATTATAATTTGTGTATGCTTTGGTAACGTGTGGAAGACAACAGCCAATGTGCACACAGGGACATAAGAAGCATTTTTTTGATCCTTACAGCCGTATACATAAACATTTTGTTGATTTTTGTAACACACTTATAAATCAAATAAACACGCAAAACAACAACAAATTTTCTTTATAAGACTTTTATAAGAACCATCTAATTATCTATACATACGGCTGTTAGTCTCTTACTAAAATTTATATTTTAGAATTTAAAATTTGCAAATCTTATATGTCATCGCAAGTTTTAAAAGTCATATAATCCGTCTGATTGTTGGGAACTTATAATTGCAATGAATTCATATCCAATGTTTAAATTTAAAAACAAATATTTATGAAGGTATACAGGTTGGTTGAAAAGTTCCTGCGCTCACCAAGAGATGGCACTGCTAGCTCCAAACTTTTTTTTCTCAAGTTGGTATAACTGTCCTGAGCACACATGCAAAGTTGCAAGTCATTCTGTCAATTCTTTCTTTGTTTACAAGCCATTTCAAGTTGACGTGTCATTGATTTTTTTTAATATGGAATAAATTGAATATCGTGCAGTCATTAGATTCTTTGTTTTGAAGGGTTTAAAAGCAAAGGAAATTTATGAACAATTGTTAGAAGTGTAGAAGGAGTCCCCACCTTCAAAACGCACCGTTGAATTTTGGACTGGTGAATTTAAACGTGGTCGTACCAGCCTTGAAGACGATCCACGCGAAGGACGACCAAAAACTTCAACCACAGCAGAAATCATTGAGCAGGTACATATTATGGTTAGTGAAGATCCAAGTTTGACTAAGCGTGAAATTGCTAATGCCATAGGCATCTCAGATGAACGAGTACTCCATATTTTACATGAAGAATTACGTATGAAAAAACTTTTTGAAAAGTTAGTGCCGCACACATTAACAATTCAACAAAAACTGTATCGAAAACAAATTTCTCAGCGTAATTTGGAGCGTTTTAAGGCAAATAAAACCGACTTCTTGCTTCGTTTTATAACTATGGATGAGACTTGGATCTACCACCATGATCCTAAATTGAAACAAGAACGTTTACAGTGGACTGAAGCTAGTTGTTCAGCTCCAAAGCAGGTGAAGTCACAACGATCAGCAAAGAAGGTTATGGCATCAGTTTTTTGGGATGCAAAAGGAATTTTGTTGATTAATTATCTTCAGAAAGGTAAAACAATCAACTCCGAATATTATTGCAGCCTTTTGGATCAGCTGGATGAAAAAATTCATGAGAAAAGACCTGGTTTAAAGAAGAAAAAAATCATTTTTCATCAAGACAATGCACCTGCTCACAAAAGTGTTTTGACGATGGCTAAATTCAAAGAATTAAAGTACGAATTACTTGAACATCCACCGTATTCACCAGATTCGGCTCCCAGTGACTACTATCTCTTCAGAAATCTCAAACAATTCCTTCGTGGAAAGCATTTTTCGTGGAATGAAGAGACCATAGCAGCCGTAGACGGTTATTTTGCAGAGCTTCCGGAAAACTATTATAAGGATGGGATAAAATTATTGGAAGATCATTGAAACAAGTGTATTGAGCTTCTAGGAGATTATATTGAATAAAAAAATATATTTCGTAACAAAAACAGTATTCTTTCATTTCGAGCGCAGGAACTTTTCAACCAACCTGTACATATTTTTGAAACAGCTTTCAAATATAATACCTAAATGTATTTTTTGTTTCAAATATATTTGTTTTCTGTCCCTGTGTGCAATGGTTACAGCCATAACCAAAATGTTAAATAAATAATCGTGGTCTTTAAGTGACTTTAGTGGTCACAAAGTTTAGTGACACATAAAAAATTTAAATAAAATCATTATACTGACAATAAGTCATGATTTAAATACAAAACAAATTTAAACACTTTTTTCCAACTTATCCTTACCATACATATAGTATGTATGTACATATATATGTTATGTATGTATGTACTAGTAGTATTTTCTTCTATGTACTCGTATAATATTACAAAATTCAATATTTTTGTTGCATACAAAATTCAGTACAAAATATCAAAATAAAATTTTCTTACACAAAATTTACATGATACTAAATTTGTGATGACATTTGACTTATTGGTTTTTATTTTTAAGATTATTTTTAAATCGTTTTTATATCAACCACCTACACAATTTTATCCATTTTTGTGGTAGTTTAAACTATAAAAAATAACTTTAGAAATTCCTTTACAAATCGATTTTACTTGTTTAACTTGTTAATTTAAGCAAAATTATCATCAACTAACAAAACTGACAAATTGTTCACTTAACAATATGAAAATCATACATAAATACAGTATTTAAACCAATTTTGATAGTGAGCTCAAAATAAGATGCAGCAGCTTTTGGTAAGAAATATTTGTGCAAGATCATTACAATCATGCCTTGGACGATATATTTCTCTTATAGACTTTCTAAAGTGTGCAATTTTTGGATAATATAACAGTGGCAGATGTACAAAATGTAACCAATAATTTCTTTTGAATTTATTTGTACAAACAAAATATTTTATTTTATAAATTTCCCAGCAAAAACATGGTATCGTGATGTAATGGGTACTCATTATTTTTTTGGCGGCTTGTAAGCGAAATGGTAATGGCCACCCATTACTTTGTGTTTTTTATAAATGAGAAGATCATAAAATACTCATTACTTTTAGGATACCGCTGGTAAATGCACTCACAATATATTTTTCGTTACCAATGTAGTTTATTTAAAAATTAATACGTAGAGTTTGTTTTTAAATGAAGAATCAATTGAAATTCATAGAAATATATTTTTTAAACTACACTCAGAAAAAAAAGTTAGTACAAAAATTTGTAAACGGTTTTCAATCCCACTTTACTTTTTTTTTGTACTAATTTTTAGTAAAAAAAATTATTATTTAGCAAATCTTTTTGCTATTTACATTTTACAAATTACAGAAGCTTTACAGAATATTTACAAATTTTTGTTGCTAATTTCAGAAATCATTTTACAAATTTTTGAAAACCGATTTGCTAAAATTAGCAAAAAAAAAATTTACTAATTTTAAAAAGGTGGATATTGAAGGAAATGTTATTTCTAATATTAAAACTTATACATACAAACTTAAATTGCCCAAAAATGTTACATAGGCTTAAAAAAAGGATCGGAAGTGAAGATACCGACTCATGTCTAAAAAGAGGACATCCAGATTTTTAAGTCTTTGATTTTTTTTCATTTTTTATAAAATATTTTTAAAAAATATAATCAAAATTTTTGATGCTCGATAAAAAAAAAATAAATTTAAAACTTTGTACTAATATAATAATATTAGTAATTTTTTTGCTGATTTTAGCAAACAAATTTTAAATTCCACTTTACGAAAAGTCTACTAAAATTTAGTAGCGGCTACTAATTTTTCTACTAATTTCATTGTACTACACGTCAGCAGACATGTGTTGCTAAGATTAGCAAAAACTACCGCTGGGCTCATAGCAGAATTTCCAGCAAAATTTTCAGTTGTCATTACAGACTTTTTTTGGTGAGTGTATTTGAATCAGTCATTCAAAAAACAAACTATAAAAATTTACAGACATTCAGTAGGAGTTGGATGATATTTTCTACTAAATGTACAATTTTATGTTTTCTGTTTCTAAAAACAGAAAATCCTATAATTCCTTTTTGTTTTTTTTACCAAAATAGTTTGTTTTTATACAAAATTTATTCAATAAAAAATACAAGAAATTATTCAAATATAGATACAAACATAGAAAATAAAAATATTTTCATCTGTGTGTGTTGTATTTTGTAAAATTACACACAAATAAAAAAAAAATAATTTAAAAAACAAACCACAAAAATCTTCTTTTTCAACGTTTTGTCGGTTAAAAATTGCTGGTTGTTTTAAACGACTTTCGATTGCTTTTAATACTTTTGTCGATTATTAAACAACAAAATGGGCTGAATATAATGAAAAATCAGTAGTCCTCTTTTTGAATGTATTTTATTTATTAATTTTATTTATTCAATTCAGAGATATAAAGCCCTAAGGGCCAAAAAAATATATATTACACTGTAATAATTACACCTAAATAATTATACAACAGTCAATAATAAAGAACCTAAAATACAAATCTAATATATATTATATGTATTATAGATTAATTTTAACGAAATAAAATTGTGTAGAGTTATGTGATAAAACAACAAATGTGTCAGTTAGGACGAATTTTTGGTATGTAGATTATCTTTAAACTCAGTTTATGGCAATTTGTAACTGGAAAACAGCCTTTGAAATTTGGTTTGTGTTGTTTTATTTCAATGAAGACCAAACTTCTATGCAATAAAAAGTTGTTCCGGCAAATTTATGTTCATAAACTTGGAAATGGCTGACAAAATTCGATTTCGGTTTAACTAAACCAAGTTTAACTCACATCCCAAAACTCGGCCTTAAAGTCTTAGTAGCTAACGGGTCATATGGAAATGCTATCACTTTCTTAGTAAATTGTAATAAAATTATACATATTGATTAGTCAAATTTTGAGGAAATCGGCTGATCCCATACAAAAATGCAGCTTTTTTATTTGGTTACGTATAAGTAATATCCAATTAATATTAACCATACGTATGCGTTATACTTAACCCTCTAACAGTTAAGGATGCCTCAAGGCAGCTATCCGTTTTTTTCCTATTGTTATGCTACGGAAATTTGTTTTTGAGTGTACCTTTGTTACTTTCGATTACTTACTATTCTGTTTACCGTTATATTTTTGGTTGAATGCAATAGAATTAGTTTTGTGTGTTATGTTTTTATTTTTATGCAAGAAATCAGTGTGATTAGAAAAAAAAATATTGAAAAAAATATAATTTTTGTGAAATAAAAAAACAGACTTCCAATTAAAAAAATACAAAAAATAATTTTTGGTAAGTAGTTTGTATATAATTGTTTAAATCAAACCAAAAATGGTTATTAAAATAATAATATTATTTGTTCTAAACGCAAAAATATTATAGCAGCCTCAGGGCACTCTTGCCCGTTTATGGCAATTTTTGTGTTCTAAACCATTTTCACTGTAATATATATTATTTTTTTTGTATGTGGTTTTTACTTTTAAAAAATGGAAAAACCAGATATATTTCCCAGAAAAAATAAATTAAATATTTCTGAATTGACTAATGATGAATTGCAAAAGTTTATGAACTCAGTGGAAACCGATGAAGAGCTATCAGATTTCAGTAGTAATGATGAATTTGAAGATCCCAATTATGAGGATGATGATATTGTTGAAGAAGTTAAAGATAGTGAACTTTTTTTATGTCACTCTGGGGAAACAAAGGAAACGGAATCGAGTAACATTTCGCCTCAGGATGTCCATACATTGTCTACTAACCTTTCAATTGATGATTTACCTCAATCATTGTTGGGTTCTGTAGCGGTAACTACAAAGGAGATCCCTAATATCCCAAAATCAACTTCAAGAAATAGACTTCGATCGTTATTACCCTCTATGGAAGATACTGGTTCACTTGTTTCGCCAACGAATGGGGGATTCTCTGGTTCAGATACTACTAAATATGTTATTCCATATATTTTTCGAATAAATTTCTGATTTACTTTCAGGTTTAGATGAAATACGAAAGGAGTCAAAGGAATATTAAAATATAATATGGCGAAACACATCGATGCGCATTCACATCAACGAAGTAGCTTTTCAAGGAAATTTTTCGCTTCCGTACTCTATAAAAAGCCCCCAACACAATGTAAATGCAAAAAGTGTGATATACATTTATGTTGCTCAAATACTAAAAACTGTTTTTTTACATACTAGTATAAGTTTTTGCTTTTTTCAAAAAAAAACCTTTTTTGAATAAAACTCATTTAATTAATAAAGCTCTACCTGTTTATAATATTTACCGTAAACAGGCAAGAATGCCCTGAGGCAGCCTTTATTTTTTTACGCCTGGCGACTAAAATAAAACAGATTTTCAACTTCAGTCTTCAATTCGTTTGTTTTTTGGCAAATATTATTTAAAAAAAAATTAACAAGCTGTTGTCATTAAAATTAAGCTCTTGCCTGTTACAGGGTTAATATTAGGAAGTGATTATCTAACTAGGGATGCCTAACAGGAAATCCCAAAATAACGAAATTTTAGGCATTAATAAATCCCGAATCCCAGAATTGTTTTAAAAAATCAAAGAATTTACTTGTTTGTTACTATTCATATACACGCGAAAAAATATAGTGCAGAAAATAAAAATTATCACGTTTTTTCTTGAATTTTCTCATATACTACGTTCATACAGAAAACTTGAAAAAAACGAAAACTATGAACCATATAGTAAGAATAGTGTATTGCAATGCCGGCAGCGGCCAAATAAAATTTTATACAGAATACAAATGTTCGGAAGCTAAGAGAAAACAGGAGAAAATTGAGCGAATTTCCCTGGTTTCTCCAATTGGGAAATCTACTAAAAACTAGTTGGATTTGCAAAGAAAATCAATTGGAATCGTAAAGGAATTGCAGAAAAAATAAACCAATTCGAAAAGATGCCGAACCTTTGTAATCTGCCCATATAAAACCATAGAGTAAGAATAGTATAGAGATTGTAACGCCGGCAGCGGCCAAATAGAATTTTATACAGAATACAATGGTTTGGAAACTGAATTTTTGCAAAAATCAGTGAAATTTGCTCAATTTTCCCCTGTTTTCTCTCAGCTTCCGAACCTTTGTATTTTGTATAAAATTTTGTTTGGCCGCTGCCGGCGTTGCAATCTCTATACTATTCTTACTCTATAGTATAAAAGTACTTGCATTTACAAAAAATTTAGGTCAAGAAACTGATAAATTATGCAAAATTTTATTTGTTGTTTTACCGGTTTCTTCTTTTTCTAAACGAAATTCGATTTTTGAAACAGAATTTAATTTGGGATTGTAAATTTTAGTTGCTTCAGGCAAACATTTTATTACGATATTCAAATACTTTTGTCGCTGCAAATGATTTAATTTGCAAAGGTTGTCACAATAAATCTGTTTTCAAATATTGAGGGTGTGCGCACTTAGGCTGCACTCAGAAAAAAAAGTTAGTAGAAAAATTTGTAAACTGTTTTCAATCCCACTTTACTACTTTTGTACTGATTTTTAGTAAAAAAGTTATTATTTAGCAAATCTTTTTGCATTTACATTTTACAAATTACAGAATATTTACAAATTTTTGTTGCTAATTTCAGAAATCATTTTACAACTTTTTAAAAACCGATTTGCTAAAATTAGAAAAAAAAAAAAATACTAAAATTATCAAAAAAAATACTAAAAAGTGAATATTGAGGGAAATGTTATTTTTAATTAAAACTTATACCTACAAACTTAAATTGCCTTAAAATGTTACATAAATTAAAAAAAAGGATCGGAAGTGAATATACCGTCATCCATTTAAAATAGCACTAAAAAGTTTTTTTTAGTTCTAAAAATCAGCCCTAAAAACAATTAAAATTTTATCTTAAAAGTAAAAAAAAAAATAATAAATTCGTTTATGTTTTAACAAATTTTAAGATTTTTAAGCCTTTGATTTTTTATTTAATTTTGTCTAAAATATTTTTTTAAAAAAATAAATAAAATAAAAAAATTTTTATGCTCGATAAAAAAATAAATTAGAAATTTTGAACTAATATTAATAATATTTAGTAAATTTTTTTGCTGATTTTAGCAAACAGATTTTAAATTCCACTTTACAAAAAGTTTACTAAAATTTAGTAAAATTAGCAGAATTTTCCGTAATAACAGCAAAATTTTCAGTTGCCATTACAGACTTTTTTTGGTGAGTGTGGTACAGTGCTACAATAGTTTTTTTTTTACATAAATAGTTATGAAAATCAAATAGTTATATAAAAGAATAAATGTAATTAATAAAGAAAATTTGTATCTTTTATTTAAACTTTTTCTTTTCTTATTAAAAACTAATTTATTATTTGAGCTTATGGTTCGTTTTTTATAAATATATTATTTATTTCAGGATATAATATTTTTATAAAAAACGAACCTTAAGCTAAAAGAATAAAATAGTAATTAATAAATAAAAAAAAATTAAAAATACCGGAATCCTGAAAAATGGCGAAATCCCGTAAAATTACGGGATCCCGAAAATCACGGCATTTTAATCCCAATTTGGATATATAGTAAGGGATTAATCAGAATTGGATCGACAGTTACAAATGCATTTCATATGATAAGCAAAACATCGACATGTCATCCAATGATTTGTCGTCATAATAACAGAAATTAAAATTACACTACACTCACCAAAAAAAGTCTGTAATGTCAACTGAAAATTTTGCTGTTATTACGGGAAATTCTGCTAATTTGAGCCCAGCGGTATTTTTTGCTAATCTTAGCAACACATGTCTGCTGACATGTAGTGCAATGAAATTAGTAGAAAAATTAGTAGCCGCTACTAAATTTTAGTAGACTTTTTGTAAAGTGGAATTTAAAATCTGTTTGCTAAAATCAGCAAAAAAAAATTACTAAATATTATTAATATTAGTAAAAAGCTTTGAATTTATTTTTTTTATCGAGCATCAAAAATTTTTATTATATTTTTTAAATAACGAATTAATCATTTTGTTTTAATTTGGTAATTTCTGTTTTGAAAAATATTTTGGTCAGTTTTTTTAACTTTTAAGGTTTAATTTTAATTGTTTTTAAGTGGATGTCCTCTTTTTAGACATGAGTCGGTATCTTCACTTCCGATACCTTTTTAAATATATTTAACATTTTAAGGAAATTTAAGTTTGTAGGTGTAAGTTTTAATTAGAAATTACATTTCCTTCAATATCCACGTTTTTAAAATTAGTAAAATTTTTTGCTAATTTTAGCAAATCGGTTTTCAAAAATTTGTAAAATAATTTCTGAAATTAGCAACAAAAATTTGTAAATATTCTGTAAAAATTCTGTAATTTGTAAAATGTAAATAGCAAAAAGATTTCCTTAATAATAATTTTTTACTAAAAATCAGTACAAAAATAGTAGAGTGGTATTGAAAACCGTTTACAAATTTTTCTACTGACTTTTTTTTTCTGAGTGTACTATACAAAAACTGCTATACAATCTGAAGTTAAAAAAGTTCCGCCGAAATTGCTTTCCCAGTTGTCGGCCCTTTTTTTTAACCTCCGGCACAGGAATTTTTTGTTTGTTTTCGCCTTAACTAAATCAAAATTTAACTCATATCGCAAAAAACTCGACCTAAACATATTTCAATAAGCCTAAGGTCCAATAAAACAATGTCCCTTTAACATTTAAACAAAAAATAAATTTAAATGTTATATGATAAATGATAAATAACAAATCAGTTAGAAGCTAACTGAACATTGTGTCAACCCAAGACCCAAATCCAGTAAAAAATTTAAATGTTTTTATTTATTGGTTTGTGGAGGAAATTTTTCCCGTACGAATGGGAGTAAAGGGACACACAACCGTATCCGAAAATGTTCACGTTTTTTAATCTCACGGAATCAGCGTAATGCCATATGGTATCACTGACCGGGAAGAGGTCAATGGGGCTATGACCAAAGTTCTGTTTAACTGTTGTAGATTTATAAATTTTTAACTGATTCTTGAATGTCTCTTTAAAATTTAACAATAAAATTTGAATTTTATATGAAAAACAACAACAAATGTGCCAGTTAAAGGTCTAGCTAGTAACTAACGGGACATTGTGAAAATGAGAGCAATTGATTTTATTTTATTTAAAGCCGAAAATTGGTCAAGGAGAATCTAAATGTGGAAGATGCCCCGGTAGGCTAGTTGGTAGCGTGCTAGCCTATCAGTGCCGGGGTCGTGGGTTCGATTCCCACCAGAGGCTCTGGTCTGTTTTCGCTACAACGAGCTGATAGCCTTTGTTGCTAGTACTCGGTTAGGATATTAGGATATAATTTTTAATTATATGAATAATATAAATAATTTAAAAGTGGAAATAAAAACTCTCGCAGCGAGGCGCGTTCAAATTTCTGATATCGTGTGTCGTGCCTGATGTCCTTCCCCGGTTTTTAACCCTTCTTTTGTATGATTGTCCATCCATTTCAATTATTTTCTAATACTGGGGATATAGAATGCCATTTTCAATAGAAAATTTATAAAAAAAAAATGGCAATTTGTATCACCAACACTGGGAAATAATTATTTATCAAAAATATTCAGGTTTGAAAATTAAAAACTTGTATTGGGTAGTTGTATGTTATCGGCGTAGAGATTTTATAAAATTTTTATTTCACTATAACGACTATTGTCTGTTGGGATTCTTCTTGTTAGCGCACTTAAATATTGCACAATAAGCAGAGGGAACAAATATTATATCGTCCTATCAATTAATGTTGTACATAATTTTTAAAAATTAAGTTTGAATAACTTTGTTTCCAATAGCACAACACAACACTTAGCACAGCGCCTGTAAACACCCTATTTATGATTCAATGGAAATTAGAAGTTTTTTTTAAGTCCGTCATGCAGGGTATACAAAAAATAAATAACATACTTTTAATATGTTTTATTTCGTTTCTTTACAAGATCATGCTTTAAGAAAAATTTAAAGTGCTACATGCTACAACCAAATTAAGAAAAATCCTTAGCAAACCAAGAAAACATTTTATGAACACCCACTATTTTTTTGTGTAACTAAATGGCAAATGCTAAACTAATATGTAACATGTTTTTATAAAATCTGCAGGGGCGGATGAATACAAAAACTAAATAAGAGGCAAATAAAAAAATGAACAAACAATTTTTTCTACCATTTTTTTTTACTCACTATAGTTTTAAATTTACCTACTGCATGTCAGTTACTTATGTAGTTTTACTATGGAAAAGTTTTAAAGTATCTATTATGATAGTTATTAAACAAAAAACAACTAACGAAAAAAACTACTGCAGAAGTTAAAAATTGTAGTTCGATAAATATTAGCGTTTTTTAACTTTAGAAACAAAACCTTTTAGGCAAAATTTTGGTATTTTAATTGTTGTCAGAAAAGTTATGTAGTTACCAGAGAACTGCAAATGCTGATTGCAAAACGTTCATACGCAATCAACACAAGAATAAATATGTGTTTGCGTTCAAACGTTGAATATACTCCAACACACATATTTTTTGATGATTTTAAATCAATCAAACGACGTGCAAATTTTTGTCACTGATTTATAATCATCTGTCGTTTTTATACCATTTATTTTATTCTTGTTCGTTCGAGTCAACAATAATTATTTTGATATAGAATAAATCAGAAAAAGCAATAAATAACGCGTATGTGTGTATTCATAATTAAAACAAAATAGTTTCTTATCTATAAAAAGGGGGTGGTTTTGTAGAAACACATTTCATAAATTAGGGTGGGTCTAAAATCCGTTTTTTAGAATTTTTATTAGTAATACCAAAAAATATAGTTCTTTGTGAATTTTTTTTTTTTAATTTAGGTCGATATCTCAGGCTCTTCCAATCCGGTTAAAGTTAAGTATTTTAATTTCCAATCAAAATAAATGAAAAAAAAATTTAGACAATATTTAATTTTTTCCGGATTAGGCAAGCCTAAGATATCGACCTAATTTTTTTTCCAAAAAAATATTTTTATATCACAAAGAAGAATATTTTTAGTATTGTAAATATTACTAATAAAAATTCTAAAAAGCGGATTTAAGTCCCACCCTAATGTACATTTATGAAATGTGTTTCTATTTTGTTTTAATTATAAATACACTCATACGCGTTGTTTGTTGTTTTTTCTGATTTATTCAACGCTGACTTTTTGTTGAGTGATTACATTTGCAGTAAACATAATCGACAGATGATTCACACTGATCCAAATTACGCGTTCAGTAACCTGTTGCTGATTTTATTCTACAGTGAATTTTGTTAAATTATTAAATGTGAACAAGAATTTTTGTGTATAATTAAATCAAGAAAAAAGTTGATTTTGCAGTTCTCTGGTAGTTACTACAAAACATGACAGTTATTTGTGTAGTAATGCGGTTGTAGTTATTTTATCTGTAATTGCAGTTGTTTTATGTATTGTAGGAAAAAAAATTGTCAATGTTTTTGACACTTGATTTTTTAACAAAAAAAATTTAAACACAATAATTTTCAAGTGTATGTGTGTCACACTGGTCAAATATTTCGCACAAAAAAATAATATTATCTGGTATTTTCATTGAAGTAAAATGGACGCTAACAAGAATAAAAATCGGTCTTCAGATATTAATTACGAGTAGTTTTTGTCTAAATAATAATTTTTTATTAAAGCAATTATATTATATTGATAGAAAACATAATTTACTACTTTTACCACCTTTAAAATCTTTGTGTTCAACAAAAGATTTTCAAGCGAGAAGGAGGTAAAGTAAAAATTTTGTAAATTTAAAAAAAAAAAAATTACGAAAAAAGTATGTAAAAAATCGTTGACAAAAATAATTACGCTCAGGCATACATTATAACTAATATACTTCAGTCTCTACTTGTAAAATAAGTTACGATATTATTTAGAACTCAAAGGACACCGTCATGACAAGTTTTACGTATATCCCTCTTACTCATAAACCAGCTAAGAGATTTGTGTTTAAAATTAAGCACAGCAAATACACTCAGACTTTGTAGTAAGTAGAACTATAGTTTAATAGTTTTGTTAAAATATATTAATGTCGAGCTTAAGGTTGGTTTTTTAGACAAAAATATTATTAATATCTTTAAATGTATTGTAAGTATTACACTCACCAAAAAAAGCCTGTAATGGCAACTGAAAACATTGCTGTTATTACGGGAAAGTTTGCTAATTTGAACCCAGCGGTATTTTTTGCTAATCTTAGCAACACATGTCTGCTGACGTGTAGAACAATGAAATTAGTAGAACAATTAATAGCAAAATTAGTAGTAAAATCAGTTTGCTAAAATCAGCAAAAAAAATAATAAATATTAATACCAAATAGTATAAAAAATTAGTAAGCGCAACTAAATTTTAGTAAATTGCTGTAAACTCAATGAATTGTAAAATATAGCAACATTTTAATTTATAAAAAAATATTAAAATACACAAATTAACTCGATTATTTTTAGATACACTCACAATATTATTTCGTTAAAAACAACTTAAGATACATATTAATTTAATCGAAAATACAATCAAAAATTCATTGTTTAATAATTGACAAAAGTAGTAAAAGCAATCGAAAGTCGTTTAAAACAACCAACAAATTTTTACTGACAAAAAGTTAGAAACAACTACTTTTGTGGTTTGTTTTTCAAATTGAAAGTTTTTTTTATTTGTATGTAATTACAAAACAGAACACAACACATGCAGATGTATATATTTTCATTGGCTTTGTGTGTGTGTATATTTGAATAATTTCTTGTAATTTTTGTTGAAATCATTTTGTATATATACAAACTATTTTGGTAAAAAAACATAAAATTTTGCATTTAACTGAAAATATCAACTCCTACTGAATGTCTGTAAATTTTTATAGTTTGTTTTTTGAATGACTGATTCCAATAGTTATATTTCTATGAATTTCAATCGATTCTTCATTTAAAAACAAAGTTTACGTATTACTTTTTAAATACTACAGTCGGTAACGGAAAATATATTGTGAGTGTGTAATTGTTACACTTTTTTTTTAAATTGGCTTACGAATTCGTATATACAAATTTATATTTTTTTTTATTGAGCAACTTTTTTTTATTTTATTTATTTCTTTCAAAAAAAATTTAGAAAAAATTAAAAAAACGAATTTATCATTTTATTTTAATTTGGTAATTTTTGTTTTGAAAAATGTTTTAGTAAATTTTTTGGAACTTAAGGATTTTTAGAACAAAAAAAGTGGATGTCCTATTTTTGAACATTAGTCGGTTGTAACATTTTAAGGCAATATAAGTTTGCATGTATAAGTTTTTATTATAAGAAATACCATTTCCCTCAATATCCACTTTTTTAAAATTAGTAAATTTTTCTTGCAAATTTTAGCAAATCGGGTTCTCAAAAATTTGTAAAATAATTTTTGAAGTTAGCAACAAAAATTTGTAAATATTCTGTAAAAATTGTGTAATTTGTAAATTGTAAATAGCAAAAAAATTGGCTAAATAATATTTTTTTTACTAAAAATCAGTACAAAAATAGTACAGCGGGATTGAAAACTGTTTACAAATTTTTCTACTAACTTTTTTTTCTGAGTACACTTATTTGAAGGTATTACTTATTTTTCATTATTTCGCTACTCCATTGTGTAGCATCTTAAGGAAATAATAATTAAAATTACAAATAATTAAAAATTTTAAAGTTTTTTTAATTTTTTCTTGATTCGTCTTTAAACTTCATTGTCATCTTCATTTAACTTCATCGCCTAAATAATGCGATAAATCAAAATTTCAATATATTTGCCATAGTAAGTATTCCATTCCAAATATATAGTATAAATATCATCCATATCAAAAGAAAGAGCATTCGAGGGTTAATAATGTAGTTAATGTAGGTTAATTGTAGTTATTTTACATTTATTGTAGTTAAAAGTAACTACATATTGCAATTGATTTAACTGCATATGCAGTTCATTTAACTGCCATTTGAAGTTGATTCTACCTACATAATGTTCTAAAAGAATTTACATTGTTTTAACTGTTATTTCCAGTTTTCTGTACCGACAGAATATAAACAAATATAAACTAAACAAGAGTTTTCAAAAAACGAAATTTAATTATTTTTAAAATAACTAACAAAAATTAACTGTTTGCTGCCTAAATACCTGTGTGGTAGTTGTTTATTACTATATTAAAAATAACTGCTTAAAATAACTATTACAAAATGTTCGATGTTTCTTTGTTTAAATAACTATCATAGTATTTGTGAATTTATTTCGTAGAAAAACAACTATAGGGCTAAATTCGACTGTGCCGAATCTTTGAATACCCTCCACCAATATCCAAAAAAAAAAATGTTCTCACTGATTTTGATACAAAAAATGTAAAAAACTTAAAAAGTGAAATTATGGAGGTGAACAAAATTTTTTAAGGTGAAATAAATATTGTGGTAAAAAAAATTTTAGTTGTGAAAAAATTTTTTAAGGTGAAAATATTTGAGATGAATATAAAACATTATTCAATTCTAAAGCTGAAAGTCCGTACCACGCATGCTGCGCTTCTTTGTGTCCTACGCGGTTGTCAAAAAAGTAGAATCAGTGTAATTGTATGTTGCAAGTTACAGAGTACCAAAGCGTAGGATGCCTTGACGCGTATTACGCGAAAAGTAGGTCTACTTTTATAGGCGTCATAAGCAGCGTACGAACAGATCAACTGATTTTGATAAATTATTTTTATTTTTAAAACTACACAATGGAGGAAAAACTAATTAAAGCTGTAAAAAACACGAAGTCCTTTATTTTAAATTTATTTTATTCAACAAATTTACACTACAGCTGATTAAAACAAAAGCGTAAAAAGCGTCGCATGTAACTTGAATTTCAGTAAAGGGTATAAAGCGTATATGCGTACAAAGCGTTAACGGGAAAACGCGTGGTATGGACTTTCAGCTTATAGAAAATTTAGGGGTACCTTCACATTTTCACTCATAACTTTTTAACCGCTGGTCCGATTTTTTGCTCATTTTCGGGAGGATAGGTTAAAATGACACCCCCGCTTACGTCTTCGCGCCGTGATCGCCATTTTAACAGTGCGGGGGTCGTGGGTTCGATTCCCACCAGAGGCTCCGGTCTGTTTTCGCTACAACGAGCCGATAGCCTTTGTTGCTAGTGCTCGGTTAGGGTATTAATATATAATTTGTAATTATATGATTAATATAAATATAAATAAATATATATATATATATATATATATAAATGTCATGTATTAACTGACTGACACAGTTTCTTAAATATAGTCTCTTTCACTAATTTTCTTCCTACCACTGATAATTTATTTTTTTAATTTTTATATATTAATTTTCACATTTTTTTTTTTTTTCATCCATCTAGTGGTACACCACGCACACATATAGCTGCTGCGGGCTCTGGTAAAATTGTTTACACCTTTGGTAATCCAACGTTAATCAGTAATACTCAATGGTCGTTTACCACACAGCCAAAAATATGTGTTAAACAGCTGCTGCAACATGATGGCGAATGTCTGGGTAGAAGTTCTAATATCAAATATATGTTTGATAATCTACGTGAAAAGGCAGAAATTGCGGGGGATCGTGTTTTTAATATAGGCAAAGCATTATGTCTTAAAGTATTTGGAGAAGATGCTGAAGACTATCAGCTGGAACAAGTGGATGTACACTCACAGGTAAGTTCAATGTTAAAGTGGATTCCAATGTACATATATTTATAGATCGTCAGCTAAAATACAAAAGGTCGTAACTAACAATATTTTCAAAACCGGTTTTATTAATAATTATGATTGGCTAAACTACATCCCTAAATTACATCACTTCTATGATAAAAGAAAATCTGGATTTTATGAACAAAATTCAAATCTGAATTGTTTTTAATTTTCCGAGTTTTTTGGGTGCCCTATAAAAATTTTAAATAGAATAAGTGAAGTACTGAATTTAAATAAATCTCTCCACAAAATTTTATCGTCCTATAAACAAAACTCTCAGGTTTATTAAAGAATTTATTAAATTGTCTATTGCCGTTTTTTGCTTCTCCCGTAAATAAATAAAAATGTTAGTTACGTCCTTTAGCATTTAAAGTGACGATATGTATTAATTTTATTAAATTTTGTCTTCCTTTTAGGATACTATTAAAACTATAGGTACCATATTTAGTGACTATGATGGTCCTTTAGATTCATCCTCCACTTTATTAGTGGGCTCTGATGAAATGTCTTGCCGCACGGTTCGTTTGAATTTCTCTAAATGTAAATCAGTGGCAGTATTTCCCGGACAAGTTGTTATGGTGTCTGGTATGAATCCCAAAAGAGATATTTTTATGGTCGAGGACTTGTTAACGGAACAAAATCTAAAGCCACCTGCACCACCACGCATAGTTGAACAACTGAGTTTTGTTGTAGCAGCTGGTCCTTATACACAAGATGATGATTTAGTTTATGATCCTTTACATGATTTAGTTGTTTATCTTAAAGATCATAAACCTAATGTTTTAATATTATGTGGTCCCTTTATGGATGCTGAACATCAGCTTATAACTGATAATGTTACACTGGCCGAGGCATTTGAAATATTTTTTGAGAAAATAATCACAGGCATTGTCGATGTTGTTGGAGGAGATACCGCCATATTGGTAGTAGCCTCACATCGTGATGCTCATGCAGATTGTGTTTATCCTACAATGCCAATTGCATTTAAGAAATCATTTCCAAATGTTCATATGTTACCGGATCCTTCGATGATCGATTTAAATGGTTTGACTATTGGAGTGACTTCGACTGATATTGTTGATCATATTTTAGAAAATGAATTGAGTGTGTAAGTATTTTAGTTAAACAGCCAATATATTGACATGAGAGAATTATCGGTCAGTTGAATTAATGAAATTTTACATTTACATAAATATTTTTCACAAAATGTATGAATAACTTGTTATTTGTACGAATAAAACCTTTATTTATTAAAACTTTCTAACGAAACTTTATCAATTTTTTTTTAATAATTTATTACTATCATGGAGATAATTCTCTCAGTGCACCGGAATTGTTTTTTAACGAACAAATCTGCAGATGATAAAATTTTCCAACTATTTCGTTACTTTTCGAAATAATTTTTTGATATTTTTCATTTATACATTTTTTAGGAATGCTGGCGATAAAGTTAAACGTGTAGTTAATTATTTACTACATCAAAAATCTTTTTATCCTTTGAATCCTCCCAAAGAAGATGTCATGTGTTTTGATAGCAATTTGGCCAATAAATTTGCTAATATTGATCAAATTCCGAATATTTTGATATTGCCAAGTTCACAAAAATGTTTTCTGAGGGTAAGTAAAGTTGAAAAAAAAATACATGCTTTAGACAATTAAACCGGGGGGTTACACGTTCAATTTCTTGATTTCAATTTCTCTCAATTTGCAATACAATCACACTTTTTTGCTAACACTCTCACACTTTTTGAAATTGAAAACTGCCCCAATATACCATAAAGCAATCAAACTGCAATACAACTTGAGAATAAGCTTATATAAATAGTGTGTTTTAAGCTTTTAATAATTTCGTTTATTATAATGTTTATAAAATGTGAATTCACAAGCAGTATTTAACAATGCTTGAGAAAAGATTTCTATACATAACTTTTTCTAAAGTATGCTTATAAACAACATACACATATTGAACAACGCAATATGACGATTGATATAGAAATTTTTTCTAGTCTTGTTGTCTTTGTTCTACGCTTATAATGCATACAACAAGTGCCGTTACTTTTTTTTTAAATTTCTCAAACGTGTTATGCGTGTACATTTGGTTGTAGATTTTATAAAGTGAACGTGCAATTGCATATTAAATTTAATTATTTTTATAATAATTTTTATTTAAAGTTAAAATTAATTACTATTTATATTTAAAATGAATTATTATTTTTTATATTTAAAATGAATTATTATTATTTATATTTAAAATTAAAATAAAAAAAAAAATGAAATTAAAGAAAATAATTATGATTTCTATTTTCAACACTTAATAATATATTATATGTGAAGCTTATTCTACAATTATGTAAAAAAGCTTATAAATATATTGAGTCGAATAAACTTTTCTATACGCAAGTTAATACAATATTATTTTTGTAAGCTTATTCTACAATTGCAAGAATAAGCTTATAGTAATCATACACACAAAATATTTTCACGAGGGTTCCGTTTTGATTTTTCTACAATTGTTACGATAACATTTTTCAATATATTCTCAAGCCTTTTTCAAGCTTAAGGCTTGTGTTTGTAAGCTTATAATAATATTTTTCTCAAGTCATTTGGTATGTTGGGTGGATGGTATTCAATTTCTTATTCAAGCCGTGTGAGGCAATCTGAGAAGAAATATCTTAAAATACCGTTAACCATAAAATACCCTAACGAAAAAAACTTTAAATTTTCTATTTAGTTTAAATGATGCAATAATTATCCATGTTTAAAGTTTTTTTTTTTTTATTTTAAAACTAAAATCGTTAACTATAATTTAAATTTTGTATTTAATTTGTTTATCTTAAAAATATTTTTTAACAGGTTGTAAATGGTTGTTTAGCCGTTAATCCCGGACGTTTGGCTGATAATTTGGGTGGAACATTTGCTCGTTTTGTAATAAATCCTCCAACACCCAAAGAAGAAAATAATATCTTTAACTATGTAGGATGTCAAGTGCGTAAAGTTTAGTTTTATAACACATCTAACATCTGAAACCCACACCCCATAAAAACTAAATGGACTTAGTATTTTAACTATAAAAACAACATTTTCTACATTTTAATAAATAAAAGAAAACGCAAGTTATTGAAAAAAAAATCTGTTAAATTTATTTTACTTATTAACTTTAACAAATTTTTAGTCTATTTATAAAAATCTTTTTTAAATGCTTTTAATATTATCTCACGTTTAATTAATAATTTTAATTAACATCATAGGCACAAGGGAAATATTTTTTATCAGTTTCAACAATTTCTTCTAAAATATCATCAATATCGGTATCTGGGTAACGTTCTACCCACGATTTGATGTATCCCTCATGCGAAGCTTCATAGGTGAGGAGTTTAACTTTATCATTCTCTTCGATGGTATTGGCTTGTACCAAAATTACTCTGGGTTTTTTGTGGGCCAAACAAATATCACGCCATTTAGCCCAAGGATGGGAACCAGATTCACTAACCTCCGAATAATGTTCATACATTTTTGAAGCACTTTCAATATCGGCAGCAGATTTGTATACTTGTAATTTTTTTAGGAAATCTTCCATGGCTTTTTTACCAACAGTCTCAATTTTTTTGCGATCTACCGTCAAACGTAAATTCTTTCCTTCGTCGCATTCTTCAACGGTAACTAAACCTTCACCAGCTTCCAGTAATACTTTCATAATAACAAAGCGAGCTCTTGAATGTGCTTGCATCCATTGTTTCGACTGTGGATTGTACATTTCCAATGCAACGCCCATACCATTCCATATTAAGGACAACCAATTAATATAGATAATTTTATCCTGCTCAGCAGGATCCTTGAAACCAAAAATTTCTAAAATGTCACGTTGTAGTGAGAGATACAGTCCCACAGCTTCAGCACGACATTCTTCGTAGGATGAACCAATAGCACCAAATTTAGTATCATATGTTTCGCCGGGCAGATACCAAGTAGTTATAGGTTCGCCGTTAATAAGATTTTTAGTTGTCTCTTTGTCAAAATTGAATTTGCCATTTTCATCGATACGGAATAATTTACCGCTGCCATGACCCAAGAGTTCATGAAGACCAACTTGTACTTCAAATGCCTTCACTTTGTATTCTTTCATTAATACTTGATCCTCATCCGAAAGGAAGGGTATGGGATCTTTACGATTGATATTTGCCAAAACATTGCCGAGTGAAACATTTTTAAAACCTTCATCTTGGCGAATTTCATCATCTAAAAAAAGGAAAAAATTATTTTTAACTAAAATTCACTATTCGCAAAATTTGCTCAAATTCTGAAAAGTTCTTTGATTTAATTCATTTTCATGTTTTTATTGGAAAGCATTTTTTCGGATCTGATATTCTGAAATGTTTGATATTTTTTATTTTTTTTTTATACATATGAAAAGATTTTGAAAAGTCCTTAAACTTTGAAAAATTGTCACAAGTAAAAGTCTTAGACGGCCGGCCATACACTTCGTTCCGCACGGGTAAAACTGTCAGTGTATGGCAAAAAAAAACCGTCTTTCTTAAACGTGTTGAAAAATATGTGTCGCATCTTGATTTAAACCGTCCGTTTTCAAACTGCTCGTGTGTGTGATTACGCTGTCTAAAAGGACAGTTTTTGTCAGAGTCGAATACCAGGTAATATTAGAACGCCTGCATATTTATTTTTGCTCTAATTTTTTGTTTTGTTTTTTGGCTTGAAGTAAAGTTAACAACGTCTAGTTTGTGAATAAAGTCGCTGTTCATGTTTTACCGTAGTTTTACCCGTGCAGTTAAAACTACCAGAAAAGAAGAAAGTGTTGTGGCCGCCTAAAGATTCTGATATATTTTCTTTATGAAAAAAATACTTTTTGTTTTATGGGAAAAAATTGACAGATTTAATGTTTTTCTTAAAGGAGTAAATATTGCAAAATCCGACTTTTTAGACCGATTTTCTGAAGTTAAAGCTTCTTAGTTTTTCTGAGAGCAAAATGTGGTGTTTTAAAAATTTTCTATAGAAAAAAATCTTCAGATTTTAAAAAATTTTTTATAGGAATAGTTTTTTAAATTTTGAAAATTTCTCTTGGACAATTTTTTTAATAAGATGTCCTTAGATTTTGATAATTTTTATACTTTTTAGAAACTGTTCTAAGATTCTAGAAAAAAAAAATTCTCAGAATCTAAGAATTTTTCTATAGGAAAAAATTGTCATATTGTTTGGCCAAAAGGAATTTTCTAAAATGTGCCTGTAAAATTGTAAGATTTTCTATATTTTCTCTATAGGAAAAATTTTCCATATATTTATGTTTTTCCTAAAAGAATTTTCTAAAATGTACCTATAAAATATTACGATGTGATTTTTAACTCCTTACGACAAAAAAAGTGTAATCTTTTGGGGAAAAAAAAAATAAATAAAAAGAAAAAAACATTCGGAACTTACAATTTGGAATATTAATGCCAGCTGGTACACCACTTCCTGCAAAGGTTAAAACATCCAAGGAGGTAAAGTCCGGTTTTAAATATGAATCCTTTTCATATTCTTTAGTCCAAGGTAAATATTCCAACAATTTTTCCGCTTTAGCTACTAATTCAGCAAATTTAGCAGAACTTTCCTTGTTAACCATGGCAACAAAACCTTCAAATTCAGCACGACCACCAGCGGGATCACGATAGGTTTCAATAAAACCAATATAGGTTTCAATTACAGGACCCTTATCCTTAATCCAATATCTGGATCCATCTTTATGATCGGCCAATGAACCCTCTTTAAACGACTTAACATAATGATCAATCATATTAATTTCATTTTCATTGGCGGCAAATTTTTTTGCTTCTTCCAGATTTTGATTAACACGAGCCAATAATTTACTATAGTCACCACGGGTGACACGGAAGTTATTACCCTTAAATGATTCTAATGGTAATGTAATGCCATCTTTATCGGTTGAAGCCACCGAACCAAGTTTAACATCATATATTGTTTGACCATTTTCCTCTACTTTAAAAGTACGACACATATAGGGTTCTAGACGTTTAGAAGTCAACCATTCATTAACAATATCAGCATCTTCTTTGGTACAATTATCGGACCAATAAGTAGTAATGCCATTGGGTGCAAAACCCAGCACTTCATTACGGGGTTTTAAAGCATAAATCAAATCTATGACTTTATTTAATACTTTAGGAACTTGACAATCTTTACTGTAAGCCGAGGAAAGTTTTATAATTTCTTCAAATTTCTCTTGAGTCAAATTGGGTATTATTTTACTATCGCCCATGCCCTTGTAATTGCCAGCATTAGCAAATATGCCACAAGCATAAACTAAAAATGCCTAAAAATAAATTTCAAAGAAAATTTTTAGCTACAATTTGTAATTTTTCAAGTATTTTTAATTTTTTATAGAAAATACACATAATTTAAGAAAGCTGAAATTCTTAATAATTTTTACATTTAAAAAACTTACAAAATCTTCAGAATCTAAAGATTTTCTAAGAAAATATTTAATTAAATTCGATGTTTTTAAAAACAAAAAATGGAACCTTTCCACTCTTGCTTTTTTAAATTATTTTAAAATTTGGTTTTTAATGCATTAGTGCTGGGGAGCTTATAAGATTTGTTTTGAAAATGAACTTTATTAATCTGTATTATTAAGTTACTATTTGACTTACATAACTTAGTTGTTATTATTATTATTACAGTGTAATATAGTTTATTTTGGGCTTATTGGCTGGACATTTTTCAAACGTCTGCAGACGTGTTTAAAAAATAGTTTTAAGACTATTTATACAGCTAACTGGACATGTTTTTTGTACTTAAAACCAGGACTTTTTTTGAAAGCTGACACTATATTGTAAAAATTGTTGCTTTACATTTGTGATCGTAGAACACGTTTTTTCTTGAGCACTTAATCATTTTAATTAAATTTTTTAAAGTTGTGTAATATAATTCGGAAGTAGTTCGACAATCTAGATATGAAAATACATCAGTGGACTAAGAACAGAGGTGCTGTTATACCAGTCCAAAAATCTGAAATTCTCCACGTTTGTAGAAAAAGAGACTGTACGTGCAACACAATTATTATAAGAGACTTTAATATTCAACTTTCGGAACAAATGCGAATTTTGGGTTTGCTTCTTACCAAAAATCTTTGGAACAGTCATGTCAAGCAGTTAACTTATGAACTGAGTTTGATTAACAATCTTCTGAAGCTCATTTGTTCAAGGAATAAAGGTCCACATATGGAAACAGCCCTTAACATTTGTCTTACTTTAACAATCGGAACTATTTTGCATGGTATAACCATTTACGGCTGGACTTCGAAAAGAAATGTAGAAAAAATTAATACTTCCACCAACAACTGCTTTAGAACAGCCTCTGGTCTGCTTCGTACAACGCCGCTTGATAAAGTGAGAACTGAGGCTAAATTCACAGATTTTCGTACTCTTTTAGAGAAAACTGCCGTTAACGTAGCGTCCAGAGATATTACCATATCAACTGATGGATTACATAATTCTTTTTGGAAACATCTAAACTCTGTAACAATATGTTCATCATCTGCCACTGTTAACGTCATCTCTATTTTGAGAAACTCAAACATTTCGTTACCACAGAAGCCAATAACACCAAGGTTTTCTAATGCCATTGTTCAGGCAGATGATAGTTTGAGTTATTTCGTCAAAAACAATACTGATCCAACGTGCTTCAAGAGAATGTTCTCCCAGAAAATTTCATCTTTCTCTCCAAATATGGTTACTATACAGATGGATCCTTTCACAACAGTATAACAACTTATGTCATAGTTAGACAAATATCAACAACACAATTTGAAACTATTAAAGAATCTCGACTACCAGATCATACTGGAATTTTTACGGCGGAGATTGTTGCTATAAAAACAGCCATTGCTCTTGCAACCCAGCATGGTGGAAAAACGTTAATTTGTACCGAATTAAAGCTACTATCTTAATAACAAACTTCTAGAAAAAAGTAGAGCTTAATAATTCAATAAATAAATATCCAGATAATAATATATACATATATGAGATCACATTTAAAAGAATTTTTAGAATAAAAATTAAAAGAAAAATTAAAAATTATAAGATTAAAAATTAAAAATTTAAAAAAATAAAACAAAAATCATAATGAATGCAAATAATAAATAAATAAATTTCCAACATTTTTCCTTCCATATTTCGTACTTAAAAAAAAAAAATTTTATATATTAAAAAGCCTCCAACACATGCAGTTTCGCAAATTCTTTTACCCTGGACTTGAAATCAAGTAAAGAATAATTAAATTTTCTTAAATCTCGTGGTAAGGCATTCCAAATTCTTGAAACCCGGATCTGAAACGATTTTACAAAAATACTCAAATGTCTTACAGGTGGAATTATCTGTGGATTTCTGCTCGAACGAGTAAAATGAAATTTATCAACTAAATAAGCAGGGCAACAATTAAAAAAGGATTTATAAAAAAGCAATAATAGTCTAATGCTAATAAAATTCTCAAAAGACGAACCCAAAAAATTAAATGAATGTAGAGATACATGATCTCTCCTTTTCAAATTAAAAATATAACGAATAATTCTGTTAAAAACAAGGTGATATTTCCTCAATGTCAGACAACCAGTACTCGAAAAAATTTCAATGCCGTACAAAATATGGGGCATCAAGACAGCTGAGGCAACACGTCTTTTTACTGAGCAAGGTAGATAAATATTTAATGAATATAACCTTTTTAAAAGAAAGGATACCCTAGAAGATACAAAATTAATATGTGGGGAAAAATTTAAATGATTATCCAAGATCAAACCTAAGCATTTCATTTTGTTAACAAACTCAACAGGAATGCCATCAATTGTAACACACATGTCATTCGTATTAAATCCAAACCCCATCAACTTTGTCTTAACAGGATTAACACAAAATCCATTACCAGATGCCCAACCCATAACCTCACGGATTGTAAAATTGACACCCTCCTCCAACACATCCACAAACTCAGAATCCGAATAACAAACAAATTGTACATCATCAGCATAAACATAAGGCATACAAGAAACACCATAAAAGGCTTGTAAGAGGTCATTCAAATAAATCATAAACAAAAGTGGGCCAATAACAGATCCCTGCGGGACACCACTAGTGATTCGTCGAGTACCGGAAATAGAAGTACCAATAGATACATATTGGTACCTACCAAAAAGGTATGATTTGATTAATTCACAGGCTCGAGAGGAAAATTTAAACTCATTAAACAATTTAAATATTAATCTAGAGTGAATAACTTTATCAAAGGCTTTGGATAAATCCATCGAAAGTAATACCACATTCTTATGGTCATCCAATAATTGTCTAATGGAATCAGTCAAAGCTACCAGTAGTGTGGTTGTACTATATCCACGTCGAAACCCTGATTGAGACGGATGAATAAGTGACATAAGATGAAGGTGCTCAATCATTTGTTCTTTCAGAATATGCTCGACCACTTTAGAAAGCACCGAAAGTACCGAGATAGGACGTAAATTATCAAATTCACTGGATTGGCCCTCCTTCTTAATAGGAACAACTCTAGCTATTTTCCAATTACAAGGGAAACAAGACGTTGTAATAATAGAGTTTACGAGATGAAGCAAATGTGTGGAGATAAGTGGGAAAATTATTTTCAGAAACCTTAAACAAAGAACAAAGAAACCTTAGTGCAACCAAGGCTATAATTAAGAATCACAACGGTGTTTATGATGATATATTACAGTTGGAGAGTGGAACTAACCAAATTTTAGTTCTGTGGATTCCCTCGCACATTGGAATTCAAGGCAATGAAATGGCTGACTATTGCGCTAAAAGGGCACTGACTTTACCCCATAAAAAAGAAACTCCCTGTTTCCCAAAAGCTATAACAAATCCGTTTAGGGCAATCCAAAGACTACGGAACTTATCCTTAACCAGACCTTAATATAACAGCAATTTAACCAGGTCTGAATGTATTATGTTAGCCCGCCTAAGAGTTGGTAAATGTGTATTTAACTCAAAACACTACTTCGAAAAAACTGATCCGCCAAGATGTTTTAATTGTAATGTTACACTTGACATTCCTCATTAGTTGGAATCCTGTGCAGTCTCGGGGATAGAACAATCGCTGGAAGACATACTAGGTTGTGCGACTACAAATAATATAACAAAGATCAAAAGAAGTCTGCAACAACACAACATTCATGATGTCTAGGTCAAAATTCCATACCAAATTTAATTTTCTTTTGTAAATTTAAAAAAAAAAATATTTTTTATCACCGTTCTTTTTTTTAACCCTTTTTGAAAATAATTATATTTTAAATTTTAATAATTATACAATGGATATAATTTCAAATCACTTTAATCTTTTATAACACGAGCGCATTTGGTCTTGTAACCGGCGCCCTTTTTGCTATATTTTATAAATTTATTTTGTAAAATATTTTGTAAATAAATAAATAAATAAATAAAAACAAAAAAAGTATATATAATTTTGTATTATAGTGGAAGAATTAATGGAATAATTTATAAATATTTTCATTAATTCAAAAATGAAAATGTATAAAAAAAATGGCTGAAAGTTTTAGTTAAAAATGTCCAGCCGGAGAGCACCTGCAATATCTTACAATCCTGTCGTCCTTTATGTCCTTGAACAACATTTTTTTAGTATTGTTTCTTTTGACGCTGGATTTTTACTTGGGACTGAGGAGGTTATATTACGAAACTGAATAAATAAGTTGTCCTATGTTGACTTTTGAAAGAAAAAAATTAGTAATTATGAATAGAAGTGTGCCAAAACTTTCCAAGATTTTTGTAAATTGATAATTGGTTAAAATCTGACAGAAAGTTTTCCTATTCTGAGAATTTTTATGGCTTCTCAAATTTTAAGGGTTTTTAACTGAAAATTTTTGGGAATTTTCTATAGGAAAACATCCATTTCCATAAATTTTTATAGTGTATGGATAAGTATCAATATTCTTGACATTTTAACATGGAAAATACTTCTAGTTCTAATAATTTTTGTATAAGAAATACTGCTTAGATTCTTTCAAATTTCAAAGGATTTTTTAAAGAAAATGTTCCTAAATAATTAATATTTTCCCAAAAAGAAAATATTTATTTAAAAAGTTACATAAATTTAAAAAAAATAAAACTTACCGTAAATTCATCTTCTGTTATGTTACCAACCAAACATTTCTTTTTTAAATCCTCTAATGGTTCGGCCACAAAAACACGATGCAATAACGAAAATATCAAGGGACCCTCTGGGCTAGATTGTATCAGTGATATAAGACCACCATCCCAGGAAGCTTTGCTGAAGTAATGAGCATAAAATTTTTCCTTATCGGTGAGATTTTCAAAAGCACCTTTGCATTCCAAATCAGCAATTGGTTGGGTATTGGGTAAAACAAAATGTGAAGCATTAGCAGATGCCATATTGCGTTCAATAGTTAAACTAAAAGAGAACGAATACAATGACAAAATTTATAATTAACAACAATATACAATTAACAATAAAAGTACCTTCTTATATATTGCCTATTTAATTTTAATAAACTATTTGTTGTAATGTTCTGTTGTTGTCGTTTGTTAAGGAACCTAATATAGGCCATATTTGTTTGGGTTTGCATAGATTTGCAACGATAAACCACTTTCAATGGTTGTTTGACAAAATTTTTGCTTAAATTTAACATTTTTTTTAATTGTCTTTATTTTATGTTTAGGTCTGCAAAAAAATTAGTATGATAAGAAAAACTGATGGTAGAATTAAAGCGGACAAATGAAAACAATTACTTACATTTGTACTATAGAATTTGAAAATTTTATATAATTTAGAAATTTAGACCAAAAGTAATTAAACTGAAATTAGGAAATATAAATATTTTTTAAAAAAATAAATTGCGAAAACATTCATAAGCAAAAAAAAAAGCGGCATGCAATTACAAAGAATGAAAATGGAATAAATGTTAACCAGTTTTGACAGATTTTTTACATTATATTTTCATTACGGTCCAACTCTTTTATAAAAGTTTCAAACAGCTTTATATTAAATGCAGAATCAAATAATTAAACAAAACAATAGTCTTAAACCAATTTTTAGTAAAAAATTATATTTTGAGTAAAAGGTTACTCCTGTATACACATACCCCCCTTGCAACCCACGCTTTTTATGTGTTTGTTCTATAAATTTAATTGAGCGGGTTTGGTTTGCCTTTATTCACTGTTTATAATTCTTATCAAATTATTTTCTGGGAAATTTTATTCTTTGTTAAAAGAATAAAATTTATTTTAAAGGTTATGTGTTAAAGCAGGACTTGAAAAAATGCCACGAATCAGATTGTTTCTTATGATGACACTAAAAAATTACTTTGTGGGGTTCTCTACTTCAAAAACAAATAATTTACTTACTTTTTATGGTTAATATGCTATTATTTTAAACAATTTAATCAAATTTTTGGAATAAATAAAAAATTGCAATGACTTTTAGAAAATCTCGTCAGTCAGCTGTGTTTGTGACTGTTGTTTAAAATGTCATTAAAAAAATTTAGAGCCTAATCATAATCATGTCTACAAACGACTAACCACATTCGAAGAGATAAAATGAAGCAATAGTCAATAAATGTGTACATATATTTTACCGTAAAGCCTTTTATAGCTGTGTTTATGCGGGAAGCTATCAACTTTGGCTTCTGTCATTCCTATGCGAACTTGTGTAAAACTTTGAGCGTTAACACTAAACCTTGTCCTATGTCAAATTTATATGGGAATGACGTAAACTAACATTGATAGCTTGCCGCATAAACACAGCTTATAAAGGCCAGCGCCCAGATTCTATAAGACGTTTATCGTCCTCGTTCGAAGTTAAATATCCACCAAATTACATACAAATTTTTATTGTTGTTACAAATGTGGCAAATTAAGACAGTAATTTTTAATCTTTTGTTTTAATTTATTTTTATTGATTTGTCACATTACGTATAAGGTTCAATTAGAAGTGCTGGTGATGTATCTGCATGTGGTGGTCTTTTTTTCTAATTTATTTTTATTGATTTGTCACATAACGTATAAAGGTTCAATTAGAAGTGCCATACCATATCGACATAGCCGTAACCATAGCCATAACCATACTTCTGTTTTCGATTAGTGGTTCCATAACCATTAAAATTAAAAACAAATAAAATATATCTAAATATATATAAAATATAATATCCATTAAAAATTAAAACACAATAAAAAAACAATGAATAATAAAAACAACAATCAGCTGTTTGTTATGGTTACGGCAGAAAACCAAACGGTTATGGCTATGGCGTTATGGCAAGTCACCCATAATCGAATACATTGTTTTCCATGAGATTGGTTCGAATAGCTATTTTATATGGTTATGGCATATTGCACGTCTAATTGAACCTTATTGAACGAATCTAATAACTTCTTAAAAGAAAAAGCGATCAAAATTTGAAATTTTGTAATTAAAAAAGTACTCAGAATAAAATTATTTAAAAATACGTAGGAAAAAAGTTTGAAAGAGCATTTAACTTTATTAAAGCACCAAAAACGGTCGATTTTTTTTTTACAAAATTACAAACAATATAAATGATTATGCAATTAATTGCGCCTAATATAATTAGGAAGTTACAATCGGGATGTTTTGCTGTTAATCAGAATAAAATATTAATCGGCTTGTTTAGTGCTCGATTAAGCAGTTATTCCGTCTTACTAGAAATAATTAATGAAATATATAATTGGTTATATGTAAACACAATGTTAGTTCAATATTTCGTTTACCAACACTGTTTTTACGATATAAAAATACAACCTTGGGCAATGACATAAAACATCGTTTGTTTTTCAAAATTTTTCCAAGCTTTTTTTCCAATAACAGAAGAACGAACGGTAAAAAGGACATAATATCATAAAAGGAAAAATTTGCTAAATAGAAAAAACACTTGTGCTCTAAAAATATTAACAAAAAGTGATCGAATAAGCTAAGAATTGTTTCGTAAACTATTTTTTTTTAAATAAACAAAACAAGTGTCAAAAGGACGCCAGCAGTAGATCGTAAACAAAATGGATAAATCACGACGACTATCAGATGAAGATACAGCTACTTCTGTGTATTTATCATTTGATGCAGAATCAAACATGTCGGAGGCATGTTACAAAACAATGGAAGCCATGAGTGATATGTCGGCAATATCTATGATCGAGGGATTGGATGAATCAGTAAATAACGCCAATAAAACTCAAGATAAACATACAAACAGCACGTTGGAAGCACAGGATTCTTCAATAAGGAGTCCTTTAAAAACTGTAAAGAAAATTGAACAAATGACAAATAAAACTCCTCTAAGAGCATTACCAAAAAACATGAATGTGTATAAGGATTTATGTTCTACTCCCTCCAAGGAGCAATTAATGAAATCGGTTGATATGACGCGTGGCTCTGATGCCAGAAGATGTGTTGATTTAGGAATTGCGTTTTTAGGGGTTGATGATGAAAATCCCGCATATTTTCCACTTGTACCTACTGTTGAACCCAATGAAGACAATAAAGAAAATGCTATGCCTGACAGCGAAGAAGTTTCAACTTTATCTGCATCATCATCTGTCGAGATTTCAACAGTTATTGAAAGAAAAATGTTAAGTACCATGGGATCTAACTCTGAAGTAGATTCTGTTGATGAAATAAAAATAGAGACGGAAGACATTTTGATTGTACAAAAATCTGTAGAAACTACACCAAAAGCTAATAAAGAAATTGTTGAAATTAAAGAAAAATCTAATTGTGATAAGGGACATGTTGAAAATACTTCCAAAGTTAAAATTGACAATTCTGGAAACATGATGGGTGAGTACTGAAATCTTTAATATAATTTTTTTTCAATAGAATTGGATCCTTTTTTTTTTTAGTAACACCTAAAAACATATTCAAAATTGTTTAGAATAAGTTAAAAAAATGTGGACTACATACAAATAACCAATGAGAATGATATATTTTTCACATTTTGTTATCTTTTGTGAATATAATTGCTTTATTTGGGTTTCTCATAATTAGGGCAAGGAATTTCTCGCACCAAAATGCAAAATATGTGCATTAAAATAAATATATGCTTTAAAAACAAGATTTGCTCTAACAATTTTAAACATGGCAAAACATAGTAAATATATTTTAGATTTTTGTTCCAATAGGAACAGAATTCAACAAGATTTTTAATCCTTTCGGGACTTCAGAGACTATACCTCAATTTGCCCAATAAGAACACTTATTGGAATTTTATATCCCACGAAAAATGCTTATTAAAAATCTTATGTCCCACAAAATAAGACGATTTCAGTATTTCTGAGTATGCAAAAACTTACATCATAAATATTTAGAGTTTCAAAATAAAATTCCGTTCCGAAAAAGCTAAGAAATGAGTACTTTCAAATATAAAAATGTAATAATTTTTAGCATTTTAAATCTTATTTAAGTCTTTATTGCATCAACTTTTTTCAAAACGGAATATAGAAAAACTCAGCTTCATAAATATGAAAAAGCATGACAAATTTATGAAGTTTTTTTTTATAAATAAAATGAAGTTTTTACATGGGTATATTCATTATATATTTCATCATATTCTTAACAATTTTTTCCATAAAATTTCACAGTTTTAAAATGAGTTTTTGTTAGCAAGTTTTTGAGATTTTCGTAAATAAAAATTAAGCAATGTATAAATTTTTAAACAATCTGCATTAAGTTCAGCTCAATTTCAGAACGAAATAGTTCCTCCGGAGGAATTATGTGTATTTGCTTTTTTTTTTCTTTATTCAACATTTTGTAACAAAAACCAAACACATTCAATTCCCCTGGAAGAATAATTTGCTTCTCCTTATAAAATCATTGAGTAAAACATTTTTCAGAATTTTAGAGCCATTTTATTTTTTGCTTCGGAAAGTCCAAATAAATCAAAACCTCACATTTGTCTATAGTAAAAATTTGAGTTTACGTCCATCTTTAAAAAAGCTTTGAATATAAATAAATAGTACATTTTCTAAAATACGTCACTTGTAAAATACCATTGGAAAAATTAAAATCTTTGATTTAGAAAAAACCTATAATCGAAGATAATTTTTGTTTTTCAGTGACATCTATTGACTTGGAAAACTTACGCTATGACCTATACATTGAATATACTATATATTTAATGAAAAGGTCATAGCGTAAGTTTTCCAACTTTTCACGCCCACTCGAAAGGGAAATCTATTTCAAAAATCTCTGTAGTAGATAAAACTTATTTCTATTTTCTTCTAGGAGTAGTCTAATACATATAGTGCATCAAAAAAGTAAGTATGCAGCATAAAAATAATCAAAAGTCTCTATTTTTGTCGAAAAATATGCCGAAGTATTTATGTTTTTTTACACTTACCATAACATATGGTACTGCATTTTACAAAAATACGAACGTGTCTAAAAATAATTATACTGTTATCATATTCCGTTATCATTTCTAAAGAATTTGCAAAAATCCCATCACAAATCAAATTTTTCTAAATTCAATTTATGGCTCCTTGTGGAAAAGAACTGTCACAAGATTTAAAAAGTGTTATTGTTAAACTTTATAAAGAGAATAAAAGCCAACGTGAAATTGCCAAAGTTATCAATAAAAGCAGTTTCACAGTACAGAAAATTATAGAAAAATATTATACGGAGGGCAATATTAATGAGAAGACTAGAACTGGGCGTCCAAAAACCTTCAATGACAGGGAAAAATAAATTATCACAAGAAAATAGAAGCAAATCCCAAGAAGAGCGCTCCAAAAGTACTGGCGGAAGTAGAAAAAGAGAAGGCATAAACCTGTAACCCACAAACCATTCGCACGGCTGCATGCTTCCGCTTACCATGGCCGTAACATCCGCAAAAAATCATTTGCGAATAGCACCAATAGAAGAAAACGGTTGGACTTACAAAAATAATGATGAAAATTTCTGGAAATCAGCTATTTTTTCCGACGAGAGTAAATACATTTTTTTTTGGCTCAGATGGGTATCAAAAAGTGTGGAGAAAAGTGAACACTGAGCTCGATCCAAAAAATGTTCGCATCCAATAAAACTTGGTAATGGATAGGTTATAGTATGGGGGTGTATGACAGCACCTGGTGCTGAAAATTTGGTGATGGTCGAAGGAACAATGGATTAGACGGTTTATTTAAACATATTAAAAAATAACTTATATCAAAATGCAGCTAAATTGGGACTAACAGCATCATTTGTATTCCAACAAAACAATGATTCTAAATATACAGTTCATATTGTTAGAAAATGGCTTTTGTATAGAGCGCTAAGACAATTAATAACTACCCCCCAATCACCTGACTTAAACCCAATTGAACATCTATGGGATTATCTCAAAAAAAAAAAAAAAATCAGAACTCATAACATCAAAAGCAAAGGTACCCTTAAAGCTGCACTATTGAGGAGTGGAATAAAATTCTACCTTCGTTTACCCAAAATCTTATCGCATCTATGCCATCAAGGTTGGAATCAGTAAAAACCGCCAAGGGCTATCTAACAAAATATTAAATGTCTGCCTGACATTATAGATTCAATCATAGCGCCGATTTTTGTGAACTGCATACTTACTTTTGGGACTTGAATTCGAATCATTTTTTTAATTCTATTATTATTACTAAGCAATGAATTATAAACTTTTTTATTATTTTTCTGAAGTCAACATATAAAATAAATGAAAAAATATAATTTTTGTGCTCATATATTTAAATCTTAAGCCAATTTTTCAATCATTTCAATTTGAAATATTGCTGCATACTTACTTTTGTGATGCACTGTATCCTGTTCCTAATTTTGAAATTTTTTGTTTTAGAAAAATACTCAAAATAAATTATTTTTCTTTGTTATGAAAATTTTACTGTCAATATTTTTTATTTCCTTAAAAAAATGCATTAAATATTTATTTTACGCATCATTTAGAAACTATAGACGAAGTTTTAGAAAAACCTGATGAATTAACACCCAAAGTGAATGAAGTAGAAGGAACTAAGAAAAATATCGCTGCGAAATTAACTGGTGCTACACGACGTTCTGTATGTGAACCGAATTTACAAACAAATAAACCTTCAAGAATTTTAAATACAGCACATAAAAGGCAATCATTGCTACCCACTAGTAGAAAATCTACTACACAAATGGATGCTGAAACTGAAATACCATTACTAATGAGTAAAATGCTAAAAATCTCTAATAATACATCCAAGCAATTTGATCAAGTTGTACCCAAAAAAGGAGACACCACAATAGAGCCGAAAAAGTTGGTAGCACCAAATGAAAAACGACGCTCTATAATGTCTGCTACGAAAACAAGAACATCACTTTTACCCTCCGTTTCAGGAGAAAAGAGAACATTTAGTTTTACACACCGTATGTCGGTGGTAGTTAAAACTACATTGAATAGTCCAGCTCGTAAAATTGCACGTAAAAGTGCTATGGGTACAACATCCATGCAAAGAAGAAGTTGGATGCCTACAAAATCTACTATTGAAGTTTCCAAGACACCATCCAATCTTCTGGTAGCACGTAAAAGTTTGTTACCAAAAAGTTCTATACCCACAAGTAGTCAAACTACTAACAAAACTTTAACATCTTTAAAAGAAACTTGCACTACGACCACTACTACTTTAACTACACAAAGAAAATCTCTATATTCTATGACAAAAACTATGGAACAAAGCAAAATTAAACCTCCTAGTACTTTATCATACAACAAACCTGATGCTACATTTACTTGCAATGTTTGCAAAGAAAAGTTTCGAATTAAATCATTACTTGATGCTCATAAACGTTCTCATGAAAATGACAATGCCACATCAGCTTCTCTCAAGAAAACTCCTTTGTCATCATCTACTACTTCAATTTCTTCTTCGGGAGGTTATTCAAATCAATGTAAATATTGTGACAAAAAATTTGCTTTAGTTAAAGCTTTACATATTCATCTTTTACAAAATTGTTCCAAAATTCCACCAGCGGATAAAAGAAAACTACAATATACAGACTTGAATCATGTAGAAAAGGCTCAATTGCCGAATGTGTTTTCACATTCTAATCAATACAGTAGTGCATCAAGTACAGTTTCTTCAGCAGCTGCAACATCTAGTAGAAATGTTTTAAAACCTAAAGCAAGTAAAATGAATTTTCCAAACAATTCTTTGGAATCTTTGGATGGAAAAAATAATGGTAAGTACAAATTTGTATTATTTTAATACGGGAAATTTGTTTGTAAAACTGAACCAGCTTAACAAAGTTCAGCTTTTAAAACACCAATTGAATTGGTTAATTAAGAAGGAGAATAAATAAAGTTTTTCAATTTATATTATTTGTGTCAAGACCGACGAAACAGTTAAGAAAATGTATATGTAAATAATATTAATTTACATCTAATAGAGCATCAAAAAGTTCTTTAAATCCATTCATTTAAATTTGTTTCCCTACATAATCAACCGATTCAATTATTGGGAGCATCGTTTTACCTTTTTCAAAAACTTCTACAACTTTTAAACATATTTTTGTAATATTAATTTGTTAATTTTAGAATATGTCTTTATATTAGTTTTAAAATATAAAAAAATTTCTACACTGAGCGAACCTTTTGGCTATATCAAATAAAATTGATCGAGAAATTCGATTTTTCAATATTCTACTTAAAAGAGATACAAGGTGGCGCAAAAATAACCTTCTGATGTTTTTTGGCTGTAATTAAAAAAAAAAATGAAAAACTTTGATACTTCTTGTGGATTATTTTTATTTGGTCTTTTAATTTTTTTTACATCAAGTCGAGAATATGATGTCATGTAAATGGCCGCCGCCACAGTTATTTGTCATTTGAGCCCTTTTTATGGCATTTTCCATCACTTTGGCCAAAACTTCCGGCGATAGGTCCTCACATTCCTGACGGATATTGTCTTTAAGAGCTGCAAGAGTCTGAGGCTTGTTGACATAAACTCGCGACTTCAAAAAGCCCCACAAAAAGAAGTCTGGAGCGGTCAAATCAGGCGATCTTGCTGACCAGTGCAAATCGCCAAAACGGGGATATAGGCGCCCGGGAAATGCATCCTTCAGCATATCGGTTGTGGCACGTGCAGTGTGTGGCGGTGCACCGTCCTGTTGGAACCACATGTTTTCCAATCCCAATTCGTCAAGTTGCGACAAAAAGAACTTGTTGATCATTGCTCTGTAGCGCTCACCATTCACAGTAACCGTTTGGCCCGCGAAGGAAAAAGGTCCGATGACTCCTCCAGCGAAAACAGCACACCATACAGTGACTTTGAGCGGGTGTAATGGCTCTTCGTGGGTTACACGCGGATTTTCAGTGCCCCAGAAGCGTAAATTTTGCTTATTTACGTACCCGCTAAGATGGAAATGGGCCTTATCACTCATGATTATTTTTGATGAAAAATCATCTTCCTCTTGGTGGTGATTAAGGATGGCTTGAGCGTATGTTAGACGCGATTGGCGGTCAGCAGCTAACAGCTGATGCACCGTACCAAAATTCGCTGTAAAGACCGTCGACTGATACCCATTTGCGTGGCACGTCGTCTGGTCGATGTCGACGGCGCTTCCATGACATCTTCGGCTGCAGAAGCAATACTCCGGGGTCTGCCACGCCTGGCAGCATCTCGTGTTGTGCCAGTCTCTTCGAGGTGGGCGGCTAAACGTCGCAGTGTTTCACCAGTAGGCGTTGGACGGCTAGGAAATCTGCGACGAAATTCACGTTGTGCCAAAGTCACCGAACGATTATTGCTCAAATAAATAGTCACCAATATTCCGCGTTCTGGAGCAGTGTAGCGTAACATTGTTTATTAACATGTATTTCGCATGTGTTTACTACACAAATGTCAAAACAGAACTGACATTAGGGGCCAATCGCAAAATTTATAGCATTTTCTGATAGGAGGATTACTTTTGCGCCACCTTGTATATTTGTCATCAAATTTTATTGATTTAGCCACAAGATTCTATAGTAGTCCTGAGGAGGTTAAAATCATATTTTAAATAATTGTTCAATGTTAAAAAAAAAACAAGTAAAAAAGGCTTAAATTCGGCTGTGCCGAATTTTTGAATACCCTCCACAAACATCCCTAAAAAAATGTACTCTACTGTTTTTGATACAAATAATGTAAAAAACTTTTAAAGTAAAATTATAAAGGTGAAAAAAATGTTTTGAGCTGAAAAACTTTTTTGGATGCGAAAACAATTTTTTGGTGGAAAAAATTTTTAAGATGAAAAAAATTTTTTGTGGTGAAAAAAATTTTTGTGGTGAAAAAAAATTTTTTGAGGTTAATACAAAATATTATTCATTTCTAAGCGACTGGTGAAAAAAACATGAGAAAATATATTGTGTACCAGTCGCTACTATGAAATTGTACTAAAATCAGTCGTTCCAATTATTCGACCCTGCCGGTTAATCGATTAGGTCACTATTCGAAAAATTGGCGATTAATAGTTTAAAGAATTGCTCTTTGCTGAAATATTAAGTTAAACCGATTACGTTGGTGATGTGTTTGTTTAGGACAATTTAAAGCATCCTGATATTTTTTTCTTAGGTCTTTTCAGAGGAATCTAAACATTTTTAAAAGAAAATGTCAGACGTGTGGAAGTAAACCCTTAAAACGCAGTGTAGATAGTGTTTTACCGAAGTGGGACATTTAATCGATAAAGTTGGTTTTTATTTTCTTTATATGACAATAACCAGAATAAAAAAAAAAAAATAAACAAGAGCTGCCTTTAAAAAAATTAATAGGTATGAATAGTTTTTGCGAAATTCGCCAATTAATTTTTATAGAACTGCCGCTGTTCCCTAACTTTTTCACTACCTGGTTTAAGCTTGGGAGTAAAAGAGGTTAACTACGATATTAGAAAAGATATAAAAATCACTCATATTCCTGACAAGTCCTTACCGATTTTTTTTAAATTAAGAATTCAAATAAGCGAATTCTTAAATATTTTTCATTAAACAACTTAATTCTATTGAAGTTCCAATTCCAATTCGTTGGTAAATCAAATTATAAATAAAATTCCATGTTATTTTTAAGTTTTTATAATTTTTTTCAAAGAATTTTAAATGAAACTGTTCTTTTTAGAAAATACAGTTTTCGAATTTAAAGCAATTTTATATTATTATTTTACAACATAAGTGACGTCATAGTGCTTGTTGGCAATATACCTAATCACGTTATTCATTGCTAGGGCAAAAAATATATATATTTTATTTGGTTTTTTTTAAGCTCTGCTTAGTAGAGACTAGCTTTTCTAAAACTTGTAGGTATACCGAGGTTGAAAGCCCTATTTAAATTTTTTGGACATAAAATATAATTTTATATTATATAAAACTTATTTTTTAAAGGAATGAAAACAAAAATAACAGAAAAATTCATATTAAAAATTTAACCGGTTAATCGACCTATTTCAATCGATTGTTCCGGTCGAATAATTATTTGTTTCGACCAAAATTAAGGATCTAAATCGATTAACCGAAATCGAGGTACCGATTAATCGATTAACCGAATTGGAAACACTAACTAAAATATACAAACTTGTATGGACAATATAGAGATATCTTCAAATTCACTCATTACTTTTTAAACGCTTGACCTATTTTGCTCATTTTTAATACCAAACTGCTCGGAAGGATGTCCAATAAACTGAGTAAAAATAGGGGCACCCCCGCTTGCGTCGTGATCGTCATTTCAACAGACAGACGGACATCGCTATATCGACTTAAAATTGCATAAGAATCAAGAATATATATCCTTTTTTGGGTCTTAAACCTATATATCGACATGTTACAAACGGAATGACAAACTGATATATATATACCCTCACCATATATGGTGGGGGGGTTTTTTTTTTTATATAAAAATGGTATAATTTAGGTGTTTTTTAGATAGAGTTACTATAAGAAAACTTTAATTTCTAAATCTATCGAAATTCACGTTTTATTCAAATTAAATATCAAATAAAAAGTACGGTTTTGGTTTCAGCTGAACATAAACAGTGAGTTGGTTTGGATACTAATCATTTTCTCCCAATCTTTAACTCCATGCAGTAGTTTTAAGTAAAATATTTGTATAAACATTAAAAATTCTTTATTCAAATCAATTTTATTTTATTAAATAAATATTTCAGATGTACAAAAAACTACAATGGATGTAATAAATGCTGAAGGCTCCAACATGGCACCACCACACGTTTCAGTACAAAAAATGAAAAAATCTTCAGCACATGCAGGTGTTTATAGAACACCCAGTAAATCGGTACCTTGTCATTTGTGTAAATTAACATTTAAAAGTATATTAGATTACACAAATCATAGTTTAACAGCTCATGGCAGCAACAAATTGCAACGCAATTTAGACGAAGGCACTGAAGATGCCGAAGGGAATGGTACATTTTAATAACTTTTCATAGTTTTAAGTTTTTTTTTGTTTCTGCTAATTTTAAATTATGATTTTAACATTAACATTTAAAAGTATGTTAGATTATAAAAATCATAGTTTAGCAGCAACAAATTTTAATACAATTTAGACGAAGGCACTGAAGTTGCTGAAGGAAATGATACATTTTAATAACTTTTCATAGTTTTAAGTTTTTTTTTTTTTGATAATTTGAAATTATGATTTTTTTTTTTCATTAACCAAATTCTATTTTTCGAAAAGAAAGCTTGCATTACTGCAAGCAGTATAAATGATCCCGAAGAAAAATTGTCCAGTTTATTAAATACATTTTACTTTCGTAATTTTTGAATTTTATTTTAATGAAAAACGATTTTTATACACTTATTTATAAATAAAATCTTAAAGAATTTTTTCTATTCATAAAATATAATTATGTTTTTAATTAACTTTAGCTTTCTTTTCGGGTGGTGGCTTCATATCGATATTTTCTTGTTTAATATCTACTCCCTGATTTGCTCCACCCGTTGGACTATTATTATTGTTTCCTGTGGTATTTGTATTATCTTGAGCATTTGAGTCTTGTGGATTATTAGGATTTTGTTGAGGTTGCACACCCTGTTGCGTTTGTTGTTGATGGATTATTGGTGGTATGGGCGGTGGAAATTTACGTAGCAGTTCTGCTAATAACATATCCACGCGTTGCATTTGAAATACCGTTCCACTATCATCTTTTGCAGTTGTAGCTTCTTTTTTAGCAGCAGCTCTTGATTTATCCGTTACTGTAAGTCAAAAAATAAAATGGAAAATTTGCGTATTGAAAAACTTGTCAAATCTTGAAAATTTTTGAAAATATTTTTTCAAACAATTTTTTTTATAGATTTCAAGTTTTAGTATAATTTTTCTTTGTTTCGAAATGAAATTTAGATTTTTTTTTTTAGTAGAAACAAATTTCAAATTTGCTGTATAGGAAATCTTTTCAAAATTTTTTGGGAAATTGTGGCTACCTTTATTTTTAAAAACATTTGGCCTTGAAATTGGAAGAATTTTTTAATTGAAAAAAATAGTTTAAAGATTTTTTTCCATTTGCTTTTTATGAAAAAAATGTTTACGTAAAATTTTCTTTAATTTTTATATTATGTATTTTTTTTTATAAATTTTACTTACATTGTTTATTGGAGGTGAAGTCCCAGGTGTAACCTTTATTAGGATGATAACGCGAGTAACTACTGGCTTCTTCAAATGCTGATTGCAAATTTGTAACTGTAGAGAGCTGAAAGTAGGAAATAATAATAAAAATGTCTATCCTAAATTAAATATTAAAATATTTACAATTCTAGAACTTATAACATTCCCTAAATCCGGAGCTTTATATACTGTCCCTCCGATAATGTAATAATCTGCAATAGGTGTCGCTTCCTGAGGATTATGTCTATGTTGTTTACGTATGACATACAAAATAGGTTCATGAACATGTAGTAAAATGTACTCCAAACCCTGCATATTACTAAAATAAAAAATATCCAATTTTAATAAGAACCTTTTTTACTTACTAATAAAAGTATTCTTACTGTAAATTTTCTAAACCTAAACGTTGCATTCGAATATTTTCATTATTGCACATTCTATCATAGAACGGATTTGATTTGCGACAAAAATAATCCATCACATTTTGAGGGTTCAACGAAGCCATCATTTGGGTATCATGCCAAGACACCCATAAAGGGTTCTCTTGTGATATAGGTGGCTGTATTTGGCGGCCTTGCTGCATTGTTTTGAAAATTCGATTTAACAATTTCAAATATTTAGACGCTTTTCTAAAAAACAAAAAAAAAAATGAATTAACAAGTGTTTTTGTTTATATATATATACGTCTATCGATTTTGTTATTAAACAAATCAAAATTAAACGTCATCGCATACTTTTTGTTCGTTTTTTTCCTTCCTCAATTTGTTCTGCTGTCACTATAATTGGAGGTCAATGTTAATGTAGATGCTGCAAATTTTGCCTTATTTTTATGCATACAATTATTTTTAGTTGTTATTTATTTTGATTTATCTCATTTAATTTATGTTGTGTAATAAATTTAATTTAGTTATCATTTGTCTTCAAAAATAAACGACGCTTCTGTCGGTCGTCTACCGCATTCGAAAATTAAACAACAGGTGAGTCTGTTTACTTTATAATTTCACTTTTATTATGTTATTTATAATTTGTTTAATGTTTTTTGCACTTTTTACGTTTAAAAATTGTCGGTGTAATTAGAAATAAACTAAAAATATTTTACGCAAGAAATTTACCAGATTGTTGGCTGATTAGGAAGAGAAGCGGAAATAATTTGACACTTCAAAACAGCTGTTTGAGAGAAAAAGAGGTGCCAGATCAAAATAAACTGAGCGAGGTATGTTGGAGGTACACAGAAAAAAAAATACAAAATAGCTCTAGCCATTTTAATTATAAGATGCAAAAACTTGAAAAGATCTAGTTTTTGGGTGAAAATTAAAAAAAATTGTATGGATATTATTGAAGAATTATTTAAAATTAAACCGATGAAATTTGAGAAATTAAATACGCGTACATTTGGTCCAAATAATTTTTTTTAATTTGTTTTATAGGTAAAAAAGAAACTGATTTTTATTTTTATATATTGGCTATAAAGCCAGAAAATCAAATGTATTTGTTTTTATTAAAAATTATAAAAGCCGTATTTAACTTTCTCTTTTTACTTGACGTACGACTATCAATTTTTAAATTGCGTGGACATTATGTTTTTTATTATGAAATCGCAATTTTAACTTTTAACATTACGTACCTATACCAAATTAATTTTTTATAAAAAAAATTTAAATGCGTTTTTTTGTATATATAATTTTTGCTATTTTGTTTTGTACGAAAATAATTCTACCATTATTCATCATTCATTAATCAAACGTGTCGACAAACGTTATTATTTTGTGAATAACATTTTGGTAAAAACTGGTTTTGTTTTTTTTTTTGGAAAAAAAAATCGGAAATAGGTCAAATTTTTTTCAAAAATAAAATTGGACAAATGAAGAGAGCTATAAAAATTAAGTAATTTATTGATGAAAACAACATTAGAAAATATTTTCATTAGATTACAACAACAAATGTCTAAAATTTATACAAAAAATTTAGAATGTGAAAAAACCCAAATTCTCTTTAATGACTTTACCTGGTATAATTTTGTCATGTATAAATCCCTAAATCGGATGAATTTAAGTCCCTATATCTGGCAGCATTACGTTATATACGCTCCACATACGTTCTTTCGATTTTTTAAAAGTTTTTTTTAATTTTATTGCATTTTGTTTACACACCCTTTTATTGTTTTGTGCGTTTTCATTTCTTTATTCGTGTTTTACTTTTTTTTTTTGCAAAGTTTATAAAATCTGATTTGACAACTTTTGACAGTTGAGTTTTTATAAATGCATTTACTTGTGTGTGTTATATCGCGTTATGAAAACTAATTTTCATTGATTTTTATTTCGCGAAACACACTACATATTTTTTGTTTATTCTTTTGTACTAAAATTAGAAAATATTTAAATAAACATATCAAAAATTAATATAAACAACGAATATAAATTAAAAAGATAATAAGCAATTAAAAAAAATAAAACTGCCATACAACTAAAAGGAAATATAAAAAAATAATTTGTATATTTCCACGTTTCTTATTGCTAATAGAAAAGAATACATTTTAAACAAATTAAAAAAAAAAATAAAAATTAGAGGTCGCCTCGAAAGTTTATGTGGTTAAGAACAACCATTGGTGGTTTTCTTAGTGTCAGTTCGTTCTGTGCTTTGCATCGTCGTGGCGGCATTACTCAGGAAGAAAGACAACGTAGAGAACACATCATGGTAATAAAAGTTTTGAATAATTATTAAAAAAAAATACATATATTAGTGAATACTGTATGTTTATAAAAAGAAAAAAATACATCAAAAGACACAATGTGACATAATTTCTTATTTGTAATTTCGTAATCTAACTCCATGTTACCAAAGTTTCCTCAACTGCTTCATGTTTGTGTCAGTGGTTCAATTAAAGCGTGTTATGGCTTTTCCAAAGTTGTTTGTTTAGTTCTTATGCAATAGTTATTCACTTTTATTTTTGCAAATTTTTTCATTTCTCCATTTCACACATTCCAGTTTTTCCTATTATTTTGTTGTTTTTATGTACATCCATATATATATGTATATCCATTTTTTGCTGTGCTTGTTAGTCAGGCAAACAGTCAAGTAAACATCCAGATTAGACCATCCATTCTAGGCATACAAACGTATAAAGCGTACGAAACACACATCATCTGTAGTAATGAACCTTGATTTTCACATTAGCCACAATAGCCTCGATTTTGACATGAGTTGACTTAATGCGTGCGTGATTTTTTTTATTATTGTCTATACAAATGGATGATTTATAGTGTCCCACCGAACATTTCGGCCAGAAAATGTATTTGGTTGGTATTTACAGCATTAAGGTTAAATTTTTCTAATGGAAATATGTTTGTTGGAGAGATTTACAGTTTGGCTGCCAAAATTTCAACCAATTTTGAAAAAGAAAGGTAACTTTACTTTCCTAAAAAAGACACTCAAAATACCTTTAAATCGACTCAGCAATAATTACTCAAAAATTTTTAAAAATACCAAACAAATGCTATTTTTGGCAGAAAAGTTCGGTCAGACACTAATGATTCATTTCATAACGAACAGTGTTAAATTTTATTTTATTTTTTTATTTTATTCAAATATTCAAGAACCAAGCCCTCTGGGCCAAATATGGTTCGTATACTACTAAAAAAACAATTTACTATATAAAAAAAATAAATCTATATAAAATGCCTAAACTAAAATAATAACTAAAATATAAAATTTAAAATTTAAGGTCCATAATGTAGCAATTAAGAAAAGATAAAATTAGAGTTATCATAAATTAGAGAGGGTGTTACATACCGAAATACTGCACTAATTTGCATTTAAACGTAGCCTTTGAAAAAACGAAATTTTTAAGGTATCTAGGAAGCGAATTCCAATTTCTAGTTATCCTCACATTAAAGGATCTTTCATAAATGGATGAAGTTATACGATGAAAAACTATTTGAGGGTTTCTACTCGATTTTGTGAAATTAAAGTTCTCAACAATATAACTAGGACAATTCGTCTTAATCACCTTGTGAAATAGCAACAAAATTCTCAATTTTATAAAATTTTCAAAAGAAATACCAACAAAATCTAATACAAAAGGAGTGACGTGTTCCCTCATTCTTAATCTATAAACATATCTTATGATACGATTAAATGTAAGATGAAGGCGTCTAAGTAAAACACTATTAGTACCCGTGAACACCTCTAAGGCGTATAATAATTGTGACATAAGAAGACCACTAGCAACACGTTCTTATTCTTAACTTAAAACAAACGTAAAACTAAAGGAAATCTTTGATGAAGAATTTAGGTGTATTTTTAATTTTATTATTTTTGATCAAATATTTTAGTAATTATTTGAGAAATAGTTCAAATACTGCTGTTTTATAGCTGAATTTGAGTAACTGAAAGTTTTCAAGTCCCTAGGGAGTCTATTCCAGAGTCTAGATCATACGATGTAAAGTTAATAAAACCCTTATATTGGTAAAGCCACGGAAAGAAGAGTAAAGAAAATTGAAGAAATAATTAGACACAGGATTGAAAATCTTAAGACCAAAAATGTAACGTAGTTTGTGGTTATATATCTGGTGCAAACGTTTAAATGTGGTTTTATTAGTTCCACTATAAACGTCTTAGCTATCGAGGATGTGGGTAATAAGAAGAGAGTGTGCTATTTTAAATTTGGTATAGGTAAAAACAATCGAGATTATAAAGTGTACGAAGAGAATAACCAACTTTTGATGCAACTGCAGAGACGTGACTACTAAAAGTTAAGCCTTTATCAAGCTTTAATCTTAAACACAAATTGCACAGGAAAATTGTTAAAAAATATATTTAAAAAATCAATAGGATTATCAACCGAACAAAAAAAAAATAGCCTTAGTTTTATCCGGATTGAATGTAAGTTTATTTATAACTGCCCAATTCGAGGCTTGTGACAGAACTTATTTATTTGTCTAAAATTTATTTTAAAATCTATAGAAAACTAAGTGGTATTGAAGAGATAAAATTGTTTTAATAGTTTAGGAAAAAAATGTACTATTAAAATTATAAATTGAAAGCTTATATATATATCAATTTTTTAGAATAAGCGGGAAATCAAAAATGGTTTTTATTTTTTAATATTGACAAAAAAAACAGTTTTTGATTTCTTGATAACTTTATATCTCATTTTAAAGCTATTGAAATATAGGGGGAAAGTGGGATAATGTTGTTAACACATTTGTCTAGCTCCGAAAAAGCAGCCACCAATGACATTTTTTAAGGTACTTGATAACTTTATATCTCATTTTAAAGCTATTAAAATATAGGCGCAAAGTGGGGTAATATCGATAACTCATTCGTCTAGCTTCAAAAAAGCAGCCACAATGACTATTTTTAAGTCTTTAGATATAGATCTGTCCCAAAGAGTGGCTAGTGGTGTAGCTTTATATCGAAATAGAATATTAATTATTTTATTAGCTGTATTTATTTGCACATGTCTTTAATATTAGCTTATGTGTCTAAAAACTTTTTCTGTGTATTCTCCATGATTACTACATAAAAATAGGAAACATTTTTCATTTAAAAGAGAAAAACAAATTTCTGTGGTTTAGAACCAATCTAAAAATACATTTTCATACATATAAATATTAAAAAGATCAACTATAAAATAAAAAACATAAAAAATATATAAACTTCAATATTTGAGTTTTTTTTTTCAAAGAAGACAAAGTAGGGTACTTTTGTTAATGGTGGAGTAAATTGCATAATTATAATAAATATACGGAAAATTTTTAACACAAATTTATGTTAGCAAATAATTTACCTTTGACGATTATTTAGTCTTTATTTTACTGCAATTCTTATCTAATTTACGGTGATGTGAAAATTCTACTGATTTTAGTTTGAAAGAATTCCAAAGGCAGCTTCTATTGCTTTAAATAGGTATTCCTAGAACCACTACAGGAACTAGTTCTAGTAAATAGGTTCGGGTTCCATGGAATTTGCTGTAGTGGCACATTATGTAGAACTGATGAATCGATTGTAAAAAAAATTCTTTTGGAGATTTAAGAAAAGCCAGAATTTATACAGAATTTACATATTAATTGTCTGTTTTGTATAGTGTATTTAATTATTCGACCCTGCCGGTAAATCGGTTAGGTCATTATTCAAAAAATGAAGAAAATTGATTAGTCGGTTATTCCGGTCGATTAATCGTTTAATGCAAAATAAATGCATTTCTTTCATCAATAAAAACACAAAAAGCTGCTTTTTACTGAAATATCAAGTTCAAATAATAAAAAGTTTATTGCATTAGCTTGTAAAGTGTTTGTTTAGGACAATTCAAGACATCCTGAGATTTTTTAAATAATCATGCCTAACAATCTTGGGTTTTTTCAGAGGAATCTGAGTACTCTTTAAACACAAAATGTCAGACGTATTCAGTGGAAGTAAACCCTTAAAAACGCAGTGTAGATTGTGTTTTTCCGAAGTGGGTCATAAAGTTTGTTTTTACATTCTTTATATGACACTGTCCAAAATAAAAAAAATGCCTAAGAGCTGCCTTCAAAAAAATTCAATAACATATTTTTAAAAGTATGGTATGAGTAGTTTTTGCAAAATTCACAAAGTTTATTAGAACAGCCACTGTTCCCTGATTATTTTACTACCTGGTTAAAGTTTTAGAGTTAAAGAGGTTTTCTATTAGAAAATATATCAAAATCACGCATATTGCTGACAAGTCCTCGCCGATTTTTGCAATTAAGAATTTAAATAAGCGAATTCTTAAATATTTTTGACTAAATAACTTAATTCTACTTAAGTTCCTTCTTCATCAAAATTTGTATATATATCAAATTAGAAACTAAATTCCATGTTATATTTTAGTTTTTAAAATATTTTTCATAGAATTTTTAATTAAACTGTTTTTTTTTTTTAGAAAATACAGTTTTCAAATTTAAAGCAATTTTAAATTATTATTTTATAACATAAGTAGTGTCATAATGCTTGTTAGTATAGACCTAGACACGTGTTTCTATGCTAAGGAGAAAAATATATATTTTACTAGGTTTTTTGTTAAAGCTCTGCTTAGAGGCTCTAGCTTTACTAAAACTTCGCGATCTGATGATATCTTTTGTCAGATCCAAATACATGTACACCGGCATTGAAATCTATATTTCTGTTGTTTGGACATGAAAATTAAGTTTTATATTATTTAAAAATTATTTTTTAAAGGAATTGAAAACAAAAATAAAAATTATATATCAAATTTCCTAAAAAGTTAAGAAAATTAGGAAGTTTTAAGAAAAATAACAGAAAAATCCATTTAAAAATTAGGCTGTTAATCGACCTATTTTAATCGATTATTCGGGTCGAATTATTATTTGAGTTTTTAATTATTTGTTTCGACACTAACCGAAATATAGGCGATAAATCGAGGAATCGGTTAATCGATTAACCGAATTGGAAAAACTAATAAAAATATAACTTTTGATTTTGCAACTTCATATTTTGTTATTTTTTAAAATTGAACATAAGTATTTTACAGATTTCCTAACAATATCGTTTTCATTTTGTTTGCTTTCCCAAATTGTTTAAATTTCATTTACCATCAAAAATCAAAATTTTTTTCCTATACCTGCATGTGTTTAGATTTGTAATTCGTTGATTGTAAGTCTTATTCAAAGTATTTTTTAAAAATTTCTTTTAACATTTTTTAGACCATTATAAGCTTTTCTTTTACATTAAAAGTCATCTTCAGTATTCCTTGTTGCTTTAGTTGATATGCGCTATATAAAACCGGAACCATATTACGAGGTATATTTTTATACAAAACTAAATCTAGTTCTTAAATTGAATGTATATTAAATAGTGTAACCATGTGTTTTTACAAAATTGTGTTAAAGAAACATTTTTATTTAAATATTTTATAGGGTCTTCCACCATTTAATGTATCCGGTAGTCCTTTTAATGTGGTGCCCATCCATCAGTATCCAGAGCTAATGAAGGATACATGCGCGCTTATAAATTCCGAATGGCCACGAAGTGAAGTAGCGCGCATGCGTTCTCTGGAAGCATCATGTGATACCTTACCATGCAGTTTGGTTTTGACCACAGAAGGTATGAGCCGTGTCATAGCCCATTGCAAGCTTAGTCCAATTCCATCGAAAAAGAAATCATGTTTCATTGAATCCGTGGTAGTGGACAAGAGTTTTCGGGGTCAAGGTTTTGGTAAATTAATAATGAAATTTGCTGAAGATTATTGTCGTGTTGTATTAGATTTAAAGGTATTGTATTTATCAACAATTGATCAAGAAGGTTTCTATGAAAGAATAGGCTATGAATATTGTGAACCTGTGTCAATGTATGGACCAAGACATTGTGAATTGCCTAGTATGCATAATGCCAAAAAGAAATACATGAATAAAGTTTTATAGGCAACATCAGCAGTACGGTTACAACGAAATTAAAAAAAGAAATATGAAATTCATTGCAAAAAGCTAAAAAATAAACATATATGCAAAAGTGTGTAACGCAATAATAGATTAGTAGCAGTTAAGTTTCTATGAAATTTAAAATTTAGAAAAAAACATTAACTAAAAAAAATATATGTAAAATGCCTATAGGTAAAAGCAAAAACGAACTATATTAATTTGTAAATTTTACAAAATGCTTTAGAAAATTAGAAATGCTGCAACTAAAATAAAATTTTTTTTTGTTGCATATTTTTTTCTAAAGAAATTTTAAAAATTTTTTCTGCTGTTTGCTTGAACTATGAACTTTTTAAACGTATTTCTTAAACTAATTCCTAATTGGTTTTATTTTTTGTAAATTTTTAACTAAATTTAAAAACTTTTATTACCAAAAATTCAATGACTTCAAGCAGATTTGATTTTTAAAATGTAACAAATTATTTTTAACTTATTTTAAAATTAAGTAACTATAAAATATTTAAGTAAAAATACCATATATTTTTGTATTATTTTGTATGATTCTTAAGTATAATTAAAATTATCTAAGAGAATATATCAAATAATAGATCTTCCAATAGAAACTAATGTTGAAATGTTTTTAAAATTAGCAATATATTACAATAAAATTTAGTCTTATGCATATCTAGTCTTAACTTCCGCATAAGCAGAAATAAGAAACAAACAAAAAAAATTAATAATAGTTTTTAAAGAAATGCTCACTTGTACCCATCAAATTGCTCATTATTTCTTTGAACAAATTATTAATAAAAGTATTTAAAAAAAAAAACTTAACCAGACTTCCTATATTTTTTTTACCCAAGAAATTAATCAAAATCATTTTAAATTTACAAAAAAATTTTGATTTTGTTCATTAAATGATTTTTTTATTTAAACATGCTATTAACAAATTATGTACAAATAAGTTTATACTTATGGTTGTGATGCCAAGTTTTTACAGCACATTTAAAATTTTGAAATAATTTGAATTCTAACACTTAAAATGCCCAGAGAAGAAATACACAATTTGTTGTGTGTTTGAGGTGCCATACACAAGTTCAAGTTCAAGATATTTAAAGGCAAATATATCTACATTTTATAAACGTTGATCCCCAGCAAGCTCGTGTAATAAATAAATACACAAAAAAAAGAAAATTGGAAATGCATCGCGTGCTTTTTGTCACCAGATGCTACAGAAGCGTAAAGAAAAACTATAAAAATAGATTTTTTAGAAAACATTTTTGGCTGTTGCCATAAAATTGTTGTTTTGTTTGACAAAAAAGCACATTCTTATTTAGCATATTTTCTAAATTATTAGACTATTTAATTGGATGTGCTTAAATAAAAAAAGGGAAAACATTTTGAATATTTTTAAAATACCAATTCAACTATAAAAATGTTTAATTTTATTCAAAATTTTTAAATTTCAAAATCAAATGTTTAATAAAATTAACTAATATTTATAACAATTTGTTTATACACCATTTCTTTTAAACTTGTGTGCAAGGAAAAAATTATGGCGATTTAATTTTTTTTATTAAAGTTGATCCTTATTTTTTTTATAAATTATCTTTATAACAATAATAGATTTTATTTTTTTTTTTTTGAAGCATGAAAATTTATTTATTAAAATTAAGAAAAATTAAATTTTAAAATTCGAGGCCTCGACCAAAAATATGACTCTTTTTATCTAATTTCAAACAATTGAAACTTTTATTAGAAAAGATGTATTTATTGCAAGAAAGCTTTTTAATTATGTTGTATAGTGTAATTGAAAAGTCTGCATTTGCTTGAGCCTGGAGTGAAAGTGACTAGTTTCAGAAAAAATATCAATGTTTAAAAAACTTTCTTGTACTAAATCTAAATAATAACTAAATTAACCTTTAATGGACAATCTTGAATTTTATTGGTTTTTGGTGTTTGTGTTAAGTTTTGGGTTTTGGTGTGTTCTGACATATATAGTACAATTTTATGGCCAACGTTTTTGTAGAGCATTACATCCTCGCCCTTCTTCTTTTTCGGGGTCTTTTTTACAATTTGTTAGAATAAAATCAAAAAATGCCGTTATGAGGGAGAGTTAGAGGGTTAATATGTTCTACAAAATATTTGCAATACCATTATGTACAAAGTTGCTGAACATACCCTACACCTCAGATGTAAAGAGAACATAGTTTTATATACCGATACGCTGCAAAAACAGGCCAGAGCTGGGAAAACTTAACCGCCCCTAAAATGAAATTCCGATGTGATCTATCAAAAGACCAACAAACGTATATTTTTTTTCTCTCCTTAACAAAAATCAAACGTCGGAAACACATAATTTTGAAAAAGGTTTGAAATTCTTGTACAGTGTAATTTTATTCCAGAGGGCAGCCGGTGTAGTATCTAATAACTATCTAAATAAAAAATCATTATATATTATATCCTAAATCCCTAACCGAGCACTAGCAACAAAGGCTATCGGCTTGTTGTAGCGCAAAACAAACCAGAACCTCTGGTGGGAATCGAACCCACGACCCCCGCACTGATAAGCTAGTACGCTACCAACTAGCCTACCAGGGCGCTACTAGGAGAATCTAAATGTTTTAGCAAGAAAATGCAAATGACAATTGTATGGAACATCCCTATCAAAAATGTAAAGGACGCAAGTCTTATATTGAAGATATTTATCATTATTTATTTTTTCTTTATTCTTTTTAATGTGTGTTGTTTATGAACCATATTTGGCCTAAGGGCTTGGTTTGAAATTGTACAATAATAAATAAAATAAAAAGGTAAATTTGAATTAAGCCTTTTGTTTCACAGATTTTCTTAATACGTCCCTTCCAATTATTTTTTGAGCGCTCAGAAATAAGAACTCTTAAAATGCTGTAAAATATTACTGCTGTTCTAATTGTGTAAAACTTATTTTAAAAACATAAATTTTTCAGGAGAGCTATAGAACACATTTACTGTTATGCCTATGAGGGCGGTTAACTTATCTAATAAATAACCAGAGTAAAACGTTCACCACAGTATAATATGCACATAAGGCATATATTTTTGCATGGTTTTTGCCAAATATTCCTTTTTGATTTTTGCACAAAATATAGTAAAATTAAAGTACTTAAAAAATAATGATATGGAGAGCTTAGTTATTACGATGTTGGCTTGTTTTCAGCTTTTCATATTTTTTTATTTAAATGTTAAAATTGTTTTCTTTGTGTTGCTCAAAATTTTTAATAAAAACTCTATATTACTAGATACATGAACATTATAAATAAAACCTTTATTTTAGTTTTTGTTTTTTTAATTCAAATTCGTTTAATAGAGATTATTAAGGGGAAAATATAAATGTTCAAAGTTACAATTCATAATTATAAAATGTGTATAAACTTTGGCGTGTTAATAAATATTTAAGCTGCCTTTGCAATTACACAATTTAAATTCAAATCACTGCACATTTAATAATTCTATAAGCAGCAACTAATAATTTATAAAATGATAATATAGTATTGACAATAAATGCAATAAAAACTTTTAAATATATCCAATTAAGGCACTTTATGTCTTTAGTCATCTGATTTTTTAGCAATACCACACACTTTGCCATAATGTTCTGGTTGTTCTAAAGAATCTACTATGAATTTAGCCAAATCATGTTTGGAAACCGAACGACCCGGAGCCTCATCATGCAACACAGTATATTCCGAAGAGGGTTCATCAGCAATATGAGGTGGTAATATAGCAATAAAATCCAATTCAGAGTCCACTGTTAAATCTAGCATACGTCTATGTTCATCATTTAGGCGGTGAAACATAGCAGGAACTTCCGCCACAGGTCTAAATAGGAATGAGGACATTACGATGGAGAACCTTGAAACATTGACAGTTTTCATAACTTTGATAAGATTAGCTGTGCCCTGTGAAAGTTCAGTAGTAGCTTCAAGTTTGTTGCGTGTACCTAAAATGACGCATACACCATCTACACCTTCAACGATCTTTTTGCAGTCTTCATAATTTGTTACATTGCCTTGGACCATATCGACTTTGCCTTTAAAACGTTCTGGTACCGTGTTTTCTGTACGATACAATAAACGTACTTGGAGGCCTAAAAACATATCACTTCACATTAATTATAATTCAAACGGAATAACTACAGCTTTCAGACAGTGTTCCAATGTTTTTTTTATTGCAATAGTATTTTTGAACCTGATTGCAAAAAACATTTGCGGGCACGCCCCCTTTCGAGTAGTCTGGGCCTTAAAGTTAAAAACTAAATTTCAATTAAGTTTAGAGATACTTATCCGATCAAGACGAAATTTACACGCATAAAGGAAATGCCTTTCAGTACTTTTTCAGCCTTTTGTAAGAATCATATTCACTCAAAATTTTGTCGATATAGTTAAAATTTTTGTTTGTAAAATTGGATAGTTAAGATTTCAAGCTTTTATTTAAATTACGATATAATAGAATAAACTTTGGCAATTGTCAGGCTAACGGGTTATTTTATATATCAAGTGAAAACTTAAACTCTTGTTATCCATTTCTGTAAACTCAAGTCCTGTTTATCTATTACAAAAATAATATAAACCGTGGCAAACCGTTTACAAAAAGTAAACAAAAAATAACATAGACTCTAATATAAAAAAAGCCCAAATTCTCCCTAAAGACTTGACCTAGTATTGTTTTGTCATGGGTTTAGCGATCGAAATCACATATAAATCAGAAAGCAACAGGAAAATGTTCTAGATTTCTCTCGAAATCTAGATTTAACTGGGTTTTTGTTATATGATAGTGTATACTATTTAACACGAACTGGATTTAAAAATCCCCAACAAAAACATTTAAAATTTTAAATTTGAATCGGCTATAAAAAAAAGTACTGATTATTTTTTTAAATTTCTGGTTTTATTGATAAGGTTGAACTTTGTCATTTAAGAATGGAACACAATATCATTCATATGACTACCACGACTCGTAAGCGTTACCGTGCCATGCTCAAAGAACTTTTGTTTCCAAAAATTTAAGAGAATGACATGGAAGACATTTGGTTTCAACAAGACGGAGCCAAATGTCACACAGCCAACGCAACCATCGATATTTTACGCACTGTTTTTGAAAATCGAATAATCAGCCGAAATTGTGATGTCAATTGGCCGCCTCGGAGCTGTAATTTGAGCCCTTTGGATTATTTTTTTTTCCAGAGACAATTAAAGCGTTAAAACATGAAATTGGAGTTGGCATTGAAGAAATTCGATCCGAAACAATCAAAAATTTACTGAAAAAATGGGTTGATCGGATGAGCCAGTCGTGGTAGTCATATGAATTATATTGTTTTCCATTCTTCAATGAGAAAGTTCAACCTTTCCAATAAAACCAGATATTTGAAAAAATAATTAGTACTTTTTTTTATAGCCGATTCAAATTTTAAATGCCCCACCGTGTATAAACTATACAGCACCTAATACAAAAACCAGTTATCAGGGCTGCGACTTTCGTGCACTTAAACATCGAAAATATGCATTCAAAATTGGTCTAAAATACGCAGTAAAAATACAATATATGCATTTAAAAAAAATTATTCAAACAAAAATACACCAAAAAAATGCACTGTAATTCCAAATAGGCTTTCACGAGTGCGTTTGTTTAAAAATGAAATCGAATAAAATTGTCTAACAAGTACCGAATAATTCGGATTAACGAGGTCCGGATTATCAAGTTTTTATTGTATTCAAATTTTTGATCAAGCTTTAAAAAAAATGAAAAACTAAAAATCTTTAATTGGTCCACAATTTATTAATGAATTGGGGTCTATTTTAGAGACCTTTCCTATGGTGTACATTGCTATCCTGATCGGAAATTTCGGGAATTAAAAATTAAATTTTTAAGCCGCGTCTAATTAAAGAGGGCGAGCCCAACAAAAAAATATGGCTTCATTGGAACTTAATCAATGTGTGAACATAAATTTGCATTGCTATACCTTTTTGTAATGCATAATCAACTACACATTGTCCGGTCATACCGGTGCCACCAATTACAGCAATACGTTGCATAATGTAGAGTTGTTACACAAACACTTGTTCTCCCGTTTTATTGCTGCTAATCTTCCTCCCGTAAAGTAGCGTTACTTAATTTACAATACCTTAAGTGCTAACCACTTAATACTATTATCAGCGCGGTTATCAAATATTTTTAAGCAAATATAAACAATTTAACTTTCGAGTATAAAAACAATGTTTTAATGTTGCCAGATTTTCTAATGAAGCAATGTCGTTGCCAAACTGCTTTGATGTTGAAAAGCTCGTCCTCAGACGGCACCCTGTAGATCGACATCGCATGTCTGGCAGCATGTCATATAAGATTCGATCTTTTATCCAATCAAATATATAAAAATATTTTATTTTTTAACTTTTTGAACTCTATAAAATGTAGATATAATGTCCCAAGTTTTACAAGAAAATTATTTTAAAAATGGGAAACATAAATCTTTTGTACATATTCTATGAATTTTAGACATTTGTTGATTTAATCGAGAGACCATATTACCTAATGTATCACCAGTTATTGTTATGCCATGGGTTCAACTGTAACTATATAACAACTCTGTTTCTATTCTCTTTTGCAGAGACATTCGCTCAACGTTGCCAGGCTTAACGATTTTATTCTTCCAAATAACGATTTTTTATCAAAATACAGCAGTCCAAAATATATCTTTAAGTTTTCTGTTCTTGGAGTTATAAAAAAAAAACGCAGCTATCACATTTGACTTTTCATTGCATAAGCCAACGTTTAGTGTTAATGCTTAACGTTAATTATGTCAAATTTGTATAGGTTAAAAGATTTCCACATAAACACAACTAAACTATGAAACTGCAGCATAACCATATATTTTTTTCAGCCAATGTATACAATTTTGGAAAACTATTCGAGAATTTACTGAAATACCCGGTAGGCCATCGTGCTAGCTTATCAGTGCCGGGGTCGTGGGTTCGATTCCCGCCAGAGGCTCTGGTCTGTTTTCGCTTCAACGAGCCGAAAGCCGTCGTTACTAGTGCTAGGTTAGGGTATTAAGATATAATTTGTAATTATATGTTTAATAAAATAAATAAATAAGATTACAAAAAAAAAAAAATACTAAAGTAAAACATTTCTTTTCCAGCGAAATATTTCTTAAACTATAAACACACATTTATGAAACAAAATAATTTGAAAAAAGTCTTTTAATTTTAACATTATCCTTTACTTTAATATTAATATCGAAAAATTTAACTTGCGCGTCTTCAAAGCATTGTTGAAGTTCAAGATAACTCAAAACGAATGCTTCACGCACTTGTTAACTATTTGTCCAAAATTTATTGTGTTGAACAATTTAAAAAACAAATAATTTTTTTGTGCATTTGACAATTCGAAACAACTTCGAAAACAAGAAATATATGAATCCCAGCTAATTTCCGAATATTTTATTTCAATGTGTTTTTACAAATCCTTTCTAAATTACAAGTCTCTATATTTATAACAATGCTGAAATTTGTTTTACTATTTTTTAATTGCGATGACGATTTTGAGGATTTTACCGAAAACTTTGACGATTTTGTTTGCAATAAAACTGGCAGCACTTCTTACACGTCGAGAAGTACGCTTTGCATTTACTGTCACACTCTCCGTTATATTTTAAAAATAAGATTCTTTTTACAACAATTCGTAGAAAAAATATAAATAAATTTCCTTTAAAAAATGAGTGTTAACGATGATTTTAGCAACTCGGACGCTTGGCTATCTGAGCAATTATTTGCACAATTAAAAGATTTCAATGCCGAGTACAAAAATAGAAATACAACAGAATTAATGTTTAACAATACATTTCCAAATTGTTCCAATAGTATGCCATTACTGGAAAACGATTTGCAGTCACAAGATTTGACAAAAACTCGCTTAAATTCTTACGAAGAGGACTTCAAAATATGTAATCCAGCTGTGGATTATGATATAAACGCACAAGTGTTGGATTTAAGTTATACGGCATCTAAAAAGGATCCTATTGAAATTTATGCCATGGAGCCGCCCAATTATGGTGTAATGAATTTGAAGCCAGCAATACCATTAGTGCCAAAAGCTACACACGGTGAGGTATCTAATGATGTAAATAATGTATCACTAACTTTTGATCATATTGAAGACGAGTTGAAAATATTACAGTTTTTAGAAACAAACACAAATGAAAAAATTACTGGTAAGTTATCTATTTTAAGTACTTTATAAACTTTAACATAATATGACGAAACATTTTTAATAAAAAATGTTTAAAAACAAGAGGATGTCAAAATTTTTTCTTTCCATCAGATCCAAAGTGATTAAATTTTGATTTGTCACCACAAAAATCGTTTTTTCAAATTAAAATCGGCTTATATAAAATTTTGCAAAATTCATAATTTTTTTTTTTTTAATTTCTAATGAATTTGTTCCCGTGTCCACGTTCTTGATCAGGCAACCGGAAGTTTAAATTTTAAAAATTGGTATGCCACTTATTTTGCCTTATTTAAAAACAAAAAATGTCTTTTTAAATTCATAATTTTCGAACAATGCTGGGCGTAGGGTACATTTTTAAATTGCACTGTTGATTATTTTTATAATGTGCTAAACAAGTGTACAATAATTTAAAAAAAACTGCAGTTGAAAGTGAATAAATAAACAGGTGAATAAAAACAGGTACTGGCTTTTTGGAAACGCTGGTACTTTATTGTTTTGTTTTTTGGTACCCAAATAATTTATTTCGTATTTTATTTTTCCAATTTTCGATTTTAAATTTTTAATTGTAGCAATATGTAAGTTTTTACAGTTGGCGTTTTATGGTTAATTATATTAGTTTCTTAGATTCAAACGATTTTTGTATTCGATAATTTTTTAACTATGTTTGTAATAAAATATTGATACCATGCCAAATGATTCAGATATAAAAATGGCTTTTTATAAAATATATCCAAAAAATTCCTCAATTTGGTTTGAGAAGAAAATTCGTTTTTTAAAAATTATTAAAATATAAAAAAATTAAATTTTGTTATAAAATTCGATTTTATTTTCAGAACCAAACATGTTTGTACCGTCAGAATTGTCATCTGCAGCTTGTCGCATCATCAAGTGTTCAAATTGTAATGCTTTATTTGATTTAATTTCATTTAAATCTCATGTATGTGATTATGATGAACATCATAATTTAATAATGCCAACAACAAAATTCCCCAACATTAATAAAACGATAAAACAAGAGACTTTATTGCCAGCTGAACCAGCCTGCATAAGATTATTAAGAGAAAATCAAATTCGCATTAGACGTTTTCTTAAAGATGAATTAAAATATGATGTTAACGCTGTTAGCAATAGTAATGCTGGCACAAGTTCAAATTTGAACAGTTCTTTAAATAGTTCTTCCACAACTTCTACCTCTACAAATTGTCATGGCGGATTTAATTCATCTACCTCAAGTAAAAAAAAACAAGATGGTCCTCATGAGTGTACCTTGTGTGAAAGAAAATTTGTACATGCTTCTGGTTTATTGCGTCATATGGAAAAACATGCTATGGATTTAATACCTTCGAACAATACAACAATGAGTAACAAATCTTCTGCTGCTCAAGGAAATTCTTTGCAGAATGTCAACAATTTACGTGTTGTCATTAAATGTACTTTATGTGGGCGTATTTTCTTTGAACCGAATTCAGCATTAAAACACTTGTATTTACATTTTTCTCAAACAAAATCAGAGGAAGAGGAAATGGACAATTTTGCTGAAATTCCATATGATTCATATGTGGACGATGCTTTGAGCTGTTTAATAAAAGAGGTAAAAATTTTAGTAAAAAATAAATTAAAAGAATTCTAAACTCCAAAATGGATAGCTTTTAAACAACATACAATCTTATTGTTGAAAAAATAGTTTTTTTTTTTAGAAAAAACAAAAAAATTCATGTAAATTTTTTTCAGACTCAAGAATCCACCAATTTTAATGAAGAAACCCCACCATCTTTTCTCAAAATGGTCGTTTTAAATTGTATATTACAATGTGAATTTTGTGATTTGACATTTTCGGAGGCCTCCTATTTGTTGGTACATTCTGCTTGTCATCTGCCAGAAAGAAAATTCGAATGTTTTGCCTGTGAGATTTATGTGAAAACATCTAAAGAAATTTGTTTACACTGGCAAGCCGAATGTGTATTTATGAGAGAAAATTTGAAAGTTCATCGTGCAAATATTCAACGTTACTTTGTGTGCAATGTATGCGAAAATAAGTTTCAGTCCATTGATCAATTGCACGAACATCGGTAAGATTTTTCACGACAAAGAACTTGCAAAACTAGAATTAAACTAAAAATAAAACGTTTGTTTTATATTTCAGTTATACTTCTTATCACTTCTTTCCAAGGTTTAACAAACGTTTGCGTATTTTACAATTACCCTGTGAATATTGTGAGTCTATTTTTGATAATGCCTATGAATGTGTGACACACTATGAGGAAATGCATTATAAGAAAAACAAAAGAGATAAAGATGGCACTGGTGCTAGTTCTAGTAAAACTAGACAATATCTATGTGATGTTTGTGGTAAATCCTACACTCAATCTAGTCATTTATGGCAACATTTACGATTTCATAAGGGTAAGAAAAAACGTCAGCAAGGGATTACAAAGTAAACAATCTTAACAAGTTATCTTTTAAAGGTGTTAAGCCTTTTGCCTGTAAGGAGCCTGGGTGTAGTAGAAAATTTACCATACGCCCAGATTTAAATGATCATATACGCAAGTGTCATACTGGGGAAAGACCTTTTCATTGTTTGATATGTGGTAAACGTTTTCTTACTGGTTCGGTTTTCTATCAACATCGTCTGATACATCGCGGCGAACGTCGCTATGAATGTGAGGAATGTGGCAAACGGTTTTATCGTGCTGATGCCTTAAAGAATCATCAGCGTATACACACTGGTGAAAAGCCATTCGGTTGCCTATTTTGTACTAAAAGCTTTAGACAGCGTGGTGATCGCGATAAACATATACGTGCCAGACACTCTCATTTAGATGCTAATGCTCGCCTGTTGATGCAAATGCAAAAACTACAACTAGAAACAGCTGCATCAGTGACGGCTGCTCAAGTGTCATCATCACAAATGCAGCAGCAACAAACTGGAAGCCTTATAAACTCATCATTGTTTATGAATAATGAAAATATACCACCGTTATATAATACGACAAATATAAATGATCTAAATGATGTTATGATATGTAATGTTGCATTTCCAAGCGGTATGTTTGATTCTATAATACCGCTCATAGATGAAGGTGCAGTTTTAAAATCTACACAAAAACTATAATAATATTATTTCTAAATTTTCATGTAATTTAAGTAATTTTTATTGAGAACGTAATTTGATTTCTCTTTTTTATGGTTTCGTAATGAAATATGTTTGCTTTTTATTTTTATCTTATTTATTCTTTATTTGTATGTTTTAGTTTTCGTTTTTACATCGTTTAATTTTTTTTATTTAGTCCATAATTTATAATATTCATGTTAATGTTTATTTTTAGGATTTGCTTGCATTAAAATACATTTGAATTTATCAAAATACATATGAATTTATTTTATTTATGTCAAAAAAAAGCAAAAGTAAAAATAACACTTAAAACAAAGTTATTGAGTAAAAAAGCACTTTAAGAAAAAAATCTAAATAGGAAAAAACTATTTTTATGCTAAAGAATGGAAAACTAAAATTTGCAAAAAAAAAAACAATCAGACTAAAAGGCAAAAAAAAAAACAAATTTATTTTCTCACATTTCATTTCATTTAAAAAAAATTAAAAAAGTTTTACGGTCACAAACAAGAAGCTATACGAACGATCACGTAAGTAGTATTGTTTATGTATCACAATTTATAATTATCGTCTAGACTATCGTTTTAAGTCGAGTTTTTCAAATAAAAGGATTGCAATCAGTTTTCTTGAAAAATTTGGTTCAAATTTGAATCCAATGTAACTTTTTTTATTTGTTTTGACAAATCATTTTAAATATATTATTGTTTTGCCATGATTTAAAAAGTAAATAAGAAACAAAGATAAATAAATATTATGAAAAGTTAACAATATTGTATATTTTTTATTTTCTCTCAGTGCTAGTATAAAATCTAATAAAATGAAATCGTTTTGTTCATGATAAATAGCCTGGATGTTTTTGCAGTTATTCGGTCAAAACTGCAGGGTACAGAATAATTGTCGAATGCTGTTTTTGGTCACTTAATTTTGTTTTCATAAATAAAATGAATTTATTAAAATTTTAGAATTTACTATTCTTTTCACTAAAATACTACATAATTAATTATAAGCAAAAATATTGAAAAAAAGAACTAAAAATGTGGATTCGGTATCAGTCGAACAAAGAAAGCTGTAATTTTCTAAATGTATTCATGAATTCGCTTATCAAACGTTTTATATATAAAAATTTTCAGATGAATCTTAACAACCGTATGAAACAAATGGATCTCAAAAAAAAAAAAAAAAAATTTGTCCTAAATTCTTAAAGTAAAATATGAAGAAAACTAAATTTAAAAATGTCCAGAACATGACCAAATATAAAAAACTGCTTGTTTAACACGTTGTTCATTTAAAATACCAATATGCCTTAGCATGATCAAACGATTTTGTGTCTTTTTATCCAACATTTTATTAAGTTTACGAGAAATGTCGCCAGGTGTTATGAATGTCCGACCTAAGAATTTATATGTTCAATACAAAAAAGAAAATTAAAAAGAACAGAATTTAAAAACTTACCGGGGAAAGAGGAAGCTTGTTCATTATATAATTTCCATAATTCCAAATCATTTAGATTTCGTAAACAACTACGGTCTTTATGTAATAGCTTGTATTTTTCATTGAAACATGGTATTATAACAGTCTCAAGGAAAGAATTTAATTGATCCAAAGTTTCCCGGCCACACATATATCTAAAGTGAAAGAGATCAATATTAAAATTATAAGTCTTGGTTAATTTAAAAATCTTACTTTGGTATTGTATTGAATTGTTCCTGCGTTATTTCAACATCAAATTCCACAAATTGAAAAGTTATTGGATTGATTCTCTTTTTAACCATTGGCGAATCTTTATATTCACTTATTTTTATTTTAGGTGTTACAGTTAAAGCTTGATTCAAATTTAACTTGGTTAAATTGTGACCCAACATCTTAACAGCCGATTTGGGTACCGTCGTCTTTAGGGCACTGTTGCATTTCATGGCTTTATTGCAACTTAAGAGCACTTGAACTTTCCTATTTTCCTCTTCAGCTTGTTTAAGTTTTCGTTGCTTTTCTTTAATCAAATATTGCATAATTAAGCTCTGTTTTCTACGCATTTGCGACATGATATCTTTGTACTGATCTTCAGATTTTTTCATATCGTTTAGCATTTGTGTATGGGCATCCAATAGCAAATCACGCACTTTTATAGTTTTCATTGTTATATCTTCCAGTTCTTTGGATATATTATTCCTTCTTAAACTTAAAGCTATGAAGTCATTTAGTTTGTTTATTCTTACTTCTATAATGTGTATATTATCTTCCAAAACATCCATCTTTTTAAAAAAAAATTACGAAATATAAATACTTTTCTCAACCCGCTTTGACGACAGTTTCTTTTTTAAATATTTCTATCAATTGGGCCGTTGTTACAAGTTGTCCCTTGTCAATAGCGTTGTTACATAGCAGCAATAACAACAGAGATGAGTTTAAATAGTACTAGAAGATTTTAGACGTTGACATTGTTACATGCAAATATTGCGTAAATTTTTGTTTGTTAGCATATGATGTCGTGAAGCAAGCGGGGTAAAGGCACTGTTTTAGTTTTTCTTGCATGTTTGTTATCTCTCTTTCACACTCATATTCTTCTTTTGTTGCTTCAGACACATTCAGTTTTCGTGCAATTAAAGTCACCGTATAAATAAGCATAACTTTGGAGGCAACTTTGAAAAGGGAATTAAGAAAATTGCACGCAATCAATTGCATCGTAGAAATTGATTCTTAGTTTTGCTTAATAGGTTAGGTCGAAATGAGGATAAAGCATCGAAATGCAACCTCATATCGCTACGATATACACCTAGGCCTCTGCTGGGCCTAGGTGTATAAGAACATGGAGATTGTTGTTAACGTCCGGTATTCAGAAACCAGACGTAACTCCTCAAGGTTTTCCAGTCGACGTTCCTCAGGGAGTTACGTCCGGGAAACCAGTTTTGCTTAATAGAATTCACAAAAATAACCATTAAAAATTTAACATTACCATTCACATTACAATTTATGGTGATTTCTTATAACATGTTTTTCAATAGATGATACAATTAAACAAAAAAGCCAAAGTAAAGTATCACAGACTACCCAGACAGAAAACAGCTGATTGAATCAAAATGTCGACTAGAAAATGAGTAAAGGGCATTGTCAAAATTACAGTGTTCCACAGAAAGGGATATATAAAAAACATGTATCACACAATTTATATGAAGTTTATTTTTTCTATCTCATTTTGCAAAGTGCGCAAATGTAACATAGTTTAAGACAACCCTGAACATACGTTATGCACATTTTTATATGCATTTTATATAACCAACACCCCTTAATGCCTCATTTATTCTGCACCCTTATCACAAGATTTCCCATACAAATGAAACCCCGCAAATTCACGAGATTTGTAAGTAATCTCATGTAAAACTCGGAAATGTGTAGACTTTTACAAAATATAACACTGCGTTTAGATTATTTTTTTTACAAGTTTTGCATGAAAAAGTGGCAGCACTGTTCAAAAGCAAACATTTCATATGTATTGAGATTTTACACGAGATTTTCCCTAAAGTTTTAGTCAAAATCTCGTGATTTTAATGTAGAAGTAAATGATGCATAAGTGCAAATGTTCTAAGCCAGATTTCCGTTGAAATCTCGCAATTTAAAATCAAATATAAGCGCAGCCTAACAAAGTTTGACAGGACAGCCACTGTTCAGTGACACTTTTAATAGCAGGTTTGGGCTTAATTCTTTAATACCGTTACCATTGCGGACACCGCAAAAATTCGATACCATTACCGCTATTCGTTTCAAAATTATAACAAAATATTTCAACCTTGGTACAAAAAAAAAACATCCCCTGAACTAAAATCACCTCATACCAAAAAGTACAACGTGGCAAAAAATACAACTCTTTTATATTTAGTACGCTTACCATACAACTATGCAAAATAGACACCTTATCGTATTGCAGCCACATTTTCTTTCTTTTGCATTTACGAAGTAAAGTAGCCAACATGGGTTTTGCTAATATTTGGTATTCGCATCCACGTAAATACGGCCAAGGTTCCAGATGCTGGTAATTATCCATTCTAAATTTAATTCCCTACAAAATTGTATATAAATGTTATGAATTCCACGTCAAGAATATGTACGAAATTCTGACCGCACGGAAAGTGGGGTTAGGTTTTGTAGACAAAAGTATTGTGCTTGGTCTTCATGATTTTTATATAAAATGTAGTGTTTGCTAATTAAAATATTAGCCCCCGGTTGAGTACGGAATTTACGGTAAAATTAAGTTGTAATTTCCTTAATTGAGGGTGGCAATAATAAATTTTTCTCTAGTTACTGTGATTCAGAGAAATCAAGCCATGCTGATGATTTCATTCAGTGATGAGAAATACAATTATTCATAATTTATATATATATGTATAATGAAATTATTTAAGCTGTAAATTTGATATTAATTTTTGTTTATTTCTTTTAGCCGTGCCTGCTCTAACCGTCATGGTTTGATCCGCAAATATGGCTTGAATATTTGCCGTCAATGCTTCAGAGAATACGCCAATGATATTGGCTTCAAGAAGGTGAGTTTATTGTTTAAAGCATATAGGTAATCGAGATTTTAATGTGGTTTTTATTTTTACTTGCAGTTGGATTAAATCCTCTTCTTTGATGTTGAATATATGTTAATATAAACACCTCCTTGTTGTAGTTTTGTGCACAACACAATTATAATGGGTTACCATCCAGAAGCACGCTTTGTTACTTAGGGCGGTCGTTGATTAAACAATAATTATTTTCCTCATATTGTTGGAAAAATCTTTTGAGCTTTCCAATGGTTAAATAAAATTAAACAAAAAATAAAGATTTGTGTTTTTAAATTTGTGACAGTTTAATAATGTATGTTTGCATTTTGACCAAATGTTTGTTTTAAACTTCCTTAAAATTAGTTTCATGCACTTTCATTATTACCTTTAAAATCCTTTCATTTTTATATTAATAAAACTCTTTAATTTTATTTTTCATACATGAGTTTTCTATTAACATAACTTCCTGTTAATGGAAAAAAGATTGTATACAATTTAAAGCATACTTGTAGCAACCAAATATTCAGTCACCAATATGTGGCATTGATTCAATGTAGAAACAAGTTGTTTTTTGTTCATATAAAGTAACTTGTTACATTATGTAGGTTTTGTTTTTAAAACGTGAAAACTGCATAAGAAAAACTAGTTTAATCGGTCTGTAGGTTGTAAAATGGAGATGCATATAGAGTTTCCCAGTAATTTTATACAAGTGTGTGGTTGTAATTTAAAATAAAACATGCAAGATTGAGTTCAGATCTGTATGGTCTGTTGATAAATATTTCATAGATTTTGTGGTATTTTATTGCACGGTGAATTAGTGGCATTCGTGTTATTGCAATAATTTACAAATAACTGCTAGAAACACTAAAGGCAGAAATAAATTATGGAAAAAGATCAATCCTCTTTGATGAAAAATATTAAGCAGTCATTTCAGAAGCTTTTCTAATCTTTTCCATAACTATTTTTACGATCGTGCACGTTCAGGAATCACATTCCGCAAATAATTCTTCGAACATGCGACCCATAAATTCTCAGTATATTTTAAAAATGTAGATAATGAATGTGAGCACACAAAATTTTAAAATTTGGCTCCACTTTTTGAAATATATTTGACTTTTTCCGAGGCACAAGTTTTTTCTTAAAAAATTATTATTAAGAAAATATAAAAAAAATTGTAAAAAAAAAGTTGAATTTACGGGGGGTGGTACGGAACCCGTGCCTAAGGAAAAAAAAAGTATTTGTGACATAGCGCTTAGACAACTAAGCCATTAAAGCTCATGTACAATCATCGTTAATAGAGATAAATAAACAGTTTTCGTTCAATAGTGATTTGTTTGGTTTTTATTTAAATGACAAATCTCTGTATTGGTTTGTTGTTTGTATATAAAAGGTGAAGAGGTGAAAGAAAAGAATTTCAACAAATGAATGTGTTCGTTATGCGTAAAATTCAACATACAGGTTGGTTGAAAGGTTCCTGCGCTCGAAATGAAAGAATACTGTTTTTGTTACGAAATATATTTTTTTATTCAATATAATCTCCTAGAAGCTCAATACACTTGTTCCAATGAACTTCCAATAATTTTATCCCATCATTATAATGGTTTTCCGGCCTCTTCATTCGACGAAAAATGCTTTCCACGAAGGAATTGTTTGAGATTTCTGAAGAGATAGTAGTCACTGGGAGCCAAATCTGGTGAATACGGTGGATGTTCAAGCAATTCGTACTTTAATTCTTTAAATTTAGCCATCGTCAAAACACTTTTGTGAGCAGGTGCATTGTCTTGATGAAAAATGATTTTTTTCTTCTTTAAACCAGGTCTTTTCTCACGAATTTTTTCATCCAGCTGATCCAAAAGGCTGCAATAATATTCAGAGTTGATTGTTTTACCTTTCTGAAGATAATCAATCAACAAAATTCCTTTTGCATCCCAAAAAACTGATGCCATAACCTTCTTTGCTGATCGTTGTGACTTCACCTGCTTTGGAGCTGAACAACCAGCTTCAGTCCACTGTAAACGTTCTTGTTTCAATTTAGGATCATGGTGGTAGATCCAAGTCTCATCCATAATTATAAAACGACGCAAGAAGTCGGGTTTATTCGGCTTAAAACGCTCCAAGTTACGCTGAGAAATTTGTTTTCGATTCAGTTTTTGTTGAATTGTTAATATGTGCGGCACTAACTTTCCAAACAGTTTTTTTATACGTAATTCTTTATGTAAAATATGGAATACTCGTTCGTCTGAGATGCCTATGGCATTAGCAATTTGACGCTTAGTCAAACTTGAATCTTCACTAACCATATTATGTACCTGCTCAATGATTTCTGCTGTGGTTGCAGTTTTTGGTCGTCCTTCGCGTGGATCGTCTTCAAGGCTGGTACGACCACGTTTAAATTCACCAGCCAAAATTCAACGGTGCGTTTTGAAAGTGAGGACTCCTTATACACTTCTAACAATTGTTTATAAATTTCCTTTGCTTTTAAACCCTTTAAAACAAAGAATCTAATGACTGCACGATATTAAATTTTTTCCATATTAAAAAAATCAATGACACGTCAACTTCAAATGGCTTGTAAACGAAGAAAGAATTGACAGAATGACTTGCAACTTTGCATGTGTTCTCAGTACAGTTATACCAACTTGAGAAAAAAAAAGTTTGGAGCTAGCAGTGCCATCTCTTGGTGAGCGCAGGAACTTTTCAACCAACCTGTACATATAAAACAAAGGATTTTACGGAAAAAATTAGAGGTAGTCGTGGTTTTTTGCTAATATCTCGGCCATTTATTAACCGATCTGGCTGATTTTCAATAGCAAACAGAAATGGATCACATGTAACAGAAATATATAACAATCAAGTCCTCATCATGTCTGGGGTCTTCTGAAACCCCATTTTAACACACAGACGGACAGATGGACATCGTTAAATCAACTTCGCTCTTCATAAGGACCCAGAATATATATACTTTATAGGGTCTAAGATCAATATTGTAGAAATTACAAACGGAATGACAAACCTATATATACCCTTCCACCTGTGATGAAGGGTATAAAAATAGGAAAATGATAGAAAAACAAAAAAAATTATTAAATTTAAAAGAATTGAATAAATTTTAACAAATTATAAGGCAAACATAGAAAAATATAACAATTTGTACACTTTAAAGTGCATTTACAAGTAATCATAAAAGAACCTTCTTTCTTGAAATTTTTCAAAATATAAATTAACATACATACGTGTTCTCCACCCTTAACATAAGCTCGGTAATTAGCAATTTTGTGCCGTTATTCTGCCGACGCATTTTGCATATTGCTAATATTTTTATCTCTAATATAGATGGGGAGTAACTAGTATATGTTACAAAATTAGTTTCAAAATAATAAAAAAAAAATAGTTGCCTTTTACGGAATGATCAGTTGTTTTAAAATTTTTCTAACAATTCAGTTATCAACAACTTATTTTTTCAACTGAAACTCATAGAGAGTTAATTTTTAACTTATATATTCCAACACCTTCAAGTTATGCGTGTGCTAAAATTTGGATAAAATACTTTTAAAAATTTGCTGATTTTTGAAACCATAATTTTTTAACCATTTCCCTTTTATGGTAAACTATTGGTTGGTCCTGAATTTTGTTGTTTTCTTCACTTCCCCTGCACACAGAAAACAGATTCCCTGTGACAACCTAACTTCTTACCAACTGAATAGTTTGATTGAAATAATCGAATTTTTTGGTTGTATCAGACAAATGTATTCCTGGGTCAGTTGAAATGTAATATTTTAACCGAAATACTGTTATATTAACCGAATTTTTGTAGCAGCAACCAAAAATATCGGTGGCTGCAACCAAACCATGAATTTCGGTTGTCACATTGAATCTATTTTCTCTGTGTGGGATAGGCAAAGAAAATAGAGACAATTTGTTTCTCCATGCTAAAATAACAAATATTTTTTTATTTTTGTCCGTTATTTAAAATTTGAAGTGTTAAATTAAAACCCGATTTAAGAAAAATCATGAATGCATACTCTACTCATAATAGTCAAAAAAGAAATGCCGTAGTTACTAAATGCAAGTTTACTAAATTACAATTTAAAAAAAAAAAATATTTGTATAAAACCTAACATCTATTTTTATCGCTATAAATGGAGAGTATTAAAAAAATATAGAGTAAAAAAATATACACAAAAATTAAGTCATACATTTGATTACCATGCATTTGATAAAGTCCACTGCCATAGTTTTAAAAATACAGTGAGACACTAAAAAAAGCAGGTTTATTTTAACTACAAATATTTTTTTTTTCTAATTTTTGCACTTTAAACTTTAGTAGAGCTTCTCAAATGCTAAGACATTTTCTTCGTTTAACATCTAAGTTTGAAGATAACAGATTATGAAAGTGCCAGTGAAAAGTGGAAGTTCTGTCCAACTTTTTCCTTGGATCAAATCGTAATTTATATTGTAAAGTTGAAATTAGGGATAAGAACTTTTATTTAAACAAAAACTTACAAAATTAATTAATAAATACATAAGTCTCATCATTAAAGCTCATTCTCTTGTATCGATTAATTCATGAGGAACGGTGGTGAACATTTTTATGTGTTTTAGACTGTAAATGACGTAATACACTCACCAAAAAAGTCTATAATCGCTGTTATTATGGAAAATTTAGCAACACATATCTGCTGACGTGTAGTACAATGAAATTAGTAGAAACGTTAGTAGCCGCTACAAAATATTAGTAAACTTTTTGTAAAGTGGAATTTTAAATCTGTTTGCTAAAATCAGCAAAAAATTACTAAATATCATTAACATTAGTACAAAATTTCGAATTTATTTTATTTTATAGAGCATCAAAATTTTTTATTTTTTTTTATTTTTTTCAAAAAATTATTTTACATAAAATTAAAAAAACAAATCAAATGCTTAAAAATTTTAAAAACATAAACGAATTTATAATTTTGTTTTGAAAAAAATTTTAGTAAATTTTTTTTTACTTTTAAGGTTAAATTTTAATTGTTTTTAGGACTGATTTTTAGAACTGAAATGAATGAGAAGGTCACTAGGGACCTTTTTGCCTTTTCAAACTGAAATTACTCCTACTTCGGCCACTCCACCCCGCCCCCCAAAGTTACTCTGAGTATTTTGTTGCGCATTGGAAAAAAAATCAAGCCGATCGGATCATTACTTTAGGAGTTATTGAGGTTTTAGTGAGAATAGTACGCGGACGTGTGAGTAGGTCCGTATGGACCTTTTACTGAATTTCACTAATAAATGCATGTTTTTGGGCATCATTATAATATTTTTTATTGTTTCAACACATAATTTACTTGTTCTGAACACAAAGACCTAAACTCAAAGACATTAGGGATGATGATAAAAACAAAAAATTCAATAATTACATCGCTGCAACACTTGCGCACAGGGCGGGGGACAAAAAAAAGCAAAAAAAAAAATTAAAAAAAATTTAAAAAATTATTTTTGTATGTAGAATTTAGTTATAAACAATAAAAACAAAAAAAAAAATCAAAAAAAAAATTTTTATATGAAAAAAAACATGATTTACAAAAAAGGTCCGTAGGGACCTTTTCACACGGCCGTGAAGTTCAGAACTGTCACTCATCGGAGGGTTAAGTAGATGTCCTTATTGTGGACATGAGTCGGTATCTTCACTTCCCATCCTTTTTTTTAATCTATGTAACATTTAAAGGTAATTTAAGTTTGTATGTGTAAGTTTTAATTAGAAATATCATTTCCTTTAATATCCACTTTTTTTAGAATTAGTAAATTTTTTTGCTAATATTTTTAGAAAATCAGTTTTCAAAAATTTGTAAAATGATTTCTGAAATTAGCAACAAAAATTTGTAAATATTCTGAAAAAATTATGTAATTTGTAAAATTTAAATAGCAAAAATATTTGCTAAATAATAATTTTTTTTACTAAAAATCAGTACAAAAATAGTAAAGAGGGATTGAAAACAGTTTACAAATTTTCTGAGTGTATATTCTACTGCCCTACATTTGCAATACAAATAATCTGAAGTCATTTTTTATGAAGGTAATTTTTTTGTTGTTCAAGATTATCTGAAAAATCATTAGGAAAAGGTTATTTTATTACACTCAGAAAAAAGTTAGTAAAAAAATTTGTAAACGGTTTTCAATCCCACTTTACTATTTTTGTACTGATTTAAAGTAAATATATTATTATTTAGTAAATTTTTTTGCTATTTACATTTTACAAAGTACAGAACTTTTACAAAATATTTACAAATTTTTCATTTTACAAATTTTTGAAAACGAATTTGCTCAAATTAGCTAACAAATTTATAATTTTAAAAATGAGGATATTGAAGGAAATGTTATTTCTAATAATTAAAACTTATACATACAAACTTAAATTGCCTTAAAATGTTACATAGGTTGAAGAAAGGGGTCCGAAGTGAAGATAATTTTCACAACAGAATCATGTCCAAAAATAGGAAATCCACTTAAAATAGCACTAAAAACTTTTTCAGTTCTAAAAATCAGCCCTAAAACAATTAAAATTTGACCTTAATTAAAATCCAAAGTTTACTAAAAATATTTTTTAAAACAAAATGAGAAATTCGTTTATATTTTAACTATTTTTAAAGCCTTTGAACTTTTTTTTTTAATTTTTTCTAAAATATTTTTTGAAAACAATAAATTAAAAAATTTAAATTTGTATATTTGAATTCGTAAGGCAATTTTAAAAGAAATTAGCAGCTTTAAAGTGTAACAAGTGTATTCAAAAATAATTGAGTTATTTTTTACATTTTATTAATATTTTTTTTATGATATAAAATTTTACAATTCATTGAGTTTACAGCAAATTTAGTAGCGCTTACTAATTTTTTATACTAATTTCATTGTACTACACGTCTGCAGACATGTGATGCTTTGTATGGAGTATAAGAGGTTTTTGTGGGCATTGTGGTGTAATGGTTAGCTTGTTTGACTGTTATACAGAAGGCCTCGGGATCGATCCCCAGCAAGTGCTACATCAATTTAGAAAAATAATGTGTATGAGTTATCTATGTGAATGAGTTATATATTACTCATACATATCGTAGCGCCCTCCTTTGGTGTTTCCATAGTCCTTAACCTCACTGAAGTAAAGTAACAAAACAGGGCTATGAACCAAAAAGATTCAGCATATTCGCCAAATCTTCATCAGATGTCGGATAAGAACTATTCTATAATTAAACATCTCGCGCAATAAGTGTTGACTTATTTTTTATCTCTCCTCTATCCCCATTCCAAAGAAAGCAAAACATTTATTAGTAGGAAGAATTTCCTAAATGCTACTTCTCTTAAAAAAAGGGGAGCCATGTGTTACAATAAATGGGAAGCTCTGATATAGAGAGGGACAAAAAAAAGAGTAGAGATGAATAGATGGATGGCTGTTGTTTGGATGCATAATACAGTGGCAGTGGTTTATACCAAATATTGCGAATCTGCACAATTGAAGTATGGAGTTAAAAACAAACAACAGTCGAAAACTGAACTTCGACTATTAAGCACGCGCGCATTCCGATACATAGCCAAATATTTAATAGCAAGGAGTAATAATAAATCAGGTGAATGGCATTTAATTAGTTATTGTTGATGCTAATCAGATTAAAAAATATTTTGTGCATAATATAAACAAAAAAACTAAATCGACTACTGTTTAAAAATTCAAAATTGAAAGTGAGTCAAATTTACTGATTGTCAGTAAAGTGTTAAAAGATTAACAAACTTGTATCTTGTGAAAATTAAAAACCAAACACCAAGATAAAAATACAACAATACGCATTCATTATGGTGATCAATGATTTTTAAGGTCAAACTGACCTACTAAATCTTAAAATAAAATAAAGTTAAAGAAATTAATACAATACATTATTTTAATTAATTAAAAGTGGAGATAGAAAAAAAAAACTATGAACTTAAATAAAATTTTGTTGTTGCAAGTAACAACATGTAGCATAATTTTAATAGCTACAACTTATGCAACATCTACGGAGGCAGCTAGACAACAACAAGCGGAAGTAAATATACAACAACAAGCTACTCCTCCAAGACCATTAAAATATGGTGATAAAACAACTATAAAATTACCACAAAAAGAAGTATTTTCAACCACTGCAACACCACGTAATAGAAATAATGGAAATTCTCCGGCACCAGGGGGAAGACAAAAAGCACGTAATATACCTCATAGTCGTACGGAACGTATATCACCGCTACCTAAACAAAATCATCAAACACAAATAACCAGACGTTATGATACGGCAGGGGGATCATCAAAAAATCAATTGGTGGTGCAACAACATGATATTCCCATAGTGCATAAAAATCGTGAATTATTTAATAAGCCAATAACCCCAACAGTGGGTCAGCAACAAACACAACAACAACAACAACAGCAACCAGACCAGCAGCATTCACAGCAGCAGCAACGACAACAAAATTCAAATCGATCACGTTTTTCAAACACCATTGTACAAAATCAACAACCAACGCAACATTCCCCTATAAATTATCCATCAACAGCAATTGCCAAAACAACAACACATAATAGTCGCCAGCGAAAACCACCACCAACAACAACAACGCACACCATACCATCCTCAATAAATAACCACTATCCCCCAATATTATCACGTAATTCACATAATTCACATAATTCAAATAATAATCATGCGAACATCTCTTCAAATGCTAGTCACCAACAACGCAGCATTAATATTACCAACAATTCACAGCCATTGTTAAGTGTTGCTGCTTCTACTGCTGCTGGTGGTGGTAGCCAATATAAAACTGCAACTAGCTCAAATAAACAAAGAAGCAATTTAAATGTGAATCAGAGTCTTAGTAGTGCCAGTGGGTCAAATATAAGGAAATCTTCAACAACTACAACTAGCTCTACAACACCTACCAGTAAGTATTTTTTAAGTTTATAATTTTGTTTATGCATAATATTCAGTAGACTAGAAATTTTAAATTTAAATAGAAAATTTTTGAAGTAAATTTAGGATTTACATTATTTATAAATATTTTGCAAATTGAGGCACTAGTGTCACTCAAATTATTATCGAAATGAAAATATTTTCTCGACGCAATAAGAAGGCAAACATTTTTGAAAATTTGAAATTTTTTAAATTTCATGTACAATTGTTATACACTGGGTATCCCACATTGTAAGTTCCCATGAAATCGATTACATTGTAAGATCTTACAAAACTTTGTAAAGAGTACAAATAAATTTTAATTTCATAGATGATGTTTTCAAAGAAACAAAAAAATCTTTAGACTGAGATTTAAATTTCAGCGAAAAAACCAAGATAAAAATACGAAATCTCTGGGTGCTAAATACCTTTTGAAAATCATAGACTGGTCTCAGAGTCATATTTTGTGGGCTTGTGTAGTCAAATCTTGTGTACTTATGATTAATTTTTATTTAATAATTCGAATAACTCATACGTTTGTTTTAATATTCGTTCATGTTCTGGAATTAGTGACTAATTCTAAACGCAAAATTTTTTCAAATTCACCTAATTGCAAAAACGGTTTTCTTGAATTCGTACAATTTAAGTGTTTATGTTCAAAAAATAATTTAGCTGTCAAAAATAAAAAAAAACTTGTTTTTACAAAATTTCATTCAGTTTAATACAAACAATAAATTCCAGTTTTTTTTTGAGCGAAAAAATAAATTTTTTCTTTTTTTTACTAACAAAAATTTACTAAAATAGACCTAACGCATAATCTGTTTCCCGGATCTTAAAACGAAACACATTTACAATCGTAAGAAAATTTCCTTTAATTTAAAACGTCACACTTTCTATTGGGTATATTTCGCTGTTTTGAACCTAGCGGGTCCCAGAGGCCCCGGCGCCCTTAGCACCATATAATTATTTTTCTTTTTTAATTCCCTAGGGGGTCATATATATATTTTTTTTATTTTTGAGGGCTGCCCTAAAAAGTAAACTTTTGCCATAAAATTTACATATTTCAGATGTTTTTTAAAAACATATTTTTTAGTATTAAAATAAATGTTAAAATGCACAAAGATAACAGATTCATTGTGACAACCAAATTTTTTGCCAACTGAATAGTTTGGTTGCAGCAACCAAATTATTTGGCTTGGACAACCAAGTATATTCCTGACTCGATTAAAATTTATGGTTTAAACCGAAATTCTGTTGTATTAACCGAATTTGCCACAAATAAATATGTCGGTGGTTACAACCAATTTATTTGGTTGGCAATAAATTCGGTTGTCACAATGAGTCTCTTTTCACTGTGTGATAAAAATACGCTTGAAATTAAAAAAATAATTCCAAATTATATGAGCCAAATGTTTTTTCTTCTCACAACATGTTTTTAATAAAAAAAACACATACTAATTGATTTCGCCCGCTAACCATCTGGCAAATTCAGTTAGTAAAAAACTAGTAAAAGTGAATTCAAGAGCACCAAAACATTTGAATTAGTTTTATTTTTTGCGTTAAGGAATTCCAGAATATAGACAACTATTTTATATTTGACCTCGGCGGTTTTATTACATAAACTTTGCAATTTTGTTTAAAAGAACAAATTGGTAATTAATGGGTTAAAATAATGAAAACATTTTTGCGCTCAAAAATTGATCTGTTGTTAGAAAACAAGTAATGTAGATAAACTTGAACTAGATTAAATAAATTCTAAAACAACACCCATAAGAATATTTATTTAAATATTTTACAACATAAATAAAATATTTAAAGAATTAAACCTCAAAAATTATTTTTATAGTAATTCTTTAAACAGTTTAACTCTTTCGTCTCGTTTAGGTCAAAATGGTCCAATTTTAGAATTGAAAGATTATAATCTACACTTAATACTGCTTAATATATCCTCCTCCTCAATAAGTCCGTGGCTTTTTGATTGAAACACAGTTTTGTTTGCAAAAAAAAAAAATATTTTTCAACATAATCTCCTTTTAGCTCAATACACTTCCAAAAAATAGGATTTTTCGAGGTCCATAAAATCGGCATTGGTTTGATCAATAATATCATTGTTGACGCTAAGTCACTTTCCGTCTAGCCATTTCTTTAGGGTTGGAAATAGTCACTGGGGGCTAAATCCGGAGAATATGGCGAATGAGGGGGCAATTCGTTGTCTACTTCATGTATTTTTGCCATAGATACTAAGCTGTTCGTTGGTGGTCGATTGTAAGCAAACGCGGCAGCTATCTTACGCAAAGCTTTTTCATACCTAAGTGATCGTTCAAAATTGAAACCACTGAGCTATATGAGATGCCTATGTCTTCCACAATATATCGCACATTCAATCTCCGATCGCCAATACCATATAGTGAATTTTTCAATTGTTTTGGGTGTAGGGACCTCAACTGGGCGTCCAGAACGTTCGGCATCTTCCGTGCTTGTAAGGCCACAACAAAAGTCAGTAAACCACTTTTTTACCATTGAAATCGATGGTGCAGTGTCTCCATAGTATTTATCAAGCTTTTCTTTGGTTTGATTGATGATTTTTTTTTTCGCAAAAAATAATGTTTAGTGACCACTCGAAATTCACTTTTGTCCATTTAAAAAAAAAACACGAGGTTGTATGTTTTGAACAGCTGTTAAACGCAAAGTAAATGACAGAACTTGCTCAAAATTTGACAGTAGTCTATTAACAGGTGGTTCTTGATGTGAGCAGTGTTACATTTCATATAATCACGAGGGAATTTCGAAAAGTCACGGACTATTGATGACGCTATATATCAGTTTGTCATTCGATTTGTAACAAGTCGAAATATTAGTGTAAGACCCCATAAGGAATATATATTTTTGATTCATATGTGATTTTAGGTCGAGTAAGGTTTTTAATGAAGACCAGGGCGCGAAGGGTGCTCATTTGTACCTAGATTAATGTCCATCCCCCGGAAAAGTTTGGTATTGAAAATGAGCAAAATCCGTCCAGCGGTTAAAATGTTATGTGTGAAAATGTGAAGGTACTTTTAAGTTTCCTGCACAAATTGGTGTATTTTATATGGTTGGTATTCAATAGATTATTCGTTATTCGATTAATCAAATAATTTTGTCAAATAGTTGTGCGAATAGTTTCGTATAACAAATATACGATGGTTTAGAAATATGCTTTTAAAGACTTTAAACACATTTTTTAAACACTAAAAATAAACAGAAACTACGCCCATTCTGAGATTTTGAACACTTTTAACAAAAGAGCAATCAAAAAGAAACCCGAGCTTGTGTATTGAAATATATTGACATTAACTTATTTTGTAAATATATTGGGCGTATAACTTAAAAATGCTGGATTTTTTGGAAAATTTTGGGCGTTTATTGTGAAACATTGGTACAAAATTAATTTATTACTTTAGATACTTTATCTTGCCACATATGGATTCCGGGCCAAAAGAACTGCTCATATTTTGTGGCCAAGAACGATTTCGGATACTCTGTGAAGCGTAATCCAGAAAGAGCATTCTGCATCGATCGAAACAAGTGGTAGTCGGATAGGACAAGGTCTGAAATATAAGGGGGATGAGGAAAAACTTCCCAAACACTGTTTTCTAAATAGTCTTAATCGGTCTTGCAACATGTAGCCGAGCGTTGTCATAATGAAGCATTACTGCTTTATCCTTTTAGCATATTTCGGTCGTTTTTCGGCCCATGATTGCTTGTATTTAGTACAGGTCCCCTGTGATAATCTGGCCCGATTTCAGCAGCTCAAAATATATGGGACTTTTCTGGTCCCACCAAATAAAGGGCAATTCCTTGGTGCCATGGATATTCAGCCTAGGTGTTGATTTGGCTGGTAAGCAGTGTTTCACATACGATTTCTTACACTTCGGGTTGTCGTAATGGATACATTTTTCATCATCAGTGATGATTCAATGCAAAAATTACTACTTTTTTTGGCGTTCAAGCAGCATTTCGGACATGCGAAATCGTCTTTCAACGTCTCTCGGCTTCAACTCGTGTAGCAACCCAATATCCTTGCAAGTTCTACTTGAGTTTAACAACAATCTTAATCGAGTACTGCCTGCAATTCATCATCTTCTAACTTTTTTGACTGACCTAGGCAGTCTTTGTCTTCTGTGACAAAATCACCTCTTCTGAAGCGCACAAACCATCTCTCGCACGTTGAAATCGATAAAAAGTATTCAGGATAAGCTTCGGTGAGCAATGGATGTGCTTTAACTGCACTTTTTTTTCCCAAATTATACACCCTATAAAAATATTAGCTTATTTTATTTCTCGAATAAAGCTTTTTTTGTATTTTTTTTTAACAATTTATTTTTTCTTAAAATTTAAAGTTGAAAATTTGATGATGTTTGTAAAAAATTTTTTGATAAATCAAATTCTACTTTGAAGCCAACGAACAACAATTTCTTTAATACACATTTGTTTGGCTGGTAAAGTTCCCTGGGACTTTGGAAGAAATTAAATACAAATTTTTCTTGTAGTAACAATTTAAGGGACAAACATATGAAATTTAACGGTCTAATTTTTTAATGTATTGCCTTATTTTTAAATTTTAATGGCTTATTTTACTGTTTTTCGAGCTTTTTTAAGAGCTTACAACAGTGTTTTTAGACCTTTTATTGTTTTTTTTTTTTGGTTTGAACTGAAACAGATTTTATTAAACTTTGAATATACTTTTTGTTTAATATGCAAAGAAAAATCGATAATGAATATATTTTTGAAATTGGAGAATAAGTATTTTTAAATCAATTCACAAGAGGCTAGTATTGCCAATGATTCCATATTTTTATATTTAATCTTGTGGTAGTCCTTGTAAGCCAAAAGTTGGAATATAACCCTGTAGGAAATGTCGATAGTGAAACTGTACTGATTCACTATTGACTTCGTCACCAGTACTACTGACTAATTATGCCACAGCCAACGCTTTCTGCTGTAGGCATTTAACATGTGCGTGTCATTGCGAATCTACACAACTATTGACTAGGTGTTGACATTGGAACCAGAGATTCACTAGTACATTTTAGTAATTATAGTCTACACTTTTGGAACTTTTTACTAAACTTCCACACTAGGAAGGAAATAAGTTTAAACAGGTGCATTTATTTTGTTAAATTAGATATTTTATTAATAAATTTTTTTTTATAAACTTCATTAAAGTACAAAAAATTTCGTGCAAATTTAATTTTGGAGTAGACAAATCTTTAAAAGACTGCACAAAATCATCCACAGGCTCCGTAAAATCTTCATCAGGCTCCACAAAATCTCTAGAGTTGCAACTTTCACTAAAAATTGTTGCCTCTTTCTTGTTATTTTTTTTTTATACAAAATTGATTGATTTTTTTTCACAAGTTTTTTGTAATTTCTTTTGCTCATTATAGATTTTGTTCAAATTTGTATATTTACCTTTTAAATTCATTTTTCTTTATATTTTTATTAAAAACTTAAATTTTGCACATGTATTTTCAACAAAATAAAACAATAAAAAAAATCAAGAACAAGCACTGCTTTGCAGCTGCAAAAAAGGAATGTAAAAAGAATAGGCGCTTTGTGGACATGTCACCAAAAAGTCACCCAAAATAGTCGACAAAAGTGGTGACTTGTAGACACTTGACCCCAGGCTTCCTACAGGGAAGTTTCTAGTTACTTTCGACAGATATTAGATTTTCATTAATAAAATTAATAATATGAAAGAAAAAAGTCAAGTACAAATAAATATGATAAGTATAATTTTTAATAATTTAAAAATTTGTTCAATTTGACCCAACAAACATAAAAAGTGGTATAAAATTTTAAATGATACAAAAGGGTTAAAATCAATGTAAACGTTTTAAGAGATATAGATACAACTATCATAAGTTAGATGCACTTATGCATGCTACATGAAAATAATAATACAAAAAAAAAGTTGTTTACCTTTAAAAGATTGTTTAATGGAAACTTAAGTGGTCATGAGTCGATGCTGAGCATATTAATAATGGTATAAACACAAGCCAAAGCCAAGAGCAATTTGTTCAGAACCAATAAAATTGTATTTAGAGAAAACCCAAAAAAAAAAATATAATAAATCTTTAAGAGTTAAGCAAGAATACGAAAATTTGTACAAAATGCGTGTTACTAGTTAAAAAGTTGTTTTAAATAAATTTTTGATTAAATATTGAATTATCTAAATGTAAATGACATTGACCTAACTTGATTCGTATTTAAGCAAATATTAAAGACGAATTTTTTTTGTATATGTTATTTATAAATTGTTAATAAATGTGGTCTAATTGATTTTATAAATTACAAAATGTTGTATGATTAATTTAAAATGTTGATTATTTAATACAACTGTTTGTTAAATGTAATATCAACAATTAATTAATAGAACGTAAAAAAAGTTATACTTTCATGTAGGCCTCCTTATAGTTTATTTTACCATTCTCTTTTTATGGTTGTATGAAATAGTGCAAGCTATATTTATACCCTACACCACTAAGTGGTCAATATATAATGAGTTAGTGCTGATGTTTGTAGCAACAACAAAAAATTGAATCTAAAACCACCTTTTAGTATACCAATCGACATTTTGATCAAATTTGATACACTAACTAATATTAGCCCAAGAACGAAGCTAATGACTTTGGTAAAAGAGGCCCAAAAAGAGCCAACATTGGCTCTTCTGCTATAACAGGTCAATTGAGAAGTCCCCGGCCTGATACATAGATTTTTAATTAGCCCTAACCTTCAAAAGACACGTGTATAAATTTGACAGCTGTCAAATTTTGAGTGAAGCAACTTTTGTTATTGTGAAAAAAATGGATAAAAAGGAATTTCGCGTGTTGATAAAATATTGCTTTTTGAAGGGAAAAAATACAGTTGAAGCAAAAACTTGGCTTGATGACGAGTTTCCGGACACTGGCCCAGGAAAATTTACCATCAAGGATTGGTACACTCACAATATATTTTCCCTTACCGAATGTAGTTTATTTAAAAAGTAATACGTAAAGTTTGTTTTTAAATGAAGAATCAATTGATTTTCATAGAAATATATTTTTTAACTATTTGAATCAGTCATTCAAAAAACAAACTATAAAAATTTACAGACATTCAGTAGGAGTTGATATTTTCAGTTAAATGTAAAATTTTATTTTTTCTGTTTCAAAAAATAGAAATTCATATAATTCCTTTTTGTTTTTTTTTACCAAAATAGTTTGTATATATACAAAATTATTTCAATAAAAATTACAAGAAATTATTCAAATATACATACACACAAAGCCAATAAAAATATATACATCTGTGTGTGTTGTATTTGTAATTATATACAAATAAAAAAACTTTCAAATTGAAAAAAAAAAACCACAAAAGTAGTTTTTTCTAACTTTTTGTCAGTAAAAATTTGATGGTTATTTTAAACGACTTTCTATTGTTTTTACTTTTGTCGATTATTAATTAATGATTAAAAATAAACAACAAAATGGATTGAATATAATGGAAAATCAGTAGTCCTCTTTTTGATTGTATTTTCGATTAATTTAATATGTATTTTCAGTTGTTTTTAACGAAATAATATTGTGAGTGTATGCTAAGTTTAGACGTGGTGAAATGAGCACCGAAGACGGTGAAAGCAGTGGACGCCCAAAAGAGGATGTTACAGACGAAAACATCAAAAAAAACACAAAATGATTTCGAATGGCCGTAAATTAAAATTGAATGAAATAGCAGGTACTCTAAAGATATCAACTGAACGTGTACATCATATCATTCACGAATATTTGGGTATGAGAAAGCTCTGTGCAAAGTGGGTGCCCCGCGAGCACACTTTTGACCAATAACAAATCAGTGAAAACAAAGGCGAAAATCAATGAATTGGGCTTCAAATTGCTTCTGCATCCACCGCATTCTCCAGATCAGGCCCCCAGCGACTATTTCCTGTTCTCAGATCTCAGCAGAATGCTCGCTGGGAAGAAGTTTTCGTCAAATGAAGAGTTGATCGCCGAAGCTGAGGCCTATTTTGAAGCAAAGGACAAATTGTACTACAAAAATGGTATCGAAAAGTTGGAGGGTCGCTTTATTTTGCACCCTAAATACAAAAAAGTAACAACTCAACATTCTAAAATTTTCAGAACAACTCCTTTTTTTGTTGATCGTGCAGAAGCAATGAAATTAATATAAAGCAGACATAACGGGATTTTTCCAGTTAAAAAGAGTTAGAGCCAATTTACACGTTGAAATTGATTGCATAATTTTTTCTCAATTCCCCTTTAAGATTTGCTTTCAAAGTTATGCCTATTTTAGTCTTGCCACGGACAAAAATTATTTGTAACCAAAATTTTTTTTAAAAAAAGTTATCAAATAAGAAAAAAAAAAAAATTAATTTAATTATTTAAATTTCTATTGGAAATATTATTTTACAGCAAAAATTTATGACAAATTAAATTAGCTAATTTCATTGTCGCTTTCAGATGATAAATTTTCGGATTCACTATTTTCATCGACTGCAATCTTTTTCAATGAAAATCTAAAACACACAACAAAAAAAACCGTTTTCAGGACGTCATAAACGGACCAGAAAATGGGTTTTAAGGAACATCGAAACTGATTCGAATCCGTTAAAGGTTGTAAAAGACTGAAGGTTTACGTACCGTTTTGTGGTGTAAAAACGGAGTTAAGTCCGTTGAAAGCCAGTTATTGAAGGACCGTTTACGCGCCGCTTTTTTTAAATTAAAAACGGACTTGAATATTTATCTAAATTTATCCTATTTTATATTTTTTAAAAGCAATAAACAAAACCGTTTGTTACGGAATCAAGACTGATGAAAAACGGTGAAGTTCGTTTTAACGGCACGGAAATGGTCACAGCAAACGGAGTCAAAACGTAGTGTTTTCGAAAAAAACTATTAATGTTCCGTTTACCTACAAGCTTTAACGGATACCTGTTTTACGTACGTTTTCGTCCGAATTCAGGATTCAATACAATCCGAATTCATGATTCTGTATGTGTCGGAGAGTCCGTAAAATGTTTTTTGCTTTTTTTTACCATTAACACTTAAGTTTACTTAGAAATTGTTCAATTCATAATCCCTTTTCTCGTCAATAGATGAATGAAAACAGTTAAGCATATTTTGGAAATCCAGAATCTATTAACATATTTTGTACAACAAAAATTTAACAGTTTTATCAAATCAACGTAATAAAAACGCGAAAAACTAAAACCGTGCTCACTTTGTTGTTTCGCTTGCCTCTCTACCCCATTCGCCAACAAAACAAGAATTGCAGGCAATAATTGCATGCAAAAAGTACTGTTTCCAATTCGGTTAATCGATGAACCGATTCCTCGATTAATCGCCCCTATTTCGGTTAATGTCGAAACAAATAATTTAAAACACAAATAATTATTCGTCCCGAATAATCGAATAAAATAGGACAATTAACAGGTTAAATTTTTAATATTAAAATATATATATATCAAATATATATTATTCTCCTTAGTTATGAAACACGTGACTTGGTATATTCCTAACAAGCACTATGACGTTACTTATGTTATAAAATAATAATATAAAATTGCTATAAATTTGAAAACTGTACTTTCTAAAAAATAACATGGAATTTTATTTCTAATTTGATTTATTAACAAATTTTGATGACCTTGAAACTTCAGTAGAATTTAGTTGTTTAGTCAAAAATATTTAAGTATTCGCTTATTTGAATTCTTAATTGCACAAACACAAAAAATCGGTGAGGACTTGTTAGGAATATGAGTGATTTTTATATGTTTACCTTTTTAACTCTAAAACTTAAGCCAGGTAGTGAAAGAGTCAGGGAAAAGTGTAAATTCTATTAAACTTTGTTTGTGAATTTCGCAAAAACTATTCATACTATATTTTTAAGAATTTGTTATTGAATTTTTTCTGAAGGCAGCTCTTGTTTATTTAGGCATTTTTTTTATACTGGACAGTGTCATATAAATAAAATAAAAACCAATTTTATCGTCCCACTGTGTTTTACCGGACACAATCTACTTCCACAGAACACGTCTGAAATTTTATTTTTTATCCTAAACAAACACTTTAGACTTAACTGCTGTGTTCTTATTGATGAAAGAAAGACATTTATTTTACATTAAGCTTATAATCGATTAATAGCTAATTTTTCCAATTAATCGACCCGAATAACCGATTAATCAATTTTCTTAATTTTTAGAATAATGACCTAACCGATTAACCGGCAGGGTCGAATAATTGAAAACACTACAAAAAAATCACCGTGTAAATTGGCTCTTAGAGATGTGTACTGTGAATAAATTTATGGAAAAAAGTAAATTTTGGAAAATTTTCAGTTGTGACTCTTTTGTATTAAGGGTGGTATATAGTCGGCATGCCCGACTTTAATTTTTTTTACACGTTTTATATTGTAAGTGTTAATAAAAATAATGAATGGTTGAATGGAAATTTTTGTTTTTGTAATACTAATTTAATAGTCGAATAGAAATTAAAATTTAATAGAAATGGTTCATATAATTTTAAAATCAAGCTGAAATTATAAAAAAAAATAAACTGGATATTTTGAGAAGTTTTACATGTTGAATTATTTATTTGTTTTTCTATTTATAAACGCTGAAATAAATCAACAATAAATGCATATTTTCAAAATTTTAAATGCATATTTATTGAGTTTTAATGCATATTTTTTGCATCTAAAACTATTTTTAGTTCATGAACTTTCTTGTCCTGCACATTACCTTGAATTTTGTAAATTACAAATTTTTTTTTACACGCACCTCCTCATATATTTTCAATGCAACTAAAAGATAAAAATTAAAAAAAAACAAATGACTTAAATCTACCTTTTGCGTTCAATGTTATGTCTTACTAATTATTATAATGTTTTAAAATTTTGACCGCCAAATTGCTAACTACGGTATAACTGATCACGTTTTTCCTTATTCGTAATATTAAAAAAATAAAAGTCATACATATAATTAACACATTTGGACCTGAAGATGATCATGAACTTCATATTAATTATGAGTTAATTATACATTCATGCCCAAAAATAAAACCAAAATTTTAAATCTACATATTGTACATTTTTAGCACATTATTATACATACTAATATAATGGATGTGTAGACTTTAAAACACATTCGAATAAAGTTATGAGCATGAAGTTAAGCGAACTATGACTTCAATATACATACCCACCATCAGATTAGGGGTTTTAACATATTTTTACAACTTTTTTGTACAAATTACCCGCATAGTGTGAAATAGTTTGATCTAAATTTTAGCATTCTATTGTTAAAGTTATGCTATAATGCTAAAATAAAAAAATATTCATAGATTCGTAATTGCATTATTGTTGCATAATTTGGTGTAATGTAAACCACCATCAAGTGTTAAAATTTTAAACAATAAACTTTTAATTGTGTAAAATATCTTAATTGTTAAAAAAATCTCAAGTTAGTTTTTATGAAGTATGTATTGTTTTTTTAGTTGTCATTAAAATTATAATGATTTTAAATTTTAATTTAGCATTTATGCATGTCTAATTTTTAAAGTTTTCATTCGGAATTTCTTCAGGCAGTATGTTTGTGATTTAAAAAAGGCCTTTAAAACAGCTTTATAGTAAATACAATTAAAGAGAATCGATCTAATCAAGAGAAATTTATTTAAACAAAATCTCAATTTATAAAAAAGCTTTAAACGTAGAGAGTAAACACAATTGTGGCTACTTGGCAACAAAATATGTTATAAAATGTAAAGTTGGTATGCATGCTCATAATTTTAAAGCGGATTCGCGTAATATCGAAAAACCAAGTATTTTTATCAAACAATTTATTCTAAAGGGTGGTCCAATCATAATGCATAAAACAAAAAGTTTTTAGAGATGTATCTTAATATTTTTTATTATAATAGAAGATCTATGACAATTAGGTGTGAAACAAAATATTAGCCTCGCCACGGCTTCGGTGGCATACCTCTATCCGATGGTCCTTATTTTCAATGGCTCTGAGACATAATTAAGGTTCAATGTCGTTAATTGAATTGTTTTTGGCTTATTGACGTACACTTTTTCTTTTAAATATCCCCAAAGAAAGAAGTCCAACGGTGTCAAATCACATGATCGTGGCGGCCAATTAACATTGCCACGACGTGAGATAACACGGCCATTGAATTTCTCGGGTGAGAGAGCTATTGGCTGTGTGGCAAGTGGGACTATCCTGTTGGAGCCACATATCATCCTAGTCCATACCCTATATTTCTGGCCACTTCTTGTGTGATCTCGCGATATTGAACACCGACGACGAGTCGAGGTTGACGGCTCTCCTGTCACACTATCGTGAACAACAGCAATGTTTTCCGCTGAATGAACTGGGCGAGGTGTTTTGACATTTCCCACAGACTAGGTTTGCTAAAGTTTCCGCACAATACTCTCGACTGTGAACACTTTTGATCGATTATGCTGACAAAAAAAATCACGAAGTGCTCGAAATGCATTTTGATTTGGACGCCCATTTTCTTAAAAGGCTTCAACAATCTTAACGCGCTGTTAAATTGTGTCCCTCTCCATGGTTGAATTTGTCAAACACTGAAACAAAGAAATGTCAAATTAAGTTGGGCAAAAAACTTGACGTTAAGATCTGACTTCCAATTAACATCGTTCATTATGGTTGGACAACCCTTTACCATTAGTGGTTTCATTAATTTGTTTCATACATCCTCAAATATAATTATTTTGGTTGTTTATCATACAGTATTCTCGGGCATGTTCCGGATTTTACTTTTAGGCGAAAGTCAAAATTTCATATTTTTTTTGTTTTTCCCAATTTCTTTTAGTTTCGTTAGAAATTTAAGTGAATTATAATTGTAATGGTCATATAATGCAGTAAAATTGTAATCGAATCAAATAAAATTTTAAAATTCAGTGTAATAGTTGCCATAAATTTCAATTTAACTCGGATTTGAATTCGCTTTAATTCCAGAACATACCTGTCTATGTCATATATCTTAAAATTATTAAAAAAAAACTCGCAAACAATATTTAAAATTCGGCAACAATTGTTCTGGCACATACTACCCAATAAACAATACGTACAGTTTACGTACCGGTTTCGGTCCGTCATAAACGGAATCCAACTCCGTTTACGTACCGTTTCCTTTATCCGTAAACGGACCAGAAAACGGATTTTAAGGAACATCGAAACTGATTCGAATCCGTTTAAAACCCATCAATGACGGACCGTTTACGGACCGGATATATCGGATGAATAACGGAGTTGTCCGTTAATAGTCCGTCAGTGACGGATCGTTTACGGATCCGTATTCGGTCTGCATTCGAACCGTTTTTTCAACAAAAAACGGATTTGTGTAAAGGCATATTATTTTAATTGTTAATAGCAATTTTTTTAATTTTTTTCTTTTAATTTATTAACAAAGATATTTAAATTAAAATAACAAAACTTAATACCATATTTATCACCAGCACAATTACCATCCATCAATCACTGCGATTGTGGCCCATTAAAAATCATGAAACAAATAAAACAAATATTTAATTTTGGTTTAAATTGCGGTACTTACGATATGATGAAGCAGACAATGCAAATTTGCAAATTTGTTCACATAATTATTTTAAGATGTCGGGCAATATTTTTATTTGCAAATCAACATAATTTTGCACACATCATCATAAAACTTGTTTTTAATTTCATAAATATTTACCTTAGGGATATTTAAGTATACGTTTTTTATTACCAAGCAAATCCAAAAGCAACGGAAGAAAAACAGTAGTCCGTATTTGACGGTACAGAAACGGATACACCAAAACGGAGTAAAAACGTATTGTTTTCGAAAATTCAATTATACGGTCCGTTAATGTTCCGTTTACGTACAAGCTTTGACGGATGCGTATTTTCGGACCGTAAACGTACAGTAGAAGCGGTATTCATGAATCCGTACGTATCGGAGAGTCCGTTAAAATGTTTCTTGGGTAGTTTAATAGATAATTCGACAGTTTTTAAAAACCGGCTTTCGATTTTTCCCGAATAGTTAAAATTTGAAAAACGTGTTAGAAAATTTCATTTTGTTTACGAATCCGTTTAGATAAAAATGAGCCTAGGCGCTCATGATATATTTGGAAGGAAAATCGTCAATCGTCACAAGTATTCCGTGTTCTTGAAGAGACAAGCCATGGATTGTCGACGTGTATTGTTTATCTGCTTACTTCGCAAATACTAAAACAAAGCTAATTTACACAATGAAATAGATTGCATAATTTTTCTCAATTCCCATTTAAAGTTGCTTCCTAGTGTTTTCTGTTTATGTTTTTTCTTTCTAAAATCGAACGTGAATGAAGCGAAAAAAACACGCACGAAAAACGAAAACTGTGCTTATTTTGTTACCCCGCTTGCTTCTCAACTCAAACATGCAAGCAATAATTTTATGGAAAAAAAGCATCGCTCAGGCTCTACTTTGAGATTTCTTTTTTAAAAATAATTTCGTTAAAATGGCTGCGACTACGCTGTAGGTGATCCACTCGGAAAGTGTAATTTTCGATCACTTTTTCAGCATCGCAAATTATACGAGTAATGTTGGCTTCCAAGTCTTGAATCGTAGATAGTTAAGCGATGAAGACATGATCTAGGCAAGTGCAGAACGCAAAATTAGCTGCTCAGCAAAACATTTTCTCAATAAAGCGATGAATAATTTGAAGAAATTATTACCGTGTAAGTCTTTCTATGATGAATTGTCAAAGAATACTGAATAAAAATCAGATGACAGTATGACACCAATTACGCGCGTTATGTAAAAAAACACAAATGACAAAAAACAGCCTCTAAATGAATCAGACTTTATGTTGAATTATCCTAAGATTACAATTAACATTCAATAGAAAACATTTTTAGGAATAAGATATTTTACGAAGAAAAAGATTCTCAGATTCAGAGTTGTTGAATAGTTTTTATAATAAAAATAATAATTTTTCTTTAAAGAAAAATTTCCACATATGTACATACAGGGTGATTTCAACGGTTGCCAGATTGTTGCGTAAATTAAAGAATATTTTTTAGATATTCCTTAAAAAAAATCTGAGATCACAATGGTACGGTTGAAGAAAACTTCTTGATATAAAAAAAACACTTTTAAATTGATCCCTTGTGAATGATTTATCTCTAGCAGTTTTCTTTTTCGTGTAATTTTCACTTGATAGATTAAAACCAGTGACTTGTTTAATTATTTTAATGAATTTATATTTCTTTTTATTCCAGCATCAAGGCCATCATTTCAATTACCAAATTTTAATATATTTACGCCGGAATTTTGGCAATTTTTAATTCCATCTACTAGTCCAGCACCTAAACAGACTACAACAACTACTAAAAAGCCACCAAAAAAATATAAACCAGCTGTTCCTATAACGACCAAAGAAGAAAAACTGAATTATTCAAAACCTAAAACAACAACTATACCACCCAAACAACCGGAGCCCATAATTAATAATAATCCTAAAAGGAATGATGGTCCCTTTCGCATAGCTTTGCCAACTTTTAATATTCTAAGCCCGAGACGAGATGTTGCTGATGAAAGCGAAAAGGATAAACGTGATGTGGAAGATGACAATTTACGCAATCGATTTAATTGTCCACGAGAAAGTGAAGTTAGATTTCAATTATTTCCAAAAATCTGTAAAATAGATGAAGATTGTAAGGTGTGGAATAGAGATGAGATATGTTGTGAAATATTTGGAGCTAAAAGTTGTGTATCGGGTATACCAAAGCCCTTAGAAGAGACCTCACATTCACGTAAGTTGTGTAAATCAAGTGATTGGCAAGATATTAATTGATAATATTTTTCATTTAAGCCATTTTGGGTGTAATACCTCGCAAATGTCCTGACCGACCTTTAGCAGAATTATGGTGGGAGGTTAAAGAATGTGAAACGGATATGGATTGTTGGCCTCGTGTTTGCTGTCCCGATGGTAGAAGACGTTATTGCCGTACATCACAACCCGAATTAAATACAGTACCAGTACCGGTAAAAAGATCTTTTAATTATTGTAAGTTTTAAAAGATTTACAATTAATTATATATGAAATGTACATATTTTCATTACAGTATCGGAATATTTAGAGTGTACAGCACCACCACCACCAATTTTCGATTTACATCCAAAAGACTGTACTTCTACTTTGGATTGCTTTCCCAATGTTTGCTGTCAAGAGGCTGGTCTACGACATTGTAGACCACCTAAGAAATCCGTATTGACCATGTTAGCAAATGTTTTTAATGTAGATTTTGTTAAACGTCTTACACAAAATATTGTCATCAAGTGAAATTCTAACAAAGTTAAAAAATTTTTATTATGGAACTCACCATATTTATTGTTTACATATTTGGTGATTTTCATTGTAGTATAAAGTTTCGGTGATATTTTATATGACTTTATACAGGTTGGTTGAAAAGTTCCTGCGCTTGAAATGAAAGAATACTGTTTTTTTTATTCAATATAATCTCCTAGAAGCTCAATACACTTGTTCCAATGATCTTCCAATAATTTTATCCCATCCTTATAATGGTTTTCCGGAAGCTCTGCAAAATAACCGTCTACGAAGGAATTGTTTGAGATTTTTAAAGAGATAGTAGTCACTGGGAGCCAAATCTGGTGAATACGGTGGATGTTCAAGCAATTCGTACTTTAATTCTTTGAATTTAGCCATCGTCAAAACACTTTTGTGAGCAGGTGGTGCATTGTCTTGATAAAAAATGATTTTTTTCTTCTTTAAACCAGGTCTTTTCTCACGAATTTTTTCATCCAGCTGATCCAAAAGGCTACAATAATATTCAGAGTTGATTGTTTTACCTTTCTGAAGATAATCAATCAACAAAAAACTGATGCCATAACCTTCTTTGCTGATCGTTGTGACTTCACCTGCTTTGGAGCTGAACAACCAGCTTCAGTCCACTGTAAACATTCTTGTTTCAATTTAGAATCATGGTGGTAGATCCAAGTCTCATCCATAGTTATAAAACGACGCAAGGAGTCTATTTTATTCGGCTTGAAACGCTCCAAATTACGCTGAAAAATTTGTTTTCGATTCAGTTTTTGTTGAATTGTTAATGTGTGCGGCACTAACTTTCCAAACAGTGCTTTTATACGTAATTCTTCATGTAAAATATGGAGTACTCGTTCGTCTGAGATGCCTATGGCATTAGCAATTTCACGCTTAGTCAAACTTGGATCTACACTAACCATATTATGTACCTGCTCAATGATTTCTGCTGTGGTTGCAGTTTTTGGTCGTCCTTCGCGTGGATCGTCTTTAAGGGTGGTACGATCACGTTTTAATTTATCAGGCCAAAATTCAACGGTGCGTTTTGAAGGTGAGGACTCCTTATACACTTCTAACAACTTTTTATAAATTTCCTTTGCTTTTAAACCCTTCAAAACAAATAATCTAATGACTGCACGATATTCAATTTTTTCCATATTAAAAAAAATCAATGACATGTCAACTTCAAATGGCTTGTAAACAAAGAAAGAACTGACAGAACGACTTGCAACTTTGCATGTGTTCTCAGGACAATTATACCAACTTGAGAAAAAAAAAAGTTTGGAGCTAGCAGTGCCATCTCTTGGTGAGCGCAGGAACTTTTCAACCAACCTGTAGATTTGTTGATAAACAAAAAAATTTTAGTAAATATTTATTTTCTTATTTCTTACTACGCCGTATCTTGCCTACTTTAATCTATTCTAAATGTAGTTTGTATGTAGTTTTGTAGTATAGATAGAGAGAGACTCGTGAGTTGCACTGTACATATTATGGTGACAAATATTTGTATGGAACTTGTTAAAACAATTGGAAAATATTACAACTTAATATATCAACATTTCAAAATACAATATCAAAAGATCTTCAAAAAAATTAATACAATTTGAGCTTAATTCACAAAAAATTAAATTGATAATTAAAATAAGTTTACATTCATTAGCTTCATTCGCAAAGATTTAATTGATATTGAACAAATTTATAACTTGAATGTGAATTTGAATTTGACTAATTGAATGAAAAAATTTAAGAATCATTCTGAGTTAATGAAGGGTTATTAATATAGAAGCAAACCATAATAAAAAATCACAAATATTTCTTTTAAAATTTTACTAAATGTATGATAGATAACCTCCCAGACTTTTTCTAGTAGAATTGAATTTGTAAATTATTTTATGATTCAAGAAAATTTTCAGTTTAAAAGAAAGAGAATTCATTCACTTGAAAAACAAAAGAAATAAGCCTTTGAATGAATTCATAGGGAATGATATAAACGAATGACACGTTAATCAATTTTAATTAAAAAGTGGCTTAAAGGATTAATAGAAAATTCTTCACTTTAAGCCTTGATTCAAAATTCTTATAAATTTTTACTACAATTGGAAACTTTTTGTATTGATTTTTTTTTAGATGTAGTAAATTGTAGTAAGTAAACGAACAAGCCTAATTTTTTAGATATCTGATTTAGTGAGTTCCTTTAATCGAAATGTTTACTACTTTTAAAACAATTGAAAAAATGTATTTGCTTTTTGCATTGAAAAGATCCAGCATTGAAAAGCCTCATTTGACTTCTCCGGACTTGTGGGGGAATCTGAAAAGCAAAGTTTATGCAAACAAACCAGAAACGCTTGAGCAACTCAAACAAAATATTCGTGATGAAATTAATGAAATACCGCGTGAAATGTATGAGAATGTAATAAAAAATGTGCTCAAAAAGGCTCGCATTTGTGAGGTTAACAGAGGCAGACATTTATCTGATATTGTATTTCATACATAATTGCCGACATTAAATAAAACATTTATCAATATAAGATCCATTTTTTTTTCATTTAATCAAAAATTATAAGAAAACAAAGTAGTATACCTTCCCGGTGGTCACCCTGTATTAAGTTCAAAAGGGTCCTGCAAAAAAACTGATGAAACCTGCAAAATCTCTTTTAATTAAATTGAATTCAGCAATCAAATTTGTTAAATGTTAGTAGACTAAAAATATATCGAAGTGTCAAAGTTTTTTTTTTAATACGAATAACAATAAATTTTTCTGAAATCAGACGCCTACTATTTGTTAGCAAAAAATTCTGTTGATTTTAAAAGTATATGTTGTTATATGCATTCAACTAAATTTTAGTTGAATAACATTTTCTTGCTTTATTTTGTTTACTAATATTCAGCAAAGTTTTTTTCCCGATTTTAGCAGGGTAAATTGTCATTAGCCTAAAATTTATTTCAAAATAACTAAAATTTTGTAGAGTTACTTAGCAAACAGATTATGCTGATTTCAGCAGTTCTTTCTGCAGGACGCTTTTTAACCAATTTTTAGTAGATTTTTCTACTATTTTTACAGGGTATGAGTGTATAATTGGTTGCAATCGAATGAATTAATTGGCCAAAAAGTGGGTTGCCACATATATAGACAAATTGCAATTTTTATTCTTAATCATTTTTATGTAAAATATATTTTTTTTTTAATTCCAACCACAAATTTTGATTTTAAATAAATGTATTTTAGAAAGTTTTTTTTATAATCTAAAAATTTCTATGTGATTAATATCTTAGAATGCAATCATTAGAAATCATTTAAGCAACTAAAAACTTTAAGTTTTGATTTAAAATATTTGGGCGAATTCTGAGTAAATATTTGGGCGAATTCTGAGTAAGCCTCGCGGATCTGAAAATTTGTCAAAATGTTCAAAAATAATTTTTAAAAACTTAGAGTTTTTATAAAAATGTTTCAAAAAGTATGTGTTTTCTGATGAAAAATATCTAAAATCTAATGTTTCTGTAGGAAAATCAACTACACAGTCCTGAAATTTTTTCATGCTGAAAACGTAACGGATCTCAGAATCCTACAGTAGAAGTTGTTAAAAATTATCAATTCTTCCATGATTAGCCCATAATGTTGATTAAACTTTTTATGGTAGACAAAACCTGACGTGCTAAATAATTTGAGAGAGCTATGGTATTTTTGAGCAGAACTATGATATTTTTTTAAAAAACAAAAATTTTTAGAATTCTAAGTTTCAGACATATTTTTTTAAAAAAGGCATATTTAGATACTACTCATATTTTCCTCATCAAAAACTCTTGAAATCTATTTCGTAAAACTTTAAGTTTTCCGAAAAAACTTTTAATGTTCACCATTAAATTTTTAAAAAGTTTCACGTGGTAAACTGACAAAGTTTTTTAATTGTTTAAAAAATGTTCCAAACAAGTAAGTTACAGCAAACACTTCGTAACTCACGAGCATCTTGAATGATTGTTGATATTATATCTATTATTTGTTTCATTGTATAAATAAAATTTATGTAGTATTAGGAAGTCCCACATTTTTGTAATTGTTTTGTTATCATATTTCATTTTAAATTTATGTTTTTTTTTTTTTTTTTAAATAAACACTACTACTGATAATTATGTTACACAAAAAGAACTCTGAGTTTAGTTTTTTTAATCACACCTAGAATTAAAATTTCTAAACATTCATTCATACAAATGATTCTCAATCTCTAAAAAAATATTTTTAGTATATGCTTGGTTTTGAAACTTTAGTTCTTCTGGAAAAATATATTTAGGTACGTATGAGCAATATGATATTATGAAATCAAAATGTTGATCATACGCATCCAAATACTATAAAAATTGATGACGCAATTTTTAATTCTTAGGGCTGGATAACAGCAGCTCTAAAAAAGTGTATTTTAGCTCTAAAAATCAGCTCACAAGGCACATTTACAGGAGGGAAAGAAATAGAGCAAGAATACTACCCAGCAAAACTTTGGTAATGGGTGCGAAATTCTTATGCGTTACCTTCAAATTATAGCTCGTTACCTTTTTCATTATTTGCAAGCATAAAGTAATAAGTCACTCATTATTGATTACGTAATATATGATTTATAAATGTAAAGTAATAATTGAAATATTTTTGAAAATCTATTTTTAGATACATTACTTTGGGTTTTTTGGAAGCAAAAAGGTAATGTTTGTTTGTTTTGATAACACTAGCGAAAAAATGAAGGGCAAAAATTAATTTAAATTCAAAGCAATCAAATACTATATGCGTCGATAGCTCAGTGGGTAGAGTTCTTGGCTGGCAACCAGATTTCCCTGGTTCGATTCCCATCTTGACCACATTATTTTTAATTACAAATAATTTAAATAAAATATTTGTAATATTTTTTTTTTTTATAAAAATTCCTCTTTTTTTAAAATCTATTTTTAGACACATTACTTTTTCCATTCTCGTAACCATATAAGTAACCCCTTACATTATCACCTCTAAAGTAGGTAATTACTTTAGGGCTCATCGCCTATAAAAATCATCAATGAAGTAAGGTGTAAAGTAATCCATCGGCCCCTATGGCTATACATTACTTTACCCATTATTTGGTAATGTGTGGTTTTGCTGGGTACTAAATAGTACCATTGTGAATAATTTAAGCTATTTAGGAATATTTTTGCTCTATCTCTAGCTGTTTTCTCCAGCGTGTGATTGAGGTTTAAAAGCTGATTTTTAGAGCACATTGAAGTGTAAATGAGGCATACATAAACTGAACTCATGATATATTATGGGATCTAATCTGATATAATTCGATATGAAAAAAAGGGTTCATCTAATTGTATCAAATTCTGTTATATATAAATTAATATAATTTTATCTAATTTGTTTTAAAGTTTAAAAAGTAAAAATAAGTAGTTTTGCAACTATTACAGAATTTTTGGTTATCCATACTGGGAGCAGCAAAAAGGTGCAAATGCCCCTTAACGGCCTGCACAACACCTTTGGTTAGAAGTTTGAAATTTGATATACAGTGATTCCATCGCATTATCGGACAAGTGTTTGTGCTCTAAATTAAATAAAAATTATGTATTATATGGGTTTTCCGATTTTATTTACACTCTACATCCTGATCTCTCCAAATGATTAAAAAACAACATTCTTCATGATAACGGTCAAAATTTACAAAAAAAATTTTTTTGTAAATTTTTAGGCTCAGCGCATAATCGGACAAAGGAAAGAATAATTGCTAAAAATGCCGAAAAATATCAATTAATATATTGTGGCATATTATTTTATTCCAAGAACGCCCTGATGTTACCAAGTTTTGGCATATTTCAGGTTCTATGGAGTTTCATGCTCCTAGTAAAGCCTCCTTCAGCTGATTTAATGCGCTAAATTTTTGTTGGTAAACTCTCATAGCTAGTTCCTTCCAAAGATAATCAATAACATTAAGGTCTGGGATCTGTCACGGCGTTTCTATATGTTCGTGGCAGTTATGGATCAACCAAAGTTCACACCTAACGTGTGCTTGGAATCATTGTCTTGGTAAAAAGCAAAATTCTTCGCATTGCCCACGATGCACTATGCTCCATAAAATACAATCGACATGCAGTCCAAACCAAAACAGAGCCTCCTTTATGCCTTACAGTGGCTTTTGTATTTGGATGATTAAATTCTGTATTTGGTTTACGCCACACAAAAATCTTGTTATCTGAACCACACAAATTAAATTTGCTTTCGTAATGAATGAAAGCTATCAATACAAAAAAATATATTTTGAGATATTTTAACATCAAACTATCTTATTCCAAAAATCTTCTGTTTTAAGCAAATACTTTTTAGCATATTTTACTCTGACGTTTTTGTTTTTTGGACAGTGAACCAAATCGGTAATTTCTGTCGCTGTTTTGCCTTTAAAATTCAATTTAACTACCCAAGAACCATTTTTACGGACTTTCCGATACGTACGGATTCATGAATCCGGCTTCTACCGTACGTTTACGGTCAGAAAATACGTATCCGTCGAAGCTTGTACATAAACGGAACATTAACGTACCGTATAATTGAATTTCCAAAAACAATACGTTTTGACTCCGTTTTGGTGTATCCGTTTCTGTACCGTCAAATACGAACCACTGTTTTTCATCAGTTTTTCTTCCGTTGCTTTTGGATTTATTTAGTTCTAAAAAACGAATACTTAAATATCCCTCAGGTAAATATTTATGAAATTGAAAACAAGTTTTACGATGATATGTGATATGTTAGAATTTGCACATTTGTATTGTCTGCTTCATCATATCGTAACTACTACCATTTACACCGAAATTAAATTTTTCTTTTATTTTTTCATGATTTTTAATGGGCCGCAATCGCAGTGATTGATGGATAATAATTGTGCTAGAGATAAATATCGTATTTGTTTGGTATTTGTTGTATTTAGTTTTTTAGGTTTTGTTATTTTAATTTAAAAATCTTTGTTAATAAATTTAAAGAAAAAAAAATTGCTATTAAAAATTAAAATAATATGCCTTTACACAAATCCGTTTTTTGTTGAAAAACGGTACGAATGCGGACCGAATACGGTCCGTCACTGACGGAATTTTAACGGACAACTCCGTTTTTCATCCGACATATCGGTCCGTAAACTGTCCGTCATTGACAGACTTTTCACGGAAAACTCCGTTTTTCATCCGATATATCGGTCTGTAAACGCTCCGTCATTTACGGACTTTTAACGGATTCGAAACAGTTTCGATGTTCCTTTAAATCCGTTTTCTGGTCCGTTTACGGATAAAAATAACAGTACGTAAACGGAGTTGGATTCCATTTATGACGGACCGAAACCGGTACGTAAACTGTACGTATTGTTTGTTGGGTATTGTTTTATATCGACAGTAGAATGTTTTCTAAGTGATTTTTGTAAAGAACTAAAACTGCCTCTAAATCAGAGGTTCCCACTAAATTTCACTTCAAGGACCCCTTAAGACATTTTTACTGGCTGACAGACCTCCAAATTTTAAAAATTTTTTATTTTTAAATAAAAACATTTAGCTGCGACATCTGCCTCTGCACTATAAATGTGGTGATCAGCACAATTTTGTTAGCAAAATAAATTACTTAAAAATTAGTTTATTGCTGAAAAATAATTTCTACAGCGTGAATTACTCCAGCATTGTACGAGGTGCCAAAATTTATTTAATTTTTTTTTTTCAAATTTCTTAGATTTCTTATGAACCTGAATTTGGTAAAGATTTAGTTACACTCAGAATATTATGTAGTTAACTGTTTGTAGTTTAATAAAAAAGTTTTCCGTTTCATTTAAAAATAAAGGAAGATACATTTATTTTTCAAAGAAACATCTATATTAACTTTTTTATACATTTATTCGAAATAATTTACTATCATTTACCGATTTTTTTCAGTTTCATTTATTTTTTTCATTTGTTTGAAATTTAATAAAAATTTACCCACAAAACGGAAACTTGTGGTTTATTTGTGTCCGTAACAGTTATTACAAATTTAAATTTTGTTTGCTGTCTGTTTCAAAAAAAAAAATTCAAATAATTTCAATTTGTTTTTTTATTTAAATTGGTTGTATATATACAAAATTTTTCAATACAATTTACAAGAACTTCATAAACACACATACATATACCAATACATTCACACAAAAAGTATTAATAGCTTCATATGCATACATACATTTTGTATTGTACGAGTATATTAAAAAAAAAAACAAAAACGGAAATAATTTCAAATAAATGAAAAAAACATTTATTTTTTAAGGATTGGTGGGTAAAATTTTGACATTTATTTTAACTGATTATATCAGTTGTTTCTTACGGATGTGTCAGTTGATTAATCAACATTTAAAAATAAATAACAAATGGCAGTTAATTTAAATGAAAATTAAGTAGACCGGTTTTTAAATGAAATATCATTTCTTTTAAATGATATTTTCAGTTATTTTAACTTACAAACTTTTTTAAGTGTAAGCTAGTTCGCACCCAAATTCAAAATTTATCAATTGAGTAATATTGTAATAATAAGATTTTCTAATTTTAATTGTTTCTTATCGAATTTTTAATATGTTTCTAGTTCAAATATTTTTGAATTTCAGAAATTTTGATTTGCCCATTTCTGTAAATATGCAAGTCGAGTTTTTTATTGCTTACTCTTTCCAAGAAAAACAACCAAAAATTTTTGGGCACGCACCTTTTTTTTAAGGAGCAAGAGCCGGATCGAACGAGCTAGATTCAACTCTGCATAAAATATCCCAATAAACAATTTTGCTTATTGGGATATATTTTTCAATTTCAAGTCTTGATTTATACCTTAATTTCACTTTAATTCAATTGCATATCCGGCAATACGAACAATTTATTAACAATTTATTAACAACCATTTTTAAAATATAAGTCTTGTTTATTTTTATTGATTTTTGGACTCCCGATGGGGTTACCACTAATATTTTTTATTTTGAAGCGCAGAATTGTGTAGAATCTTCCTGAAAAAAGAAAAAAAATATAATATAAGGACAGAGTTTAGCTCCAAATAAATGTAGCTAACCTTTTCTTTAAGATCCATGGAAGAAATTAAGATTTTATAAAAATCTTCACAGGAAAATTGTAAATTTTAACAAATGTTTTTATTTTATTTAAATTATTTTTATTTTATTAAATTATTTTTATTTGTATGAACTTGATTTTGTCTGTAAAAAACACTTAAAATAAAGCACAATACAAGTAATATTTAAAGCACTTGAATTTTTAACTATTCAATGTTTATTGGGATATTATTTCATGCGGAGGGTAATCTGATTTAGTAACACTTCCCACGAAAAATTTAGTAATAGCAGCTCATTTATTTTTGCATTACCAATAATCACCTTACCCTGCCCACTGCATTACTTCTTAAGTGAATATAAAGAGTTACTAATCATGTTTTATACAGCTCCTTGCATACTGTATTACTTTCATAGTGAAAATAATGGGTTACTAGTAATGCGTTTTAACTACTTATTTGGCAGTTAAAATCTATTTTTGAATTTGATATTTAAATTGTTAACAAAAACCGCTTTATATTATATGAGTTGTAACCAGTTATTTTTGCCTTTCCTATAATTCGTTATTTTAACCTTACCATTAACTAGTTATTATACTCTCTACACTCAGAAAATAAAGTTAGTAGAAAAATTTGTAAACAGTTTCCGATTCCACTACAATTTTTGAACTGATTTTTAGTAAAAAAAATTATTATCTAGCAAATCTTTTTGCTATTTACATTTTACAAACTACAGAATTTTTACAGAATATTTACAAATTTTTGTTGCTAATTTCAGAAATCATTTTACAAATTTTTGAAAACCGATTTGCTAAAATTACCAAAAAAAATTTACTAATTTTAAAAAAGCGGATAAAATGTTATTGCTAATTAAAACTAACATCTACAAACATAAATTTCTTAGATTAAAAAAAAGGGATCGGATGTGAATATACTGACTCATGTCTAAAAATAGGACATCCACTTAAAATAGCACAAAAAAGTTTTTTTAGTTCTAAAAATCAGCCCTAAAAACAATTAAAATTTGACCTTTAAAGTAAAAAAAAATTTTCTAAAATATTTTTCGAAACAGAAATTACCAAATTAAAACAAAATGATAAATTCGTTTATGTTTTTACAAATTTTTAAACCTTTGAATTTTTTTTTAATTTTGTCTAAAATATTTTTTTAAAAAATTTTGATGCTCGATAAAAAAAATAGATTTGAAATTTCGTAGTGATATTTATAATATTTAGTAAATTTTTTTGCTGATTTTAGCAAACAGATTTTAAATTTCACTTAACAAAATGTTTACTAAAATTTAGTAGCGGCTACTAATTTTTTATATTTTTCATTGTACGTCAGCAGACATGTGTTGCTAAGATTAGCAAAAAATACCGCTGGGCTCAAATTAGCAAAATTTCCCGTAATAACAGCAAAATTTTCAGTTGCCATTACAGACTTTTTTGGTGAGGTACTCCTGCGAGAGATGCCTAAATAAATTCTAAACTAAATACAAATTGACAAAACGTTTTGAAATTTTTTTGAAAAAATTTTAAAATTTCATAAAAATTTGAAAACCTGAATTTAGTTTAGATTTTATTTGGCCAGTTGCACCCAACTAAAATATAAAAGCAATTCAACAATTTATATGAATAAAAATTAGCTATTACTTCGAAGTAATAACTTTTGGTGTAGAAATAACTTTTAACACTAAATTAAAAAGTATTTAACCAAACTAAATTTATGCATTGACTTGTAGAATGCCATAAAATAAAAAAAAATATTAATCTTCTTAAATTTGAAGTATTTGCTTAAAGTCCCCAAAATTTCCTCCTATTAAGAAAAACTATTTTTTTGGATTAAAACAGAAAAAATATTAATCTTTTAAAATTTGAAGTATTTGCTTAAAGCCCCCAAAATTTTCTCCTATTGAGAATTTTTTTTTTTTTTTTGGATTAAAATAAAAATTCAAGAATGCGGAGGGGGCCAAAAAGAAAAGAATTATGCCAGCAATGTGAATGAACCTTAAAACGTTAAATGAATCACAAATGTGTTAATTTGTTTTTATAAAAATTTTAATTTATTTTTTGATGACATTACAAATGTCAAATAAATTTAACTTAATTTAAATAATACATTTGATATGTAAGAATAAAATTATATGTGATAAAATAATAAAAAAAAAAATAAATGGTCATTAGTTAAACCAAATTAGTCTTAATTAAATACAATTCGACCCAATCAAAGAGACAAAATATATAAAAATTTATGTATGTATTATGTTATGCAGTTAGTGAAGATTGATTGCAATGCAAAATCATCCTCTTACACTTTACTTGCTGCAGCTACCTTTGTCACAGCTGCCACCAGTTCCACATTTGCATGAGGCACCGCAACCGCAATTGCCAGTTTTAGTTTGTGAAGAGCATTTGCAATCTAATGGTTAAAATAAAAAAAAATATATAAATAAATTCTTTTAAATAAATGCAATTATTCGATAAACAATTAAATTAAACAAATTTACTACAATTTTAAAATACATATTTGTTTATAAAGGCTAATATTTATTTCTTTTTTCTTTTTATACAAAATTAAAACTTACCAGTTCCACAGGGGCAAGGCATTTTGATGATAATTTATTTTATGTTTTTTTTTTACTTGGATACACTTAAAAGAAAGTCTTTGACTTGTGTTGTTTGAGCAACTTCAGATACTGACTGATGTCTGGTGTTTCCAATGTATGTGGTTTTATAGATATGATTATTGTGTATTTTTCGACTCACACACACTGGCCAAATTTTTAAGCTGAGTAGTGCGGTGTGCATCACATCACATCACACACTACACTCACTAGATTACATGCATTCAATGTGAAAAACACACGAACCCACAAAAGCGAGTAAATAAACCTGAGGTTCGAAAGTATTAGTGTAGTACTGTGTGCAAAGGTGTGGAGTGGCGGGTTGAAAGGTGGGTATAATATGCAGTGGAAACTATAATTACCGGTGAAAATTTCATGTAATCTGTATACTAGTATGTTAGAATAATTGAATGATATGAAAGTTTTCCAAGTCTAGTTTCAGCTTGGTCTCGCTATACATTCTTTTGTATTGTAATTTCAAAACCACAAACAAATTTATCATCACAACCAGAGCTTCGAAGAATTAATTCCCTAATTCGTTTTTTTTAACTAAATAAATAATTTGGAAATGAATTCCCTAATCCTAAATGAATTCTTTATTTTTAGTAAATTTATTTTGAAGGAATTTATTCAGTATTTTCTAAATCCTTCATAAAATTTAAGAATTAATTTGCTAAAGACTTCATTCAAATATAGTTAATTCTACTTTTGGTGAATGAATTAATTCCCTAAGGAATGAATTTCCCATAAATTCATTAAATTTTCGCTTAAACCCCTGAAAGAATTAATTTCTTCCTTAATTCCCTTTAGGGAATTAATTCCCTGAAGAAAAAAAGTAATGTGTCTAACAATAAATTTTCTAAAAAAAATTGATAAATTTTTTATGGTTTAAAATAATGCAGTTTGTAACCTATTATTGTAGCTCTTATAGGTAACCCATTATTTTATGTTTCAAAATAATGCTAAAAGTAATGAGTTATCATTACCAGATAATGTGTGATGAAAAGTCATTACTAATGAAATGACCTTGTAAAAATGCCTCATAACTTTCATTATTTTTAAACATAAAGTAATGAGTAATAAGAGCTGCAATAATAGATTACATTACTTTAAACCATAAAATAATGATGCATTTTTTAGGAACATTATTATTTAACACATTATTTTTATTAAGTAAAAAAGTTAATTCCATCAAGAAATTAAGCAAAAAAGTTAATTCCTTAGGGTTACACATTGCATTACTTTAAACTATAAAATAATTATACATTTTTTAAGAAATTATTATTTTGTATTTCTTTTCATAAGGGAAATAATTAATTAACAAGAGAAAAAATTTATTTCTTAGGGCATTATGCGAAAAAGTTAGTTCCCTAAAGGGAATTAGGAGAAAAATTTAATTCCATCGTAGAATTGAGCAAAAAAGTCAATTCCTTAGGGTTACACATTGCATTACTTTAAACCATAAAATAATTATAAATTTTATAAAAAATTTATTATTAGACATTTTATTGTTTGTTTCTTTGCCTTCAGGAAATTAATTAATAAGAAAAAAGGTTAATTCATTAGGGAATTAAGGGAAAAAAATAATATCTTAAGAAATTAAGGGAAAAAAGTTAATTCTTTAGGGAATTAAGCAAAAAAGTTAATTCCTTTAGGAATTTAAGTTAAAATTAAATGAATTCAAGAGGAATTCATTAGGAAATTAATTCCTCGACTAATAGTTAAATCAACTTGATTAGAATTAGTGAATGAATTCCTTAATTTTTATTTTAAATATTTGAATCAAGGAATTCATTCAAAAATTTAAATTTTTTGAACTCATTCTCAGTAATTAATTCCTGGGTAGTTCTTGTTAATGAATTCATTCCTGGATTGAAACTAAACTAAATATTAGGAAATTCATGCAAAAGAAAAGGAATTAATTCTTCAAAGCTCTGATCATAACAATAGAAGACGTGTAGTGTGCAACGTCATATTTTGTTGTTAAGTCTACTTTTACCAACAATTTTTTTATTGTTATTGATGATAAGCAAATCTAGATAAAGACTTGAAAAAAAAAGAAAAAAAAAACAATTGCGCACCGATTTTCATTCGTTTTTTATATATATTTTACGTTTTGAGGTCTTTGCTTTTTAAAATTTATTCATCAATTTTAGTATATAGACAGCAATTAGAATGTTCATGAAGAATGAAACGAACAAAAAATAAATTGTGGCGGCGAATCTTCTGCAGTTAATAAATATTTTTTATAAATCTTATTTTATGAATAAATACATTTAAAAAAATATACAAAAAATCTCAAAATTACTTTAAGTGATCACTTAAGTAAAATATAACAAGTGAAATTTTTTCCGAGATTTTTAAGATTATTGAGTTTACAAAATTATTTAAAAAGTACTTAAGTGGTCTAAAAAAAATCCTAAGTCTGCATTAAGCTTTTACTGTGGAGGTGGTGGTAAATTTTACTCCCTCTTTACATTTTTATGTAATAGAAAAGGTTTGTGAAATAAAGTTCCAGATCTGTTGAAATTATTTATTTATTTAATATGATATTGGACTTATATAAATATAAAAATAATATATAAAATTGACCAGCACTGGCTGCCAGGGCCATCAGCTTATGTTGAAATTAATAATTAATTAATTAAAAATGTAGGAGCTTTAAAAAAAAATAATTATGTAGAAATGTTTTTAATTTTTTAGTAAAATTAAAAGTGGTAAAATCTACTACCACGTCACGGACTATGCCAAAAAATTTCACCTCCATAGTTAAAGCTTAAAAATATAAACTAGAATTTAGAAAAATTAACTTATTTGGAGGAAAAATTGAAATGAAAACGGCGCCAAAGACACTTTTTACCAATGTTTAATAAAATTTTCCTTGAAATTAAGAAACAAATTTTACTTAAAATTTGGTCAAAATTTCTAAATTATAGGAAAATTTTACTACTGAGAAGTAAATTTTTATTAGAAAACAGTAAAATTTCCTCCTAATTACTTCATACATCATGTAAAATTGTACTGTTAGGAAATGTTTTCTTGGTTTTAAGAAAAATTTTATTTTATTTAAGTTCATTAGATAATTTTTTTTACTAAAAACTAGGACTTAACTCCCTTAAAATAAGAAAATATTTTATAACATCAAGTTAAATAGCACTTCTTTTAAGTGAAAATTATCCTTATTCTTGCTATACAATCTTGTCTTAAAACTAAATTGAATTATGTATACTAATTTCATGTATTTAAAATATAAATTAAATTTCATCAGCAAAAAGGTAAACAAATTAAAAAAATGTACTGCTGGATATCCTGAAACGTAATAAATTGTGACAAAGTCAGATCCTTTTCGTAGTTAATTAACGGTTCTGCCTGAGAGAACTACAAAAAGGGACGCCCTAAGTGATACACGCCATCTATGGCTAAGGAACACTGGGGGTCCTTTGTCTTCTTAAATTAACTAATTTAAGGAAATTGTTGCAAAAATACAAAATATCACAGCTACATTTCTTGTTATTATTGGAAAATGGAAAAGTCATGTTTATTTTATGGGATTTTTAGCTTAACTTTTATTTGACATATACAAATTTAAACTTTTTTATTATTAAGTGAAAAAAAAAATAGTTCGATAAATGTAAAGTTTGATAAGCGCCGTGTCAATTATAGGAAAGCCATTATGCCGTTATGTATAAAATGTGCCTGCGATATTTTGTATTGTAGTCAGCAAACAAATTTATTACATAAAAGCGCAAATTCGAAATTTTTTACCTTTTGCTAACAAAATTTTAAAATATATTTTAAGCTACTTTAAGTTCAATATTTACTGTAAAGATTAGAGATGGGCATGTGAGAGATTTTTTACTCACCCTCACGCACGATCACGAACCAAAAATTACAATCATGCACGATAGTTTTTTTAAATGGTTACCCTAATTTCTTTTATTTAATAATATTTTTTCTTAAAAATTAGGAAAACTAACTGATTATTTTTTTGGAATAGAATATTAAAAATAATTTAAACGTTTTCCAACAAAAAAAAATCCTATACCTATTTATTATTTTTCAAAAATTAGAAAACTTTTACTTGAAAAAATAGGAATATTTTATTAAAATTTTTAAAATTTATCTGAACTAAGTTGCATGAAAATTTTCCTTAGAAATAGTTCATTAGTTTCTAAAATCAAGAAAATTTTTATTATTATATAGGGAAAAATTTATTACTTTTTGTTTTTAATTGTCTGAACTAATTTTTACAAAACAGTTTTTCAAAATTAGAAAGTGGTATACTTAAAAACTGAATTTGGAAATGGCTTTCTAAAATTTAGTTAATTTTACTACTCCCGAACAAAAAATAAACACACATTAAGTTCAAGTACTTTCTCGATTTTAGTTAGCCACATTTTTTGAACTAAATGGGAGTAAATTATGTCCTAAATTTTTTTTTGAACTAAACTTGATTTTATAACATTTGAGTATGCAATTTTCTTAAAACTAAGATGTGTTTTCTTAAAATTAATAAATCTTTATTTAATATACTTATTTTTTTTTCTAAAATCAAGATATATTACTTAGGAAAAATATGAACTATTTCTGAGTATATAAACTATTTCGTTTTTCCTCAAACTTAGGAATTTTTATTTTTTTTTAATAAAATTTTTCTAAGTTTTAATAGAATTTTACTTAAATTGAGGACAATTTATAAACTATTTTTAAGGAAATTTTTGATTACATTTTAGTTCATGTCTTTTTTTGAGTGATAGAACGAGTTTCTTTAAAATTTTAAATAGAGAATCTAAAAGTTTCTTATTGAAAAATTATGCTAAAGCTTAAGAATTTTTCTTCATCGCTCCCTTAAAGTAGAAAAACGTTTGTCAACGTACAAAATATAAAAAATCTAATTTTTTGTTTAATTTGACACAAAACCTCTAACTACGATGTACTGATTTTAGTCGTACGCTTAAGCAATTTTCCTAAATCAACAAGATATTTGACTTTAATAACAAAATTTCTCTTAACTAATGATTAATATTAGTACAAAATTTATTTTTTTTTTATTGAGTATCAAAACTTTTTTATTTTTTTTTTTCAAAAAATATTTTAGATAAAATTAAAAAAAAAAATCAAAAGCTTAAAAATTGTAAAAACATAAACGAATTTAACATTTTGTTTTTATTTCGTAATTTCTGTTTTGAAAAATATTTTAGTCAATTTTTTTTTACTTTTAAGATCAAATTTTAATTTTTTTCAAGGCTGATTTTTAGAACTAAAAAAACTTTTTAGTTGTATTTTTAGTAGATGTCCTGTTTTTAGACACTTCTGATCCTTTTTTTTAATCTAAGTAACATTTTAACGCAATTTAATTTTATAGGTGTAAGTTTTATTAAGAAATAACATTTCCTTTAATATCCACTTTTTTAAAATTGGTAAATATTTTTGATAATTTAAGCAAATCGGTTTTCAAAAATTTGTAAAATAATTTCTGAAATTAACAACAAAATTTGTAAATATTCTGTAAAAATTGTGTTATTTGTAAAGTGGAAATATCAACAAGATTTGCCAAATAATGTTTTTTTTACTAAAAATCAGTACAAAAATAGTAAAGTGGGATTGAAACCCGTTTACAAATTTTTCTACTAATTTTTTTTTCTGGGTGTAAGATTTCTTAAATTAAATGATTTTTCCAATAAATGAATTAGTAATTTTTAAATTTTATCACTGAATTGAAAATTGAAAACAAAACATACTTTAAAGTTATGATCAAGGTTGCAGATCTTAAAAATATGAATTTATCTTGTAAAATTTACAAAAAATATTGGCCTGTTAATCTATTATGAAAATAGTCTAAACTATAGAAAGTAACAATTACTTGCGTCAGAAATACTAAAAAAAAATAAAATCCTAAAATTTTTTTGTTAATTTGCTTTCGTTTAGACCATTTTCGTAATACATAAGCCAGGGCTAATTACGGGCAGAAAGTTTGACACATCTGTGCTAAGAAATACAATTGCGCCCTCTATATGTCAATAATCGTTTAATCATATGCAGTCAGCTCACAAACCATAACACGGACAAAAAACGGAACAATCTGTTCTACTAGCAAGCTCTAGATGGCACGATTCAAAAAGTTCCGTTATTACAAAAATAAAAGCACAATTTAGAGTTCACCATGCTTGGGAATTATTTATTTCTACTGAAATTTGAAAAATGAAAACAATTTGGTAATGTAAATTTTGCACTAAAAAAAACATTTATAATGGAAATGAAATTGCACTAATTATATAAAAAAATTAATTACAATTGATTAAAAATGAGTTTGTTTACAAAAAATAAATTATTCGAACGAAATTGGCCCGGAAAGTTGTAATGCAAACTTTTTTTGAATTAAAAAAAATGAGAATCATAGATATTGTAAATATTATCTTTCTCAATCCGATACCCGTTTCTCTATATCTTGTATCATATCTGAGATATCCAGGGTCGTCTTAGCTCTACAACTGTAATTTAAACACTTAATAAACAATGGTTTGCTTCTAACACCATTGCATACAGCGAATTCTGCAAATAAAACAATTTTATTATTGTTGTGCTGCACAGATAATCAAATTCAAAAACAAAAATTGTAATGCAACAAGAATTTTTTCTTTTGTAAAAGCATAATAAATTAAGACTTATTATCTGTGAATGAATAAAAATTTATAAATAGTTTTATTTAAAATACATGCTACTATCGATGGTGAAAATACCGACTTTTTGGCATAAAGGTAAAACTTATAATGGTACAATGGATAATTGTTTCAAATCGGACTGATATAAAATGGAACGGATAATGAGGCATGGGTAGCACAAAGGAAATGGATAGTGCCATAAGTAAAATTGAAAAAATTGACACTAGGAACGAAATGAAATGAAACAATTCTGGATTTTAGCGGTTATTGACTTGAACATATTTTATCCGATTTTTATCTATATCAGCGATTTTACTTCAATGTTATTAATTTTTCTAACTAACGAATCATAAATTTAAATGGAATTGAAAATTATTGTCATTGATCAATAAAATTAATAAATTGTATAATTCAATCAAAATTTCCCATGCATGAAGTTGAAAGACGAATACGTATACTTGATGTTGATTTAATTTTCAGGCATACTTTTAGGCTGAAAATACTCGCATTGGCTTATATTGCGAATAGAAATTAGAAAAATGGAATTGAAAATTATTGTCATTGATCAATAAAATTAATAAAATTTATTAGTACAATCAAAATGTCCCATGCATGAAGTTAAAACACGAATACGTTAACATGATGTTGATTTCATTTTCAGGCATACTTTTAGGCTGAAAACACTCGCATTGGCTAATATTGCAAATAGAAAATAGAAAACAAAAATATAAGAAAACATTTCACAAATGGATTGTTGCATTAGACACGTTAAGTGGAGATGCAACAAAAGGTGATTTTGCTTGCTGATGTGTTTTTTGAATTTTATAAACTAAAAAATAAACGATATTTTGTAGATCTCACACTGTTTTCTAAGTCTGACTCTTTAAGTACAATAAAGCTAACAGTTACATTTAACAATATTTTAAGATATGTCTTCAATTTAAGACGATATGATTGCACCTCACTATATGAGAAACGCCTTTATGGTGTGACCCTGACTGACTTTCTAAAGGTAAGATCATTACTACTGATACATAAGATAAAATTTACGAAGGAGCCTGTCTTTTTGTTTAATAGATTAATTCCAACTTAATCAAGTCGTATAAGGGATTTAGTACCGCTCAGCCGAAGAACTTCAGTCTCTGGTTGTCAATTTTACATTTCTACAATTAGACAACGCTATGCAATTCAAAAAAGCCCCTTTACAATTAAAAACATAAACTGCATAATTGCTTTACTTTTCTTTATATTGTTATAATTTTTGAAAAATTCAACTTATTTTTTGTAATTATATCTTTATTTTATATAATTATTTTTTTAATAATTTAATAAATATTGTCATATACGCTATACTTATTCTGTACCATAATAATAAGATTTTAAATCGTGTTGTACGGAAAACCAAATCAAAAAAACTAAACTAAAACTAAACATCGCTAAATCGACTTAAAATTGCATAAGGATCACTTTATACTTTATGGGGTCATAGACCTATATTTCGACATGTTACAAATGAAAAACTAACATTAGGGTATATAATTAATCTTACATAGAATCATCGACTACGACACCATCCAGGGCATCCTTTTGTTTTTGCCTATGACGAATTCAAATTTTCAAACCCACCTAACCCCTTAAAACGTTGATTTATAAGCAGTAAATTTAATTTTGTATTTCAAATTATTATTAAATCAATGTACTAAATGAACGTTTGTTTCATACAAATACACTGAATGCTAAACTTAATTCCGGAATTATAAACAATTTTTACTCGCGAATCGTAAATAAAAGAGAAATAGTTCCCGCGAATCAAAAAAATCAAGCTTTAACTCGGGAATTAAAAAAATTATTACTTATGACTGAAATATTTTTTTAAAAATCTCTTTAGCGCTTATATATATATTTTTGGCGGATAGCGCTCTTTATATAAAATATCATAATACAAAAAACTAATTGGGTCCCACAAACAAAAGTCGCTAGTGCATGGGATAAGTATTAAAATTAGTTTTAGTTGAATGGGATGACCAGCCGAAATAAGTAATTTTTGGTCCAATTCGTTAAAAACGTGACTACACCCAGAGAAAAGATTGGTTGCAATTCGACCAAAACCATTAACATTTATTTGTGAGGATTTTTTTTTTTGGAATAACCTAAAATTTATTAATAAAATAAAAATGTTGTATTTGGCAAATTAAAAAAAGGGAAAAGAAACTAAAAATCAATCCTATGATTCAATTATTGGTATTTCCAATCATCTTTAAAAATAAAATTCGTTTAGTATTTTTGTGCGGTGGAAGCAACCATTTATTTAGTGAACATATTAGAAATTTGGAACAATCTATCAAATTTATTAAAAAATTGTCGATATTCAAAAGTGATAATTACAAGTACCGTTATTCTGATCAAATATATCATTTAATTAGGGTTTTAGTAGAAGAAACCGAATTGTGGATTCTATTGATAATAGACGTCACTAAAACAAATTTTATACTAATATTTGTTTTCCTTACAAATTGTTTAAATTCAAAATTAGCCATCAAAATTTATAAGTGTTTGTGGTGTGGTGGGTAGAGATGTAGCCCACTACTCCGAATTTTCGAGTTCAAATCCCGGAAAAGGCAAAGATTAAATTTTTTTTTTTTAAATTAAAATAAAACATTCAAAAGTTAAAATGGCAAATATATGAAAGAAAATTAAAATAAGTTGTGCTGCAGTAAGCAAGAGTGTGAACTATGAATTTGATTGCCCAGGTTCGATATCGGAATAATCTAAAAATAATATTTTTTAAATACAATTTTGTGGAACGTAATAATATTTCTGTGGAATATAAACATTAAATTGTACCACTGAATATTGGCTTTCACAACTAAAAATATAATTTAATATGAAAACATTTGTCGTAACCGCCAGAATTCGATTGGCAACAAATTCGGTGGCCACAACTGATACTGTTTTCTGGGTATAGAAAATATATACAGAAAAGTAATTTTAACAAAAACTTATCATAGTGTATTTCCGGAATAACTTGCTAGTTTGTAGATTTTTTTGACATACTGAAAATAGAACAGGAAAAACAAACAAGGTTATATTTATATAAAAAAAAAAATAAATTAATATGAAATATATTATCTTAAATATACACAAGTAACAACAGGAACAATATTTATTTTTAGCTACTTAAATTAACTAACAAACATTATAGAAACTATTTTTTTTTCTAAAAATTTAAAAAACAAGATTAAATAATTTTATCATTAAATACTTATCATTTAGCATACAAGAAATACATTTGAAAATAATTCAGCTGTTTCATCAAAAGTAACTAAATTCTTGTAAGTATAAATGCAACATATTGTAATCTATTTTTGCTGAAGAAACCAAACAACAAACCCAACTACTTACTACTTGTTGTAGTGGTGGTGCTTGCACAAAAATTCTTAAAACTATGTCCAAGTATGTGCAAGATAAACACCTGCTGAAACAACAGTAGGTAAATGGTTCGTGTGGTGTTGGAGTGTTGGTGGTTGGTAGATTCGTTGGTAAGTGGCAAGTAGTTGAAACCATACTAATAATGTCTACATACAATCGCTCTTTGTGTAATGGTGCGCCTGCGGTTTTTGTGAACTGTCAACCAATGGAAAAACGTCAAATTCTGGGGAAACTATAATAAATCGCCAAATTCGACACGTAAATATTTATAAGAATAAATGAAACACATAAGAATAAACGAATATACAAATAAAATTGTATGAATTTATTAAGTGCCAATATTGGGTGCTCCCTTTTTGTTTTGCAGACCTTTGAAAAACGAATTGTTTTTGTGTCAAGAAATTGGTTTTTTGTAAGTAAAAAAACAATGAAAGGGTATATCATTTTTAAATTTTATTTAACTTTATTTTATTTTTAACTTTTTATTTCCTGAAGATGCTACACAATGGAGTATCGAAATATTGAAAAATAACTAATATTTTTATTAATAAAAAAACAACATTAAGCTCAAAAATTTAGAAATTTGAAAGGGAATATCGTTAGCTTTTTATTCGTTTTACCCATTTGCCAAAAAAGTCGGTATCGCTAAAATCAATAAGAAGGTTTGTGCAATTTTTTCTTCAAATCTACATGATAATTATTTTTTTTTTTTATTTTCACCATCGATAGTCGATCAAAACAATAAATTTTTATTAATTTATTTACAAAAACCCTAATTTATTAAGATTTTACATAAGGAAAAATTTTTTTTGAGCTACATATGAATTTTTATACCCTCCACCATATATATGGTTAGGGCATATATCAGTTCGTCATTCCGTTTGTAACATGTCGAAATATAGGTCTATATTAGTGATCCTTATGCAATTTTAAGTTAATTTAGCGATGTCCGTCTGTTGAAATGGCGATTACGAAACGAAGACACAACCCAGATTATTGGACATCCTCCCGAGCAGTTTGGTATTGAAAATGAGCAAAATCAGTCCAGCGGGTAAAAAGTTATGAGTATTTTAGTACAATTTCATAGTAGCGACTGGTATATAATATATTTTCTCATATTTTTTCACCGATCGCTTAGAAATTAATAATATTTTGTACACCTGAAATATTTTTCACCTGAAAAAATTTTTTCACCACTAAATTTTTTTTTTCACCACAAAATTTCTTTTCACCTAAAACAGTTTTTTAACCCAAAGTTTTTTTCACGTAAAAAAATTCGTTTCCGCATACAAAAAAGTTTTCCACATTAAAAAATTTTTTCGCCTCCATAATTTTACTTCAAAAGTTTTTTACATTGTTTGTATCAAAAATAATAGAGAACATTGGTGGAGGGTATTCAAAGATTCGGCACAGCCTAATTTAAGACTTTTTTACTCGTTTTTTTTGTTTAATTTGACTATCTGTGCATACATTTTTGTGCGCCTTAAAGAAGTTCTCATCTTTTTATTTTATTTTACATTCGTTGTTATGGTAGTGCAACAAAACAGTTATGAAAAATATATTTTAGAACTTTTGTGTGCAAATTTGGTGCATATGCCGAAACCTGTTTCTCGATATCTTGTATCATATCGAAGATATCCAGCATCGACTTAGCTCTACATCCGTAATTTTAACACATAATAAACATTGTTTTGCTGCTTACACCACTGTTTGGCAGAACTGGGGGATCTCAATTACATTTTTCGATTCTTCATTTGTGTAATTTGTTCATATTAAAACCTACGTTTATTAAAACGTTTGTGGGATTAAACTTTTCCTTGAAAATTTTTTTAATACCAGACATGGGAATGATAATTACAGGGCAATTAAAAATTTAGAAATTTGAAAGGGAATATCGTTAGCTTTTTATTCGTTTTACCCATTTGCCAAAAAAGTCGGTATCGCTAAAATCAATAAGAAGGTTTGTGCAATTTTTTCTTCAAATCTACATGATAATTATTTTTTTTTTTTATTTTCACCATCGATAGTCGATCAAAACAATAAATTTTTATTAATTTATTTACAAAAACCCTAATTTATTAAGATTTTACATAAGGAAAATTTTTTTTTTGAGCTACATATGAATTTTTATACCCTCCACCATATATATGGTTAGGGCATATATCAGTTCGTCATTCCGTTTGTAACATGTCGAAATATAGGTCTATATTAGTGATCCTTATGCAATTTTAAGTTAATTTAGCGATGTCCGTCTGTTGAAATGGCGATTACGAAACGAAGACACAACCCAGATTATTGGACATCCTCCCGAGCAGTTTGGTATTGAAAATGAGCAAAATCAGTCCAGCGGGTAAAAAGTTATGAGTATTTTAGTACAATTTCATAGTAGCGACTGGTATATAATATATTTTCTCATATTTTTTCACCGATCGCTTAGAAATTAATAATATTTTGTACACCTGAAATATTTTTCACCTGAAAAAATTTTTTCACCACTAAATTTTTTTTTTCACCACAAAATTTCTTTTCACCTAAAAAAGTTTTTTAACCCAAAATTTTTTTCACGTAAAAAAATTCGTTTCCGCATACAAAAAAGTTTTCCACATTAAAAAATTTTTTCGCCTCCATAATTTTACTTCAAAAGTTTTTTACATTGTTTGTATCAAAAATAATAGAGAACATTGGTGGAGGGTATTCAAAGATTCGGCACAGCCTAATTTAAGACTTTTTTACTCGTTTTTTTTGTTTAATTTGACTATCTGTGCATACATTTTTGTGCGCCTTAAAGAAGTTCTCATCTTTTTATTTTATTTTACATTCGTTGTTATGGTAGTGCAACAAAACAGTTATGAAAAATATATTTTAGAACTTTTGTGTGCAAATTTGGTGCATATGCCGAAACCTGTTTCTCGATATCTTGTATCATATCGAAGATATCCAGCATCGACTTAGCTCTACATCCGTAATTTTAACACATAATAAACATTGTTTTGCTGCTTACACCACTGTTTGGCAGAACTGGGGGATCTCAATTACATTTTTCGATTCTTCATTTGTGTAATTTGTTCATATTAAAACCTACGTTTATTAAAACGTTTGTGGGATTAAACTTTTCCTTGAAAATTTTTTTAATACCAGACATGGGAATGATAATTACAGGGCAATTAAATCCATTACATGTAATTGATGAAATTGCAATTAAATGCATGATATTTAATAACACAAAAATATTCATTATTTCCCATGTCTGGTATTAAAAAGTTTTGAAATTTTTCAAGGAAAAGTTTAATCCCATAAACATGAGCTCAAGTCTGGTAGAATTATTAATATGAACAAATTACACAAGTGAAGAATTGCAAAATGTAGTTGACATAGCCAGGTCTGTTAATTATATGTTAAAATTACTGATGTAGAGCTAAGTCAATGCTAGATGTCTTAGATATGAAACAAGATATCGAGAAACAGGTTTCGGAATAAGAATCTTCTTTCCTTTCTCTTTCTTTTCAATTTTTAATTTTTTCAAAAGTTGTCAGTAGGTCAAACCAATAAAAATGTAACGATATGTAGACACGATGGTCCAGATCAGAGATACAAATCAGTCGATTTAAGCCGGTTAGCCACCGCCAGCCGACACCTTTCCAAAGCCGATTCAGCCGCCGACAATAATCTGCTGAAGCCGATATTCGGTTAAAGAAGAGTGCGAAATGCAACAAATATTTTTCTTTTAAAAATTTATAAGATTTGCTTTTTATAATTTGTTTGTTATTTTTTGTTTATTTATAACGTATCTCCGTGTATTTACAGAAACAAATCATCATCATTAGAAAGTCATCAGGCAGAAAATCTCTTTAGACCCCGTGGTCTTAGACAAGCTAGAGCCTTCAGCATTTGTTTTAATATAATTAAAACAAAACTAATGAAATACATAAAAATATAAGAAATCCTGATAAAAAAAATATATTTTTTCCTTAAAAAAATAAGAAACATATAATCTTGAATTCCTTGAATGTAAATTCGATGGAATGAATTTTCGTGAATGTTTAAAAAAAAAATTCAATCGATTAAAAAGCAAATCGAATTAAATTTTTAAAAGAATTCATTCAAAATGGAATTCAATTTTTGAAGCTCTGATTTTAAATAAGCAAATTGTTGATTTTCTTTATGGGTATTGTATGAAATTTTCGTATAAGGAATTAATTCTTTTAAAATTCTGATAATTTGAAATGCAAAACGCAAAAAATACATAGTTGATTGTTGGTTATTGTTTAGTTAAGAGTTTTAAATTGGCCATGTATTTTTTTTTGTTAAAACTTAAATTTGTGTCATATTATTACACAAGGACATTGCTAAAACTCTACTAACACACCATGTTGCAACACCTTGTTATGGCACAATGATCTTCAGTTCTTAATATTAAATGGCTACCCCATTTATGTTACAGTGTATTTTTTTTTTTTTCATTTTAAAACCATGTTTTGATGTTTCAGTTGTTTGGTTATTTCATTATTTTGGTTAATGAAGTTGTTATCTTTGTTGCAGGATCAACACTTTTAAGCCATTAAACATTGGCAGGCAGGCAAGAAGGCAGTCACTGCCAGGCAGCGTAATAAATACGAATGTGAGAGTGTAATAAGCAGTCGTTTGTGACAGGACACTGGTGCGAATGATAAATTCTGATAAATTGATTTTAGGCGAGTTAATTAATTAAAAACCATGTCTCCCATGACATGGTCGCTCCATATTTGCGATGGGAGAGTAAAGTAAATAATAAATGCATAAATTATTAAAATAATTTTGGTATGTTTTGCAAAAGTGAAAACATAAGATTAACTGATGTTGTGTCAGACTTTTATAATATGGAGGGGAATTATTAAATAAAAACTAAAAAAAAACACATGGAAAATAATTAAATAAATGTTAAAAAAGGTGTTGGTATTTGTTTAAATTAATTAATGTTCATATTTTTATTTAAAAAATCATACATGAGATATTTAACGTTGTGTTACACAAATGTCTGTTGTACATGTGATAATAGAATTAAAACAAAATGTGGAAAGTTTCATTTATTGCTATAAACCCATTATTGCGAAGTATCCCTTGGAAGGGCCAGTCAATTCTTAATTGTTTTGAAAGAAAGTACCTAGCAAAAAAAAAAAAAAAAAATGGTGAGCGCCCCGGTAGGCTAGTTGGTAGCGTGCTAGCGTGGGTTCAATTCCCACCAGAGGCTCTGGTCTGTTTTCGCTACATCGAGCTGAAGGCCTTTGTTGCTAGTGCTCGGTTAGGGTATTAACATATAATTTGTAATTATATGATTAATAAATAAATAAAATAATAAAAAAATGGTAGTCATTCTGTGACTATTACTTCTTTCATTGCTTCCTAAACATCTGTTGACATTCTTTTATGATTTTTTGGTGTTATTCTAAGGCACTTCCAAAAGCATTCATGTGTTCATAATTCAAATGTAGAGATCTGGATATAAACCCGATGCATATCTTAAAAAATCACATTTCATTACTTCTACAGCATAAGTTATAGTATAGGGTGTCCCAAGAAGAACGCAATTTTTAAATCTGGCAGCATTCGAAGTGTCATTGTTTGACATTTGAACAATTGTTATTGCTTGCTAGTAGAAGGTACGAGGTTAGTAAAAATGGAGCGCTACACGAATGAACAACGCATTCTCATTGTGAAATTGTTTTACCAAAATGGTGAAAGTTTTGCGGCTACAGTTCGCAAATTGCGATCAATTTGGGGTCACAATAATGCTCCAAAAGAGTCAACTGTAAAGAGATTAATGGATAAATTTGCCGAAACTGGGGGTGTTAGTGATGTAAAGACAACAACGCGCCATCGACCAGGTCGATCGACCGAAAATGTCGCAGCTGTACGTGATGATGTCGCTCAAACTCCATCCACCTCAATTCGACACCGAGCTCAGCAAATTGGTGTCTCCAAATCCACTTTGCAGCGAATTTTGACGAAAGATTTGCATCTTCGTGCATACAAAGTTCAATTGACTCAGGAACTGAAGCCAGCTGACCATGGACAGCGAAGGAAGTTCGTTAATTGGTTCAATAGGCAGAATTGTCGCATTTGGGGTGAGGAAAATTCTCGAGTGATTCACGAGAAGCAAATGCATCCTCAACGTGTCACTGTGTGGTGTGGTTTTTGGGCTGGAGGAATCATTGGACCTTTTTTTTTATGAAAATGAGGCAGGTCAAGCGCAAACAGTCAATGGTGTTCGGTATCGTGAAATGATAACTAGTTTTTTGTTGCCTAGAATTGAAGAAATGAATGTGGAGGGCATGTGGTTCCAACAAGACGGCGCCACATGTCATACAGCCAGAGAAACAATTCAATTGCTGCATCAGTCATTTCCCGGTCGTGTTATTTCGCGTTTTGGAGATCAGAATTGGCCGCCTAGATCATGCGATTTAACACCATTAGATTTTTTTCTTTGGGGTTTTTTGAAGTCGATGTTTTACGCGAATAAGTCGACGACGACTCAAGCCTTAAAAGAGGAAATTGGACGCTGCATTAATGAAATACCGCAGCATTCATGCAAAACGGTCATTGAAAATTTCATTAAAAGATCGCGTGCATGCCAGCAAAGTCGCGGCGGCCATCTGCACGATATACTGTTCCATACATAACCTCATTCTGTCTACTTTACGATATAATAAAGTTTCACGATTTTTTTTAAATATCTGTGTTTTATTTAAAATTTAAAAATTGCGTTCTTTTTGGGACACCCTTTATATCGTATATTTTTTGAATTTAAAGCAATTATTCGAATTGAAAAAATTGTTCTGATGAATTCTTTTAATTTTTTTATTTAATAATTTTTTATATTTTAGTTTAAAATTTCATGATGGTTAGAATTTATGCAGTTTTGCAATTTTTATAAAAGTTTTGAAATATCAAGAAAAACTGATTTTTTTAACCTTTAATTGAAACTAGCTGGCCTGTTATTTGCATATTTTCAGCCTTAAATATTTATGACGACCCAATCTGTGCATTTTTGCATTTTTGCATTATGTTTATTGTTTAACACTACACCATTTCCAGTTTTAATTCAGAATTTATCAAAATAATTTTAAAATTGTGTAAAAATTATTTCAAATTGCCAAAAAAATGTTTTAAAATTGTGCAAAAATTATTTAAAATTGTTCAAAAATATTTTAAAATTGTCCAAAAATGTTTCCAAATTGTACAACCAGTTTTTAAATTATCTAAAAATATTTTAAAATTTGTCTAAAAACTCATTAAAATTTTTTGAAAAATGTTTTAAAAATGCTTTTTCACTAATGCAGAATTATTTATTTGTTTTAATAAAGAGTATTTGTATATCAATGCATAGATTTCGCTTCTTTAAACTTATTTTTCTGCATTCTTATGAGTTAAATTTTAATCAAAGCTTAAATACTACAAAGTATATGAACATTTTTCACTTATGCATCAGAATACCTAAACATTGTATTATCATTGCTTCCTTAGAGTAAAGTATGAGTAATGCTAGTAGCTACATTTGAATACTTCCATCCTATGACACGCTAATGTTAAATTCATCGATGAAACCATCAGAAAAGAAGTGATGCCTTTGCCATAGTAGTGATGCTTTTATTGCTTCTTTGGCAGCTTCATTTTTGCTGGATAGGTTATGATTTTTTTACATTAATTTTTATCGTTATGATACACGCAGAGAAAAAACATGGTTGCAACAAGATCACTGCTACTATATTATGCTTGCTGCATTCGGGCATGGTTGTCACAATCAAGTTATTGGTTTATAAATCAGTTCTAACTATCAATATGGTCCCTACCATCATTATTATAGTAAATACTTTATTATTTCATGATTGTCACTTTATATGTTATAACATGATTGGTTGTAATCATACTGTGGTAATAAAAATTCTAACTCTGAAAAAATATGATAATTATTAAAAATCAATGTATAATTACACTGTCCAACAGCATTTTTGGAATTAATCGTAAAGAGCTTTTTTTACAACATTGGTGTCTTTGGTGACCCCCACTGAAATTTTCCGGCAAACATTTTCGTAGAATATTTTAATCCTTAAATGTCCTTTTTTAAAGGATATTTTTTGATTTTCTCGAAAAAAGGGTCAAATTGACCGATAAAGAGACCAGTTAGAGGGTTAAGATCTTCCACAAAAATAATCCTCATACAATTCCACAATACAACTCTGACCATAAGAATTCTCTTAGACATTAACTTACAGCATTTTTTTCATATAGTATAATGCTCTTTTCGACCAAAAAAATGAAAACTTTGACCAACTTTAAAAAAAAACTTAGACGTGCTGGACCATAAGTTTGTTCTACAAAAATGATCTACTCAACATACCCTTTCAGAATTATGGGGTCGCTATTCTGTTCCATTGAAAAAGTCTTAATTTGTTGGACAGTGTTATAAATCAAATAAAACATGACTTCGACTGTCTTGTTTTTATAAAAAGAAATTCAGTCATCCATATAAAAATAATAATACAGGGTGTTCTTTACTGGTTAAGAACTTTTATTTAAAATAAATCACAGTTACAAAATTAAAAAAAAAAAAATTTCTTCCAATTGAAAGTATATTTAATGGTAATAAGAAATTTAAATATTTATCCCTTGTATAGACAAATTTATGAGCAAAAGTGGCGAAATTTCTTCTACTGGTCTACATTTGCAATATACTGTTAAATGAAAGTCAGTTTTTATGAGAATAATTTTTTTTGTTCAAGATTATCTGAAAAATCATCAGGGAAATATTATTTTATCATGACGGAAAAAATATTTTGGCTGTTACTTTTAGCCGAATAAAAAATTTAAAATTAGTTTTTCCGAATGCGCTTAAAAAAAATGTGGTTGCGGTACACATGTGTACAAAATTATTTTTTAAAACTAAATGCCAAATAATAAGCTCCCAGCTAAAAATTTAAATAAAATCATTTAGTAAGTCTTTATGTGTTTTATTTTAAATAACAGTTATTAAGTTCAAAGTTCTTATTTTTGAAAATGCCTTATACATATAACATTATAATTTACATTAATCAATTCATTGTCGAAAAAATTCATTGTCAAAAAGAGTGTATATAAAATACAATTTTTTTTTATTAATTAATTTCTTCTAAACTAACAAGTTTTTTTGTGGAGAAGGGTGCTCAGAATATTAATAAAATAACTTTTTATAAGAACAAGTCTGTAGAACCCAAGAGCTGTTTTGTACGAAAAGGTTTCTTATCCAAAATACTAGATTTTTAGGAATTTTTTTGATAGAAACATTTTTAGATTCTATGGATTTTGGCTTAACCTAAAATTCTCAGATTCTGCAAACTGTTTCTTAAATAAAAATTCATTTAGTGAAAATATTCTAAGGCATTTTTTTTAAATAAAAAATTCTTAAGTCCTGAGGACTTTTCATCCTAAAAAATACCTAGATTCTAAGGACTTTTTCTAAATGAAAAATTTTGAAGACTGTAAGGCCTATCTAAAAAAAATCTTTAAAATGTCCTTGGAATCTAAGAATTTTTGTATTAGAAAAAAATCCATAGAATCTAGTTTTTTTTTCATAAAAAAGTCCTTTCTATCAATTTTTTTTCTTTAAGAAACACATTTTTTAAACAAAAATATTCTTAAATTTAAAGAACTTTTTCATAGTTTTGAATCATAATATAAGTGAAGGCACCATATAATGTTAAAATTATGGTTATTTTATTATAATAATATTATAACTATATTATAGTACAACTATAGTTGGCACAATCATAATCCCAACAGTCTCTTGAAGTTCTTTAAGTTATTCAAACTTTTTTGGCCTGATTTTACAGTATTGCGTTCAGAGCAAAAAAATAAATTTTTAATTCATAAATTTATTTCTGAACTTACATCTAGAAAAAAGCTTTTTTTGGGGGCATAACTTTACAAAACTATATATTCCAATCGGTACACTTATAATAATCCATGCATAGAATTACAAAAAATTATCAAAAAATAACAAAAATTATTATTAATTTCGTATTTTGTATAATATTTCTCATCGAGCTAAAGATCTTTTATTTATAAAAAATTAATTATTAATATTTATAAAAAATTAATCTTTTATTTATAAAAAATTAATAATAAATATTTATAATTAATTGTTTATAAATAAAAGATCTTTAGCTCGATGAGGAATATTATACAAATCAAGAAGATCGAAGAAAACTAAAAGAATTATAATTTCTTATATTAATACATGGATTATTATGAGTGTAATTAAAATAACAGCGCAGTTAACAGTATAAAATAGATAGTTTGAAGGTTTGATAACAACCTCAAATTAAATAAAAACAATTTAATTATCATTCTTGAGTTACCATAATTGGATTGAAAATATCAATGTCGAATTTGTTTATAATGCTTAAAAAAATTGCAAAATAAATATTAAAAAAAAGGAGAATTAAGAGCCAACCTTGGACTGATAAAACTCTGTTTTTGCTGTCCCAGCTAAATTGAATTGAGACAACTGAAATTAGTTTAGCACAATCGAATTTTCGGTTGAGATTTGATTAAATCCAATTTCGGTTGAGATGACAAATGTATGGAGAAAAAGAATGTGCACTCAGAGAAAAGATTGGTTGCAATTCGATCAAAACTATAATCATTTATTTGTAAGGATTTTTTTATTTGGAATAACCATTAATTAAGCAAAAATGTTGTATTGGAAATTAAAAAATGGGGAAAGAAACTAAAAATAAATAATATTATACAACTTTTGGTATTTTCAATAAACTTTAAAAATAAAATTCGTTAAGAAACCATTTATTTAGTGAATAATTAGAAAATTGATACAATCTATAAAATTTATATTAAAAATGTCGATATTCAAAAGAGATAACTACAAATGTGGTAACCCTGATCAAATATATTTTTTAATTACACTCACCAAAAAAAAACTGTAATGGCAACTGAAAATTTTGCTGTTATTACGGGAAATTCTGCTAATTTCAGCCCAGCGGTATTTTTTGCTAATCTTAGCAACACATGTCTGCTGACGTGTAGTACAATGAAATTAGTAGAAAAATTAGTAGTCGCTACTAAATTTTAGTAGACTTTTTGTAAAGTGGAATTTAAAATCCGTTTGCTAAAACCAGCAAAAAAAAAAAATACTAAATGCTATTAATATTAGTACAAAGTTTTAGATTTATTTTTAATTATATTTTTTAAAAGATGTTTTATACAAAATGAAAAAAAAATCAAAGGCTTAAAAATCTTAAAAATTCTTAAAACATAAACGAATTTATCATTTTCTTTTAATTTGGTAATTTCTGTTTTGACAAATATTTTAGTCAATTTTTTTTTTTACTTTTAAGGTGAAATTTAAATTATTGTTAGGGCTGATTTTTAAGTGGATGTCCTATTTTTAGACATGAGTCGGTATCTTCACTTCCGATTCCTTTTTTAATCCTATGTAAAATTTAAGGGCAATTTAAGTTTGTATGTATAAGTTTAAATTATTAGAAATAACATTTCCATCAATATCGACTTTTTTAAAATTAGTAATTTTTTTTTGCTAATTTTAGCAAAACGGTTTTCAAAAATTTGTAAAATGATTTCTGAAATTAGCAACAAATATTTGTGGCTATTCTGTAAAAACTCTGTAATTTGTAAAATGTAAATAGCAAAAAGATTTGCTAAATAATAATTTTTTTTACTAAAAATCAGTACAAAAATAGTAAAGTGGGATTGAAAACCGTTTACAAATTTTCTACTAACTTTTTTTTTCTGAGTGTAGGCTTTCAGTGGAAGCAACCTAATTGTGGATTGTATTGATAATAGACGCCACTAATGTTTGATTTTGATAGACAAATTTTATACTCTATTTGTTTTCCTAACAAATTATTTAAATTTAAAGTTATCTATCAAAGTTTATAAGTGTTTGTGGTGTAGCGGGTAGAGAGGGAACTCAGTACTCCAAACATTTAAATTTTTTTTTTATTAAAATTAAATATTGAAATGTTTAAATAGCAAATAATGCAACTAAAATTAAAAGCAGTTGTGGTGCAGTAAGTAAAAGTGGAAACTATGATTCTGAATGTACAGGTTCGATACCGGAAAAATTGAAGAAATAAAATTTTTCTTTAAATAGAATATCGTGGAACGTAATAATATTTATGTGGAATATAAATATTAAAGTCAACAACTAAAAATATAAATTAATATGAAGACAGTTGTCATAACCGCCAGAATTCGATTGGCAACAAATTCAGTGGCCACAACTGATACTGTTTTCTGGGTGTAGTTCGATCTTTTCTCCTCATACATGGGACCAATTAATTGAGCATTTTATTAGCATTGCAGTTTTATCCTTACTCTATGAAAAAGATGCCTCAGTAAATACTATTTAAAGTAAACCATACTAAAAGAGAAAATTTAATGAAACGTCAAGATAAGTTTTTCTTAAACTTATTATAAAAAAAAACCAAAGTGTTAATTATACAAAGCTACTTGAAAGATTTTCAGTGGTACTAATTATCAACACTGATAAGAATAATTAACCAAAACAGAGAAGAATGAAGAAGGTCTACCACCAAAAATATCTCAACCATAAGTATTTTGGACAAATATGTACAATAAACACAAGATTAACGATATGGTACTCTAAAATACACAATACGATCAATATAGAAGACAAACAACATTTAAGGTTCTCTTAGAGAATACATACGGGTATGACGATCATCTTGTACATGTATGATAAATTGAAAAACGAAAAAACTAAAAAAAATAAACTGTTTTATTAAATAAAATTGGCATAAGATTTCATATACGCCTTTGGCTTGAATTTATAAAGTTTTGGATTATAAAACTACAACAGCCAAACATCAAACAACAGATTGTCCACGACAACTCTTTGGCCATGGATTAATTGGAAGCTGTTGTTTGTGATCTCATATAAGCGATAATAATGACGACAAAAATAACCAAACGATGAAATTGAGGATGAGGAGACAGAAAAGACGAAGGTGGTGGTGCCAGGCAGTTTCTAGTGATGCGACGAAACATTTCAATCAAGTCATGTTTTATGTTTGTCCATTTCTTGTTGGTTGGTTATATTAACGGTTGTATGTTTTATCAGAGACCAATTTGAAGAGTAAAAGGAGTTGTTCATCCTCCTCATCGTTGTTGTTGTTGTTGTCGTCGTCATCTAGATGTGTGTATTAATGGCGTAAAGCGTAAAATCGTTGACAGTAACGCGTTGTTTGTAAAAGATGATTTATTGCTGATCGTGATAAGTTCACGAGAGACAACAACGAAGACGCGACATCAACAAAATTGTATTTTTCTTGTATGCCAGACCAGAGAGAATCTTAAAACAAATATTAAGAAAAAAAAATCCACCAATTATGCATAAAAATCGTCTCAAAGGAATATGCAACATTTAACTTATAGAACCTCTTATCAGGTTTTTTTATTATATGTTAGTGCAACGCTAAAACGAAAAATAAGTATATGTAAGTCTGTCTCTGTTTTTTTTTTATAAATGAAGACCCTCCTTATCTTATTACTACATCAGCGCTTACAAAATTGTATCTTGTTAATTATCAATCAATCGCTAATTACCGATAGTAACGCGATTGTCATCTTGAGACTTAGTTTGAGCAACACAGCGAAGTAAAAAAATAAAAATTGAATCTCGAAATTAACAGAGTTTCAAGTTACCAAAGTAATGTTGCTCAATTAAACTATATTCTCTACTTAACTATGTCTTGTGTTTCTTTTTTAGTTGTACAGGATAAATTAAGCAACATCAACCATTATGTAGGTTTAGTTTAACTAAAATTATTGGTAATGACCGCCTTTCTAGCAAATTTTTTATGCTGCAGTTTCTTGAAACTTATGGGAAGTTCAAACTATACAAAAAATCCTTTAAAAAATGCAACTTTAGTCGGCGTTTAATAAAATTGACAACAACAACGAGAAGACGACTACGACAAATGAGACCTACCTTTATGAGACAAAACAGTTTTTTTTGTTATTCCAGTCCTTCCACATCTAGGCTTACTGCACTTACTTTCCCAGCAAAAACATGGTAATAACTGATGTGTAGATTACTATGTAATGATAGGTGGTTACATTTTTCATTACATTAAAATACAAAATAATGGGCTACTGATAATGGCTGGTAGAAGTACTTATATGTTCCCTCAAAATAATGATGTACTGGTAGTTTCTGAAATAAGTACCGAATACGTATGGCTGTTTCTTTAATATTTATTGATTAATTTGTTTTGAAAAATTATAAAATAAAATAGAAAATTATCTGCTGTAAAAAGCGACTTTGCAAAAATTTTAATATTTTAAAGGATTTCTAATGTTAGGTAGCATTGCATCTATATATAAACCCTGCGGGAAAAGGACCTATCCCGGGACATGTCACGTGACCGGTTCATTGTGATAGGGATAGGTCATGGGACCGGTCACTTTAACATGGGTTTGTCCGGGTCAATTGCCCTCTGTGACATGTCACATAATTGGTCTTAAAGAACATGTCATGACTTTTAAACCGGTCACGTGGTAGGTACTTTAAGAACTGGTCCCCTTGTCACCTATGTCGTGATATGTATTTTTCGAACCGGTCCAGTTTTCACCTGCCACGGGACAGGTCCCGATTCCCAACTGACCCCTTTTTCCCGCAGGGAATTTACATTTTTGAATGCAAAAAATTGATATTTTAATTAATGTTTTTGAATAAATTCAAATACAAATTATTCTTATCTATTTATTTAAGTAAAAAAATTTTACTTAAGTAAGGTCCACTATTATTTTGGTAAGAGTAACTACTTACTTTACTGTTATAAGTAACCACTTATTTCTTCACTATGAGTAACCAGGCTGGTAACTCATAATTTTTACTTTTTTCGTAAGCGAGAGGGTAATGACCACCCTTGAATTTTGGAACATTGCGAACAAAAGTAATTAAGCGAGTAAATAGCCTGGTAACTAGTGAAACCCTTTGTGTGCTACTTACTCCCTTAATTACTTGGTAATGTCTGTTTTTGCTGGGTTTATTTACCTTTGACATCATCGTCATCATTGTCCTTTTTTATACAATGGTGATAAATAATGCATGCTCCATAGATTTTCTTTACTATCGAAACGATTGGTTAATTTGAGGTTTTTAACTGTGATGCCAATATTTTAAGCAAAAAATGCATTCCAAAAAAGCTCTAAATTCAATTCAAAAGCTCTAAATTCAATTCAATTCAAGAAAAAAATTAGCAAATTTTCAATTAAAGCTCTATATCGATCGCTTAATGTAGAAAGACCCTAACCAGATTTTTTTTTTTTAATCTCGACTTTTATGAATTCTATAAGACCACTCTAAAATCAGTTAACTGTGTTATAAGACGTACAACATATCAGTTGCGTTGGCTGAAAGTGCACTAATAAAAATAGTGAGTAGACAAATTTGTTAACGGTTTTTGATCCCACTTTATTATTTTTGTACTGACTTTTAGTACAGAGTGTTTTCTATGTTTCAGGTCGATGTTTTTTGACCGCCATTTCTGTGTGGTTAACATTTATCAGTTTGTATTTGACAGTTGTGCAGAGCAGTTGATAACAGAGAGCAACATATAATATGCAAACTCCTTCTCGTGTGCGTTTTTTCGAAGTATTTATCGAAACTATCAAAAACCCCTTTAGAGTTTTGATAGTTAAGCTGCCATTCGGATTTTATGGCCTCATGTATATATTGGCTAAAATTTTATAATTCCAAAGAACATGCAATTATTCTCACGGCTATATCTCAGAAGCCAATTGGGATTTTGTTTTCCTATCTTCGAAATAATTGTAGATAAAGAGTAGGAGAAAAAAAGTGTTAAACAAACTTACCCGAAAAACTGCAACAAGTGTTCTTAAATTGCTAAAATGTCAAAAAAAAAACATAAAGGTAACTTAAGAAGAGAATTGATAAGACTTGAAATTCCTCAATTAACACCCCAACGGTCTTAACACCCTAGTATTTTACGAGAACATTTTTCCGGTCGCATTATGTCAAAAAGAGGAGATTTCGATTGGCCCCCTGGATCTCTTTACTGCTCTCAACTACTTATTTAAAGGGAAAGGTCTACGGCAACAAGCCATATGCTCAATAACAACATTATTGAAGAATTTGGAGCAATAACACCCGTAATATGCCAAATTGAATAAAATGTTAATAAAATATATTGTACCGTTTAAAATTTTTAAAAAAATTAAAGATCGGCCTGCTGTCATGTTATTTTTGTTTAGTATTGTTTGGCATTTCATAATGGAAAGACTTACGCCTGAACAACGTTTACAAATCGTTCAACTTTATTACGAAAATTCACGTTCTGTGAGGAATGTGTTTCGTGCACTTCGCTCAACTTATGGTCAACATAATCGGCCTACTGAGCGTACTATTCGCAACACAAACAAATAAAATTGCCGCATTTGGGACGAAGAACAACCTGAAGAGATTCAAAACTGCCGGTGCGAACGTAACCGTCAATGGCGACCGTTATCGTGCCATGATAACCGACTATTTGATGCCCGAAATTGAAGCTCGTGATCTCGGCGACATTTGGTTTCAACAAGACGGCGCCACTTCCCACACATCGCATCAATCAATGGATTTATTGAGAGAACTCTTCGGTGAGTACGAAATTTCACGTTTTGGGCAGATCGATTGGCCACCAAGATCATGTGATATCACACCGTTACACTTTTTCCTGTGGGGATATGTTAAGTCTAAAGCTTATGCGGACAAACCCGCTTCGATTCAGGCCTTGGAGGAAAGCATCACGCGTGTCATTCGCCAGTTACCAGTTGAAATGCTCGAACGAGTCATCGAAAATTGGACTCAACGGATGGACCATCTGCGACGTAGCATCGGCCAACATTTGATAGACACAATCTTCAAAAAATAAATGCCAAAGAATGTTCTTTCAAATGATAATAAACATTCCCCATTAAATTTGAATTTTCTGTGTTTTTTTCTTTAAAAAAGTAGGGAACCTCGAAATGGATCACGCCTTATAACTATGCAAAAATATCATTTGATTTGGAACACTTTCGTACGAAATTGTATAAGTCCATAAGAAATTCCATTTAAACTCCGTAATGAATATTATTTACTAAAAATTAAAAAAAGAGATTAGAAGAGAAGTTACGAAAAAATAGGACATCCCCTTAAGCCTAAAGGTCGGCTTGTTGAGTAAAAAACTTTTTTTTTGTTCGTTTTAATCAAGTTTTTTTTTTTTTAATTTTTCCCTCTTCTGAGAGTCAAATAAAACTTCGTCTTCCAATGTTTTGAAATTATCCATAAATTAAACAAATTTTATATAAATTTTATGCAAATTTTAAACAATATACATTTTTTACTTTGTAGTGTAGACCTTGCTTAACTAAAACCTCTTAAATTAGTTAAAATTTTCAAAAAAGCATCCAATCCATTACGAGAAGCACTTTTCTTTTTAAGTTGTTAACTAAGTTTTGATGTCATTCCTAATTAGCTTGATAGGTGCCATCGAAGAAATATATACTCCAACTCTTAACTTAAACTTTTTTGCTCGAATTTTAATGTTTTAACATTAAATTTTGCGAAAACGCAGATATGTTGATGGTATTATATCGCAACTTCACACCGCCCCTTAGCAAGTAAATTTAAAACTAAAGTTCTTTCGTATAAATATAAAAAAAATTAGTGAAGTCCAAAAAAATTTTGCTTAGGCAGTACCTTCATAGTGAGGAGGGTGCTTGCAGAAAAATTGCTAATGTGAGCAAAATTATTTTGCTGGCTCTAGTCCAATTTCAATTCAATCCATACGCAGTTTTCGAGGTAGTCCTTTATTTCGAATTTTTCTCGAATCGTATCCGAAAAAATTAATCTTTTTCGAAACTTTATAGAGTCTAATTTTGTATTAAAAATTAATCGAAAAAGTGAATTAAACAAAAAAGGTAAAAAAGAAAAAAATCACAGACCAATCAAAAGAAAAGCCAACTAAATTTTAAAAAAGTTTATGGACATGATGCTTTTACTCGTAAAGAGTGGTTAAATTTTAAGGGCCGATGTTGATTTTGAATAAAATACAAATTATTTAGGAAATTATTGTCATTTATTTTTATTATGATAATATGGTTTGGTTCAATTATGTATGGAACAAAATATCGGCCAAATTTTCGATGACGCTGAGGCATAATTGAGGTTCTATGCCGTTAATGTGCCAAATTATCTCATCCTTTAGCTCTTGAATTGTTGCTGGCTTATCGACGTACACCTTTTCTTTCAAATAACCCCAAAGAAAGAAGTTCAACGGTGTCAAATCACATGATCTTGGCGGCCAATTGACATTGCCACCACGTGAGATAACACGGCCATTGAATTTGTCGCGCAAAAGAGCCATTGTTTTGTTAGCTGTGTGGCAAGTGTCACCGTCCTGTTAAAACCACATATCGTCTAGGGTCATATTCTCAATTCCTGGCCACAATAAGTTCGTTATCATCTCGCGATAGCGAACACCATTCACGGTAAATGCTTGGCCGACCTCATGACACACTATCGCGAACAACAGCAATGTTTTCCACAGAACGAACTGTGCGAACATGCACAGGTGTTGTCACAGACCCGGTTTGCTGAAATTTGCCCACAATTATCCCGATTGTGGACACATTTGGTCGATTATGCTGGCCAAAAAAAAAAAATCACGAAGTGCAAGAAATGCATTTTGATTTGAACACCCATTTTCATAATAAGCCTGAATAACTTTAACGCGTTGCTCGATTGTGTATATTTCCATGGTTCCAATTGAGTTAGTCTGAAATTGAGAAATGTCAAAGTAAATGCAGAAAAAACTTGACGTTTAGGTTTGGTTCACATTCAACATCGGCCCTTCAAATTTAACCACCCTTTACAAATAAAGACAATATAGAATTCAATGAGACATATAGTATCCAAAAAGCTACAACAAATCGATAGAAAATCGTATCACTAAATCAAAATTTTTTCGATACTATATAACGTTGCAGATTTTACACGAAAACGCTATGTTATTCGGCACGATATCGAACTCGATATAGAACAAATTTTACGAGAAAATGATTTATTTTCGATACTTTTTCAATACATTTTGCTTGCTGGGTATTTATCGATTTATTTTCAATAACACAGTGCAGCATTTTTAAGGTCATCGTGTGGTTTCTCCTTCATACCCGTTTTTTTTTGAAGTATATATCGAAACTAAAAAAAACCTGCAAAGGACTTGGCCAGATTACATCGAATTTTTTTTATGGACACCCTAAGTTTTTGTACCCAAACACGATTTTTTTAAAAAAAGAAAATTTTTATGGAATCTATATATCATAAACCGTTCGGAATTTTGTTTTTATGTCTTTGGCAAAGTTGTAGATCCAAACCAAAGCAAAAAAATTCTCATATGGACCGACCCAAAAAAATTGCATCCACTGCATCAAAATTGCAAAAAATTGGGAAAAAATGCTATTTTTTTATGATTTTTTCATGATTTTGTCCTGAAATGGCAACACATAAATTGGTTCCTCTTTCGTACCCGGTTTTTTTTGAAGTGTATATCGAAACTAAAAAAAATCCGCAACGGACTTGGCCAGATTACATCGAAATTTTTTTTTATGGACACCCTAATTTTTGCACCCAAACATGATTTTTTTAAAAAAGGAAAATTTTTATGGAATCCATATATCATAAACCGTTCGGAATTTTGTTTTTATGTCTTTGGCAAAGTTGTAGATCCAAACCAAAGCAAAAAAATTCTCACATGGACCGATCCAAAAAAATTGCATCCACTGCATCAAAATTGCAAAAAATTGGGAAAAAATGCTATTTTTTTATGATTTTTTCATGATTTTGTCCTGAAATGGCTTAAATACTGGGAATTTAAGAAATCTTTCTTCAGCTAAATTATATCTAACAACAATATAAACAACTCTCTAGTACATGCCATCTTAATACGAATATTCCTTAACCCTAGAAAGCACATCTTTTTGCTCACACTTATTTTGCATAGCCAATGTTTGTCGTTTCGACAAAGAAAGACTATATAGGTTAATGCCGTTTTTGTTGTTACTTGTTTTCAAATTTACTATTTAAACATTTTATTGTTGTAATGCTGATATGTTTTTGAAAAAATGAATATATTTATATTATTAATAAAAAGTAATTATTTTATAACGCAATTAACAATTTCATAATTTAACAAAAAATAAAAAAAAAATTATGAAATTGGAACCAATTTATGTGTTGCACTGTGTAATTAGGAAATTCTCGTTTTTTTATTTTACTTCTACACGAGACATAAAATCAATGTTAAAATAAGAAAAACACATGCAAAACAGCAACAACAAAAATTGTTGTTGCTTTGTATGTATTGTTCATATTTTTAATCTTAAATAACTTCTTTGTAAAAGTTAACTTAGAAAGAAAATCGGCTAGCACTGGAATCAGCGTACTGAAACTAAATTTATTCGCTGTTGTGGAAAAATTCTTGAACTCTGGCACGGTGTTGATTGGCACGGTATTGGTAAGCCATTAATTGTTGTTTTGAAATAATGTAGTAGGTAAGGAGTCATCACTGCAAGTTTTTTTATATTCAAATAGGAAAGGGCATTTAATTTTTCTTATTAAAGATTTTACCAGAGAGTAGAGTATTCAAAAACCGAAACCGAAAACCGGTCGACCGGTTTCTTTTTTTTTTTAAGCCAATCGGTTTCGAATATTTTGTAAATTCGAAGAAAACCGAAAACCGGCTTTTTTTGTTCGGTTAACCGGTTTTTTTAATTACATCACCAACTGGGTTACTTCATCTCTTTTATTTTTTCCGAACATTTTTATAATCGTTTGGTTATAAATATTTAGATGTAAGTCTGATAGATTCCGATGATATTCCAAATTCAAATAGTTTAATTTCTGATCTAAATAACACAATAAACAGTATTCAAAATCCTAAAAAAGAGACTGCACAAAATCAGTGTGTGAAAATGAAGTTTTGAGAAAAATGCATTTAAATTTTCATAACGCATTATCACTGTGAACACACCTTCAGTTGGGAGATGCAATTTGGTATGGTTAGTTAGTTAGCCTATGTGGAGACGTATTTTTTTCGCTTTTAGAGTGACAATTTTAAAACAATTTAAAACCAAAAAATCAAAAAAGTAAATTTTAATGCTTTTCTCATTTTTACCGACTTTCCCAAGTTCGTTTTGTACGTTTTTATGGGGTAAATTAATTTTTATCAGAAATCTAATTCATTTCATCTTATTCTACACCCTATTAAGTACAAACCCGTTTTTTTCTCGGAGAAGGTCACATATGATGATGTCATATATCTTAAAAAATGCGGCAAAAGAACTGAAAAGTTGGACAATTTATATAATTGTCTTTTGACTATTTGTCCAACATCTACTATTAATGAAAGAGTATTTACCACTTCTAGCTTTATCAAAAGCAAACAAAAAAAAAAAAATCGTCTTAAAACGAAACATTTAAATTGCATATTATTTCTAAAATATTATTTTAGAATTGAAAAATAGATTTTCTTTTTACATATTTAAAATGTAATATTAAAAAAACTTATTTAATGCCAAACGTTCAAATTACTAACGTACCTAGTTCTACCCAATTTACAAACTTAATCTCTATTCATTTGATATAAATATAGTTTTATAATATTAATTTTTAAAATATTATATTACAAAATATTAAAACCAATAATTAAAATGTTGAAATGAAATACAGTAAAAAAATATTATAAATTTTTTTTTTTCAAAGAATGTATTTTTTTATTTTTTATACTTTATATATTAAATTTCTTTTTTTTTGTTTGTAATTAAAACAACGAATTATATAAGCCTATTATTCAAATAAAAAAAAAAAAAACCGAAAAAACCGGTTGACCAGTTTTTTCTACAAAACCGAAACCGAAACCGGTTTTTTTAAAATTCGATTTTTCGAAGAAAACCGAAACCGGTTTTTCCAAAAGGCCGGTTTTTTGAATACTCTACCAGAGAGCCAAAATAACTGTTAATTTAAAAAGTCATAAATTTAACTTTATTAATATTTTAATAATTATTATAATCCATTAACTAATGCTTTTAATACAATATTACATTCAAAATTCACACCAATTTGCAAATATTAGTATTTTTTGATTTTTATTAATTTCTCTTATTCTGGAATTTTTTCGATTTTTATTTAAAAACAAATTGTAAAAGTTTAAAACAATCAATAATTTATTTTAATATTTGGTGATTAAATAATAGTCAAGAAATATGCTGGAATTAATTTGTAAGGTGTTGGCTAATACCCACATTAGCTTGTGGTCATTTATTGTCCAACCCGAACTTAGTACCAGTTTATATTACTTACAGGATGCATCAAATAAAACTTATGTTTTGAAGAGTCTTTATTTTGAAAAATTAAAAATAGAAAATAATTTGAAAAAAAAGTTAACAAAAAACACCAAATTACATGTTGTAATACGACATGTGAATATCGAGAAAAAAAAAAGAAGAAATTAAATGAAATCATGTTTCCACATGTAACTTGTCCATTTAAATCTCAACAGGATAAAAGACACAAGCCGCCTTCACGAATTGAACTCCCCAACAAGTAACTACGACAAAAAGCAACACTTGCACTACTTAACTCTACATAATGAACCTTTTTTGTTTTTTTTGTTTTTTTTGTTAACTTTCAACAAAGTGCACCAGAACAGAAAAATAAACGAATTTTGTAATTTAAACCTACTGGCCATGTTATCCCATTTTAGATAACATGCAGCACACATTGCACCACATACACCCAAAAGACAAACAACAAGAAGTATATTTGTCGTTTTATTGAAGACGACAAAAACAACAAAAAGCCTGAAAAAATACACTACAACAAGGAATCAACTGGAACAACAACATTGCCACTAACACCAGTTGTTGACTTCTGTACTTTGGTTATTTGGCCGGTTATTGTACCATGTTCCTTTAAAGCTCATGTTCAATGATGCTAAAGGGCGCTACGGAAAAATTGAACAAAAATTTGCTACAATGCGGTTGGAAAACAAAAAAAAAAAAAAAAAATATTCATTGTCAGCCTGTTAGTAAGTAGTTGGTGGTAGTGGGTTGTTAAAGTTAATGTAAAAAGAAAATATTACACTTAGAAAAATTGCTGGGCAAAGTGATGTTGGTGTTAGCGATCAAATAAGGGGAGAGTTCAATTTTATTCAATACACCATTCGCCTGCAGTCTTTTCGATTTTATTGAAATTCTCTACTTGAGTTTAACAAAACATAACATAACCTTTTGGACCTTTCGATTCCAAAATATGACGCCATGAAAATTTGCTTAAAACTTGAAATTTCACTAAAGTTTCCTATAACTTTTTAATTATACAAAATTATATTATAAAATTGCATTGTGATTTTTTACATAAAAAGGTTAAAGGTCACAGTGTTGAAAAATTGAGTAATCTTGATTTATTTTGGATTAATAGACCAAAATGTGGTCCTATATGTATATGGTTTGGACCTTGAATTACAATTACTTCAGATTTTATTGCAATAAGCAATCGTCTATAAAAAATTATAGAAAAAAGTTAAAATTTGGAAAAATCGCAAAATTTAAAAACAAAAAAAGAATAACGCTAAAATAGGAAAAAATATACTCCTATAGAAAATTGAATGAAAAATAAAAAAATTCGTCCAAATCAGAAAATTTGTCTAAATGTAACAGGAAACAACTAGAATTGGATTTAAGTACTTAAAATGAAATGTTAAGAAATAGGAACCGAAATTTGTATAACCGGACGGTGTGTTCTTAAAAAAAGTGAAAAATGGTGCTATTGCCTCAATTATTTAACCCATAAATATAAGATTTCGAAGGCAAAATAAAACCACGTTTCCCTTAGATTTTGCACCTATACACCATATTCAACATTCATTAAGTTTTTATGTTCTGCCCCAACAGGCCTTTTTGGTTAAAATGGGGCCCCATTTTGGAGCCACATTTTTAACCCGTAAACATGAGATGGTTGTAACAAAAGAAAACACGTTCCCTTGGAAGTTTAAAATCTCCGGAGCTGCAAGATACCTTTTTTATTAGTTAAATATTATATATTGGTGAGAGTTAGCGTATAGGAGATAAACATTCTTAGGCAAAAGAAATTTTGCAGGCAACTGTCTAGGTACCTAGAGCCTGTCTATTACAAGATTAAGTCTCTAAATTTTATAAAAATTTGATATTATATTCATTCATTTTATGTTATTTAAAAAAATAGCCAATATCTCAAGAAATAAGCAAGATAAAGTTTAAGTTTATTTTTATGTTGAAGATCCATTTAATATCTTCCAGGCTGAAATTTTTTTCGCATAAAAAGACTAACAGCCGTATGCATAGACATTTAGTTGATTCTTATAATAGTCGTATAAATAAAATTTGTTGTTGTTTTTCATGTTAATATGATTTATAAGTGTGTTATAAAAATCAACGAAATGTTTATGCATACTGCTGTAAAGATTCCGAAAAATATTTACTTCGGAAAAAACTTTGTTCTTGCACCCAGAAAACAGATTCATGCTGACAACCGAACTTGTTGCAAATCGAATGGGTCATTTGCAGCAACCGAATATTTTGGTTGTGACTACCGAATTATTATTGAGGCAACCGAAAAATTCGATTACCATAATCGAACTATTCATTGGCTACAAATTCGGTTGTCAGCACGAATTTGTTAATCCTCAAAGTTTCAGCAATATGTTATTTTCCCCAGCAATACTTTCAAGTATTGGCAAGGAAATTACCTTAACCGTAATACGTCGGTTTTGATGAAACTTGGATATGTGATAGTTAAAATAAATCTAAGTAAAATGTTTCCCAAAATTCACGCAAGTTTCGAATTTGCCGCCATTTCTGCAGTTAAGTTTTGCCAATCAAAAGAAAAAAAGAGTTTGACCGCATTACTCTTTAGATACAATACATTTCATTGTTTGAGTTTTAAGACTTGTGAATCAGTGACTGTTACTAGTGATTGCTATCGCGACATGATAACGAAGTTCTTTCTGCCTAAATTTGATGGTATTTCTGTGGACCACATGTTGTTGTTACACTGAAACAATTGAATTACTGCACGAGACATTTTCTGGTCATGAACCCACTCGTTTTGGTGATCAGAAAGAGTGCGTCAGTGCCAACAAAACTTTGATTTGTTTGACCGATTTGCTATTCTATATGTAACCCTATCCTGTGTATTTTATAATTAACAAAAAAACATAATAACAATGTTAATAAAAATATTGTGTTGTTTATTTAATTCTAATCTTGCGTGAATTTTGGGACAACCTATACAATCTGTCTCATTTTTTTCGGCCAGCTAGGGGAAAAAAGGTACCAGTCCGAAATCCTTTCCAAAGATACCACACTTGCATACGGTTCCTTTATTTTAGATATTTTAAAAAAGTAAAAAAATACCCACTTTGAATACGCACTTTAAATCCCTTATTCAGAGTATTGTCCATCGCTGGCCACAACCTTTTCTTATCTTTCTGGCAATTTTCTGATACCAGCTGTGAAGAGCGACTCGTCGTTTGAGGCAATCCAATCATTGACCCATTTTTTGCATTCTTCATATGAAGTGTACATCTGTTGGGACAGGTCATGTGTCATCGTCTGGAAAATACGGCAGGTAGGGTAGGACTTCCCACTTCAACATTTCCATGGTCTTGAAACATGTGTCCGAGGGCTGTCATGCTAAAAAATCATTTTGTCGTGCCTTTTTTCGTATTCCGGCCGTTTTTACTCGGGTCAAACGCATGAATTGAGTACGATAGCGTTCTGCCGTGATAGTTTCATCCGGTTTGAGCAGCTGGTAATAGATCACGCCGCGCTGGTCTCACCAAATATAGAGCATGAGCTTCATGTCATGAATATTTGGCTTTGCAAAGTATGTTTCGCCAGTCATAATGCGATGAAAAAAACCCAGTTTTTTTACATTTAAATCAATCCCATGGCTTTCAGGGATTTGCTGACTGTCGACTGGTCCACTTTCTATGATTCTGATAACTCTTGAAGCGTTTGGTATTCGCCCACATAGAGCAATTATTCCAATTTTTCGTCTTCTAACTTTTTGGGTTGACACGGCCTTTCCTTAACTTCGGGCTCAAAATCACGATTGTTTCGAGGACTCTCGGCCACACTTTTCTAAATATTAAAGAAATGAAGAGGAACTCCCCGCTAAAACCACTTTATCTGCTACGAAATTCGGCATGTTCGAGGAAATATTTAGTATTGTTGTTTATGTTTCAAACAAATCACACAAAATGGCAAAGACTCACATTCACAATAGGTTTTAACGGCAAGACGTTGGAAACTGGAATATTGGTTCAGATGCCAGTGGTGCTCATTATTAATTCAAAGTCCCAATAGATTTTTTTTTCCTACCACATATCCAAATTGTATCAAAATCAGAGTATTTAGGTTGGGGTAAAAAATTCGGCCATGTCACAATGTTTCTGTTGTCTCAGTGGATGATCACTTAATTACCGTAATATGATTTTATAGATAAAAAAAATGTAACTAATAATTTGTTTAAGTGTATAATACACTACACATTGTTGTTGTATTAAATTTTAACCACTGGTGGTTTATGCATCTTCTTCCTTTTCTTCCTATTTTTATTTTCAGTTGGTTACTGTTGTTATAGCTGCTGGTACTGTTTGTCTTAACTGATAATAGATCGGCATTCAGATGGTGAAAAAAATTTGCCTCCTTGTTTAACAAGCAATGAGGCCAGAGGACAAGATACCTAACACGAGCATTTTTCAACATCAATGATATTGAGGTATGCGTTTTGTGTTTTTTTTTCGATGTTGCACAATGTGAGGGAGTCGTAAAAATTAATTTGAAATGGTTTTTAGGTTTTGTAAACAAATATTGCTACAGTTTAACGTAGTTCTTGGTTTAACTTTTCTTATCATTAACTTATTTCTTGTTGCTTTTTTGAGATGTTTTCTAAAAAGTCAGCCTTATATACCCCGCCTTAAATGTTTCGTATGGAAAATAAATTCAAAATCTTTAACAAATATTTGTTTTAAAATTTTCATTATACTTTTTTTTTACTCTTGTAAAGGTAAAGTAATTTCAGATCTCAGCTTCTTATTTTTTTTTTATTTCTGTTGGTGTTTCGTATTTGTTTGTGAATTTTTTTGGGTATTTTGTCGTGGTAGTGCGGTGCATTTATTCACTGGCAATGAGTTTCCTTCATTAAGTGTTTTACGCCTGTGCTTTCTTATCATTGCAACATATCTTAAAAATTTGGATAATAATTTGTTTGAATAATGATGTGTTGGTTGTTTTACCTTGTTCATCATCACAAACATACATACATACTTACAAACATTAATATACAAGTGTATCGATAAAAGTACCTTCTGTTCCTTTTATTAAGTTCCCACAGTATAATATTATACATACTATGATTGTATTTAATTAAGGTTGTGTTGCATAAACACAAATACGACCAAAAAAACAACGACAACATGTTTGATTAGCAAATATCGCTTTTTATGTTAAGACTTTTATTTGGAACATTTTTATTAATTAGTCAATCTAAATGATATGACAATTTTTAAATTTGTTGAACTCTTCAAATCTGGGCAAAAGTGTTAATATGAATAAAAATATTTTTTAGTTTTTGAAACAAACTTTTTTTTTTTTTTTTAATTTTCAAACAAATAAGTAGTGTTTTCAATTCGGTTATTCGATTAACCGATTCCTCGATTAATCGCCTCTATTTCGGTTAATGTCGAAACAAATAATTTAAAACTCAAATAAAGGGTGATTCAAGTAGAGATACTTTTTTCAATAGCCTTTTTTTTGGCAGATCACGCGTGAGTCGTGTCATGCTGTCATGTTATTATACCCTTCACCACAGGTGGAAGGGTATATATAAGTTTGTCATTCCGTTTGTAATTTCTATTTCGGTTAATGTCGAAACAAATAATTTAAAACTCAAATAAAGGGTGATTCAAGTAGAGATACTTTTTTCAATAGCCTTTTTTTTTGGCAGATCGCGCGTGAGTCGTGTCATGCTGTCATATTATTATACCCTTCACCACAGGTGGAAGGGTATATATAAGTTTGTCATTCCGTTTGTAATTTCTACAATATTGATCTTAGACCCTATAAAGTATATATATTCTGGGTCCTTATGAAGAGCAAATTTGATTAAACGATGTCCGTCTGTCCGTCTGTGTGTTGAAATGGGTTTTCTGAAGACCCCAGACATGATGAGGATTTGATTGTTATATATTTCTGTTAAATGTGATTCATTTCTGCTTGCTATTTAAAATCAGCCAGATCGGTTGATAAATGGCTGAGATATTAGCAAAAAACCAGGACTACCTCTAAATTTTTGCGTAAAATTCCTTTGTTTTTATTTTTATATGTATGTTGAATATTACGCATAACAAACACATCAATTTCTTTTCTTTCGCCTCTTCACCTTTTATACACAAACAACGAACACATACAAAGATTTCTCATTTAAATAAAAACCAAACAAATCCCTATTGAACGAAAACTGTTCAACTCTATAAACGATGATTCCATATAGCCTTCATAGCTGAGTTGTCTAAACGCTATGTCACAAATACTTTTTTTTCTCTAAGAACGCGAGTTCGAATCCTACTCAAGACACAATTCAACTTTTTTTTTGTCCATTTTTTTATTTGCTTAAGACTTTTTTTATTATTTTTTTTAACATTAAATAATTAATTTAAATAAAATTTTATATTAATAATTAAATAATCCATAAATAGGCTAAAAACATCAAAATTTGTATAAAAACCCTCTGATACAAACAAAATACAAACGGTTTTATTTCTATTTTTTGCTCCGATTTAAAAGAATTTATAAACAGATTTTTAAACCATTTTCTCATGTGTTAAGAAAATTTTTTTACACAATTTCCCTTTGAGTGCAACTATTTTAGGTCATAACTTATAATAATTTATAAAAAAAAATTATAAACTATTTTCCTTCAAATTTTTAAAATTAAGCTAAATAAATTAAAAATATTTTGTAATAAAAGAGCGAAAAAAAATCCCAAATGCAAGTTTGCCAGCTAAATCAATCATATTTGTAGAAATAAAACACATGCAGTTCTAGTGATTTCTTTTAACGATTTGTAAAAAAATATTTTTTTGGTCGAAAAAAGCTTTTTTTAGAATCAAATAGATTTTTGAAAAAAAATATGACAACACTGATTGGCATTATGATCGTGATTGTTGTTGTTTTTATTTTATTTGTTGAACTTTTTGTCTTTCACCTCCTCACTTTTTACCCACAAACAACAAATCCATACAAAGGTTTGTCATTTAAATAAAACCCAAACAAATCTGTTTTAAACGAAAACTCTTTATTTACTTCTATTAACGACTTTTGCTTATGTCCTTCAATGGCTCAGTGGTCTAAGCGCTTTGTCACAAATACTTTTTTTCTTTTAGTCGCGCGATCGAGCCCCGTCTATTCAACTTTTTTTATTTTTATATTTTTTTAACACTTTTATTTTTATTTTCTAAAGACTTTTTGATATTTTTTTTTAACAAAACAAATGCGTCCAGCACAGTTGTCTTAACGGTGTTGGTCAGCTTTTCTGTATAATTGGAGAACGGAAAGAGGAAATGTTTCCAAATAAGTTATCAATACACAACATCTGACCAAATGTGGGTGGGATCCTTGAATTGGGCGTGGCATAAAATAGATTAATTTATATCTTAAGAACGGTAAGACCGTAATTAAATACTCCATAAATGGGCTAAAAACATCAAAATTTTTATAAAAACTAAAATGTAATATGTAAGATCGAAAATCTTTAGTAGAACATATTTGCTGAAAGTAGTTATGACCAAAACATACATTTTTTTAAATACCTATTTTCGGGAACCATAAATCTTTCAGAGTCCAAGTTTTATCACTAAACTAAATGGTAAATTTCCACTTAAAGATGTCAGTATATAAATCTGTCCATTCCATATATGTCCATATATAAACTTCACTATTTTTCCAACCATGGTGAAGGGTATATAAGATTCGGCATAGCCGAATTTAGCCGCACTTACTTGCTTTTGTTTAGTATTGTTTGGCATTTCATAATGGAAAGACTTACGCCTGAACAACGTTTACAAATCATTTAACTTTATTACGAAAATTCACGTTTTGTGAGGAATGTGTTTCGTGCACTTCGCTCAACTTATGTATGGTCAACATAATCCGCCTACTGAGCGTACTATTCGCAACACCATCACCCATTTTGAGACCCAGCATTCATTATTAAATAAGATTCGACCGAATAGACCACGTCCAGCACGCTGTGAAGAAAATATAGCGGCCGTAGCTGAGAGTGTGCTCGAACTGACGTATGGAACGACTTGGCGCATTGTACCTCGAGATCTTAAATTGAAAGCTGGTGCAACAACTGAAGCCGCTCGACCTTCCCAAGCGACATCGCTTCGCTCTATGGGCTCTTGAAAAGTTCCAAGTAGATCCGACGTTTTCGAGGCAAATTTTGTTCAGTAATGAGGCCCATTTCTCAATGGGCATGTAAACAAACAAAATTGCCGCATTTGAGACGAAGAGCAACCTGAAGAGATTCAAGAACTGCCACTTCATCCAGAAAAAACAACGGTTTGGTGTGGTTTGCGGGCCGGTGGAATCATCGGTCCATATTTCTTTAAAAATGATGCCGGTGCAAACGTAACCGTCAATGACGACCGTTATTGTGCAATGATAACCGACTATTTGATGCCTGAAATTGAAGCTCGTGATCTCGGCGACAGTTTGTTTCAACAAGACGGCGCCACTTCCCACACACCGCATCAATCAATGGATTTATTAATTTCACGTTTTGGGCCGGTCGATTGACCACCAAGATCGTGTGATATCACACCGTTAGACTTTTTTCTGTGGGGATATGTAAAGTCCAAAGTTTATGCGGACAAACCCGCTTCGATTCAGGCCTTGGAGGAAAGCCAGTTACCAGTCGAAATGCTTGAACGAGTCATCGAAAATTGGACTCAACGAATGGACCATCTGCGACGTAGCAACGGCCAACATTTGACATAATCTCCAAAAAATAAATGCCAAAGAATGTTCTTTCAAATGATAATAAACATTCCCCATTAAATTTGAATTTTCTGTGTTTTTTTCTTTAAAAAAGTAGGGAACCTCGAAATGGATCACGCTATATTACATAATATCTGTTTAAATATAATATTATACATATTTTATTTATTATGTAGTTATATGTAATTATGTAAAATCAGATAATTACAGAACCAATTTAGTCTTATTAATTCCGCCATGATATATAGAAATTTTTCAAAAATTTCCCAATATTTAATTGTATATAAGTCCCGAAGTTATTATTATATATAACACAATTATATGAAAAATGTAGTCTAATGAAATCAGCCACACACTGCTGAGTACTTAAGTCACTACAACTTTGGCAGACCGAGTTCAAATCTTGGCGAAGGAATTGTTTGTTAGAATTTCAATATTTTTTAATTTAAAAATTTTGAATATGATTTTAATAAACTAGGTTCGTAATATGTATTAGATTGTTGGAACTAATCTGACATTTTTCGGATAAATTTTGATCCTTCTAAATCGCCAAATATATTGCTGGATCCAATTTGATCTGCCGTTTTTCGGAGCAATTTAGATCCTTCTAAAGCGCCAAATATATTGCTGGATCTAATTTGATCTGGCATTTTTCGGATCAATTTAGATCCTTCTAAATTCCCGAATATTTATATGGATCTTATTTGATCTGCAATTTTTCCGATCAATTTAGATCCTTCTAAATCGCCAAATATATTGCTGGATCTAATTTGATCTGCCATTTTTCGGATCAATTTAGATCCTTCTAAATCCCAAAATATATTGCTGGATATTATTTGATCTGTCATTGCTGGATCTAATTTGATCTGCCATTTTTCGGATCAATTTAGATCCTTCTAAATCCCCAAATATATTGCTGGATCTTATTTGATCTGTCATTTTTTAGATGAATTTGGATCCTTCTAAATCCCCAAATATATTGCTGGATCTTATTTAATCTGTCATTTTTTGGATGAATTTAGATCCTTCTAAATCCCCAAATATATTGCTGGATCCAATTTGATCTGTCATTGCTGGATCTAATTTGATCTGCCATTTTTCGGATCAATTTAGATCCTTCTAAATCCCCAAATATATTGCTGGATCTTATTTGATCTGTCATTTTTTGGATGAATTTGGATCCTTCTAAATCTCCAAATATATTGCTGGATATTATTTAATCTGTCATTTTTTGGATGAATTTAGATCCTTCTAAATCCCCAAATATATTGCTGGATCCAATTTGATCTGTCATTGCTGGATCTAATTTGATTTGCCATTTTTCGGATCAATTTAGATCCTTCTAAATCCCCAAATATATTGCTGGATCTTATTTGATCTGTCATTGCTGGATCTAATTTGATCTGCCATTTTTCGGATCAATTTAGATCCTTCTAAATCCCCAAATATATTGCTGGATCTTATTTGATCTGTCATTTTTTGGATGAATTTGGATCCTTCTAAATCCCCAAATATATTGCTGGATCTTATTTAATCTGTCATTTTTTGGATGAATTTAGATCTTCTAAATCCCCAAATATATTGCTGGATCCAATTTGATCTGCCATTTTTTGGATCAATTTAGATCCTTCTAAATCCCCAAATATTTTGCTGGATATTATTTGATCTGTCATTTTTTGGATGAATTTGGATCCTTCTAAATCCCCAAATATATTGCTGGATCTAATTTGATCTGCCATTTTTCGGATCAATTTAGATCCTTCTAAATCCTCAAATATATAGCTGGATCTAATTTGAATTGCAATTTTTCGGATCAATTTAGATCCTTCTAAATCCCCAAATATATTGCTGGATATTATTTGATCTGTCATTGCTGGATCTAATTTGATCTGCCATTTTTCGGATCAATGTAGATCCTTCTAAATCCCCAAATATATTTTTGGATGAATTTGGATCCTTCTAAATCCCCAAATATATTGCTGGATCTTATTTAATCTGTCATTTTTCGGATAAATTTAGATCCTTCTAAATCCCCAAATATATTGCCAAATATATTGCTGAATCTAATTTGATCTGCCATTTTTCGGATCAATTTAGATATTAAGGTATATAAAATTGGATATGATTAAATATTGTGCCAGATCAATATTTTTTACTTGGGCTCCCCTAAAATTTTATAAATTTTTTTACACCTGCACGTGGTCAGTGTACATTTTTGTTGATGTTTGCTTAGGCGTAGTTTCCATAGCAAAATTCTTAAATTCTAGACAAACTAAGATTTTTTTTAAAGAAAAAATAATGAGAATATTAAAATTTTGTGTCTCTAAATATTAATTGACAGAAAAACGTCTTAGAATCTTGAGTTTTTTGTAAGAAAAATGTATAAGATTTTAAGGGTTTACTGTTTTCCAAAGAACATTTTTTTTTGAAAAAACAATTTATCTTTAATTCCATTTCAAATGTACCAAACATGTTTTAAACGTTTAGGTTTTGCAACGTTTATTTGTGAATTCATAAAAAAATTTGTATCGTGTTTTAATAATGAGTTTAATTGCTTTTGAAATTAACAGTTTGGAAGATATGTATGTAATTTGTAAAGATTAAAATCAAACTTTTACAGTAAAAAACAATTCAAGCCCAAGTAATGAAATAATTTAATTATAGTAACTAGTAGAAACGGTTGCCACATTATATTAGCAATATAATGTTGCAAAACGACCAGGTAATATGCATAAAAATAGTAACAAATAATGAACAATCAGACAAAGAAGTAGAATAAGAAAAAATAAGATACTACTTCAGTTTTTAAAGTTTCTTTTTAATAAAAGTCATAACTATAAACCCCACTCACTACTACTGTATTCGAAACAATAACAACAACAACAACAACATATACAAAACAATACAAGGCAGCAACAACAACTACAAAAAAAAAGATAAATCGCCAGATGAAGGATAATGATATAATTAATGCTACTATTGCAACTGCATTGAATGAGCAGCAGCAGCCGCAGCAGTAGTAACATAAGGAAGCATTGAAATCAACAACCAAGTTATTTTGCTACTGCTGAGTTTTGTTGGTATTTTCCTTAACATGCTGTTGCTGATGATGTTACAGATGATGACAACGATCATAAATGCAACAGAAGCAACACAGAGTACTTGCAACATAAAGTTTACTTGCTGATGATGGCATCAAAGACTAGAATACCGCCATAAAATGGGTGTGTATTTAAAGGAGCCCTGACAACCACCAACCAACCAGCCAACCAACTATGCTAACTTCTTAACTTCTGTTATACCAGACGGAATGACTGCCACCACTATTATTGGCTACTGTTGCCAAAGTTTATAGCTGTTCCTCGGATTGTCTCGGTTGCAATGGAGACAAATGTTACTTTTGAAGACAAAAAGGAATAAAAGGCTATTGACAGAGTATTAAAAGAGTTTGTGTCATTGTGTTGAATAAAAAACTATTTTTGATGCAATGTGACGAAAGGGACCTTATTTTGCCAAAGGTCGCAGATATTTCATACCATTATCATTATTATCTGATTACATTTTAAACAAATTTAAGTGGATATAGACTTGCTAAGTAGTTAAGTATATACATATAGCTACTTAAAAATTATGAATTTTTAAAAATGCTGCCAAATCTTGGAAATTCTTGCCTTTTCCCTTTTAAATGTAAATAAAAATATTTGAAATTTTTATATTTTTAATAAAATAAATAAAATATTTTTGTACAAAAAATAGAATACATCGAGAACTTGCATTAATAATGAGTGTTTCACATAAGAGGCCGTCACTAGTATATGAACCAATATTTCAGTTTCCAATGTCTTGCCGCTAATATACTAAATATTGCCTCGAACAAGTCGAATTTTCTAGCAGGCAAAGAGTTTTTGCGGGAAATTCTTCTTCGTTACTTAAATATGAAGAAAAGTGCTGCCAAGGGTCATCGAATCCTAGTGGAAGTTTGCGGTGAGCATGCTCTATTTGAACAATTGTTTCGAAGGTTGTTTGTGCTCAAAGACAAGGAACGGCCGGTTCAACCCAAAAAGTTTGAAGAAGGAATTGGAATTATCGCTCTACATGTTGGTTGAAAAGTTCCTGCGCTCGAAATGAAAGAATGCTGTTTTTGTTACGAAATATATTTTTTTATTCAATAACATCTCCTAGAAGCTCAATACACTTATTCCAATGATCTTCCAAACATTTTATCCCATCCTTATAATGGTTTTCCGGAAGCTCAGCAAAATAAGCGTCTACGGCTGCTACGGCCTCTTCATTCGACAAAAAATGCTTCCCACGAAGGAATTGTTTGAAATTTCTGAAGAGATAGTAGTCACTGCGAGCCAAATCTGGTGAATACGGTGGATGTTCAAGCAATTCGTACTTTAATTCTTTGAATTTAGCCATCGTCAAAACACTTTTGTGAGCAGGTGCATTGTCTTGATGAAAAAAGATTTTTTTTTCTTTAACCCAGGTTTTTTCTCACAAATTTTTCATCCAGCCGATCCAAAAGGCTGCAATAATATTCAGAGTTGATTGCTTTACCTTTCTGAAGATAATCAATCAACAAAATTCCTTTTGCATCCCAAAAAACTGATGCCATAACCATCTTTGCTGATCGTTGTGACTTCACCTGCTTTGGAGCTAAACAACCAGCTTCAGTCCACTGTAAGCGTTCTTGTTTCAATTTAGGATCATGGTGGTAGATCCAAGTCTCATCCATAGTTATAAAACGACGCAAGAAGTCGGTTTTATTCGGCTCAAAACGCTCCAAATTACGCTGAGAAATTTGTTTTCGATTTAGTTTTTGTTGAATTGGTAATGTGTGCGGCACTAACTTTCCAAACAGTTTTTTCATACGTAATTCTTCATGTAATATGGAGTAATCGTTCGTCTGAGATGCCTATGGCATTAGCAATTTCACGCTTAGTCAAACTTGGATCTCCACTAACCATATTATGTACCTGCTCAATGATTTCTGCTGTGTTTGCAGTTTTTGGTCGTCCTTCGCGTGGATCGTCTTCAAGGCTGGTACGACCACGTTTAAATTCACCAGCCCAAAATTGAACGGTGCGTTTTGAAGGTGAGGACTCCTTATACACTTCTAACAAATGTTCATAAATTTCCTTTGCTTTTAAACCCTTCAAAACAAAGAATCTAATGACTGCACGATATTCAATTTTTTCCATATTAAAAAAAATCAATGACACGTCAACTTCAAATGGCTTGTAAACAAAGAAAGAATTGACAGGATGACTTGCAACTTTGCATGTGTCCTCAGGACAGTTATACCAACTTGAGAAAAAAAAAGTTTGGAGCTAGCATTGCCATCTCTTGGTGAGCGCAGGAACTTTTCAACCAACCTGTATGTGGACGAATGGCAAACGCTTCAGGAGTAGTCAGAATTCATGGCAGTGAATTAGTCGACAGTCAGAAAATGCCTTAAAGCCATTGGGATTGATTCAAAAGCAAGTAAACTGGGTGGCATACGAGTTGAAGCCGCGCGACGTCGAAAGTCGATTTTTCGCTTGCGACAGCTTCTCGAACGTCAAAAAAGGAAGGGTTTTTTAAATCGCATTGTGACTCGCGAAGAAAACTGGATCAATTACAATAACCGCAAGCGCAAAAAGTCATGGGTTTTGCCCGGACAGCCATAAACCTCCTTTGCAAAGCCGAATATTCATACCAAGAAGCTTATGCTCTGTATTTGGTGGTACCAGAGCGGCGTAATCTACTACGAGCTGCTAAAATTGAATAAAATGATCACGGGGAAACGATTTTCGTCTCAACTCATGCGTTTGAGCCGCGTACTGAAGAAAAAACGGAAGGAATACGAAGAAAGGCACGACAAAGAGATTTTGCAGCATGACAACACTTGACCACATGTTGCAAGACAGGTTAAGACCTACTTAGAAATGCTGGAATGGGAAGTCCTACCCCACCCGCCGTATTCTCCAAAAATCGTTCCTTCCGGCTACTACTTTTTCGGGTCGATGACATATGGCCTGTCCCAACAGATGTTCACTTCAAATAAACAAGGAAAAAAATGGGTCTATTGCCTCAAAAGACGAATCGTTCTTCCGAGCTGGTATCCGCAAATTGCCAAAAAGATGGTAAAAGGTTGTGACCATCGATGGATAATACTTTAAATAATATAATTGTAAACATTTTGCACAAAAAAATCCGTAAATTTCGAAAAAAAAACGCTTATTATTAATTCAAGGTCCCAATTATAGAGTTGGACAAAAAGAACAACTCCGGAGGCTAATAATTTTATTATCTTAATCTCCTAGATTGGAAAGGCAATATTAAGTTTCTTCCTTAAGCAGTAATTAGTTCGGGATTCACGTGAAAAAACGGTTGTACCCCATATATTAAATAGTTTTTCATGATAATGAATTTCACGAGAAATTTTCGCTAGAAAAATGAAAATTGCGTAAAATCAAATTGAGAAATATTTTTTTGATATGAATATTATTAAATTTTATTAAAATAATTCACTCTTTGACTCATCTGCAAACTTTGTTCATGGTTATTTTTTGGGTTGAATAACAAAAGAAAAGCTAAAGTTATCTGATTAAACGCAGTTTAGGCAAAAAAAAAAATATATAAAAAGTTTAAGCTGTTCCATTCACATATTGAACAAAACAAAAAATTGCAATTGTTAAAACTATGGTAAATAACAATGGCAACAAGGACGGTTCCTTACAAAGTCATTCTTATTTTTTGGTTTTTGCTTAATATTTCTTCTTCGTCTTCTTGGCGGTGGAATCATCAGCATCATCATCATCAGTGTAAGGAAAAAAACGAGTTTTTTTTCCTGTTGATCAGAAAAATTTTGATTGCGATTGAAAACTTACCAACAAAACCATTTTTCAGTTCACTCCATTGGAGTAGTATCCAACTGTGAAAGCGAGAGCGATATGTGCCCATCCTTTGGAAGGGTTCATTATTGCCATACATTGTGTAAATTCAATATTTTGTTTCCCAAAACGAAACACGATTTTAAATGGGATCTTTTGCTGTTGCAGTTTTCCTACCACAATTTAAAGTTGATTTCGAGTCAATTGTTAAGAGAAAATTTTAGTTTTGGAAAACAATAGCTTATGATTATAGTTATCATCATTATTTTTTGTGGTCATCAGGTATTTTTATATATATATTTTTTTTTGTTATTATTTTTAATATGAAAAAAATGCATTATTTAATGCTTTATTAGGTTAAAGATGCCAAAATGGATAAGAAAATATATAAGGAAAAGTTTTGAATTTTTCGTTTAATTTCAATGAAGTTATAATATTACCCAAAAAATGACATTAGTTAAGAGACTTGAGTGGAAACAATCGATGTGGTTTTTTCGATAAGAAGGATATAAAAAAAAAATATTTTTTAATTGTAACGAGATCAGGATCGGTCTGAAAGTACCTGTGCCGTGACTGCTGAAAACATAATCGGCCTGAAAATATTTACTGGACAGAACGAGAATATATATGTGAACAACCCGCAGACTCCTGAAGAAAATATCCGACAAGGGTGCGAAAACTCATCGCCCGAACTTTTCTTCAAAATGACGGAAAATGCGGTAAGCAGAGCCCAAATGATCATCAACAGTGGCGCCGCCCACTTCTATTCTTCAAAAATTCATTGAAAAAAAAAAACTTAAAAGTTAAAAATAACACTTAAATAAAATTTTCATTACATCGTTTCCTTTTAAAGATATAGCAAAACCTTCCGGCAAACGTTTTTCTATAAAACTGATTAAGGATTAACAAAAAAGTCTTCATTGTGGACTCTATACATTTCATTAGTTAAACAAGATGATATCTAGTTTGTAGTTTAAATTAACTGAAAATGTTATTTAAAATAAATGAAAAATCACTTAAAAACTGGCCCTTTAACTCTTCATTAAAATCGAAAGAAATTTTCATTTACAGTCATGTGCGAAAAAATAGGGACACTTGCATGCAATAAATTTAAAGTAATAGAACACATATACATTTTGGGACGAAACTAACAATATTATTTTTAGATTATAGTACAACAAAAATTCTTCATTTTATGCTAAAATTCAAACTTTGTTGTTGCAACTGAAAAAAAAAAAAAAACAACATTAAAAAGTATTATAATTTCCAATAGTCGAGTGTGAATAAAAATAGGGACGGTAAGAAAATTGTTTGAAATATTATTAGTATTTTATATTTTATAATGGAAATATAATAGTGGTCATTGTATCTAATAGATGTGCCTATTTCTGTATTATATTTATGTAAATAAGTGTACCAAGTATGGAGCCAAAGGTGAAAAAGGTATGGGATATAAAAAATCGGAACAGAATTTTCAAATTTTGTTTGTGCCAGACTACTTCGTTGGTATTGTTTATCAATTCTAAGCAAAACAGAAGAAGACCTGATCACTATTAAGTCCTCAGAAAGCTGGTTTCCTATCGAAAATCGGAAATTATTAACAAATTTTAAAGAGCATCAAAAATTAAATTTTGTTTTTTGGGGTTATTCAATTCACATTGCAATAATTAGTTAATAGTTTTTAAAAGTAGACGTAGACAATGATATTTCCTTTATTTCTTTTTTTCTTATCTGTAAACTAGTTTACCACAAAATTCGTAAAAAGTAATGATTTTTCTTTTCTTTCGTTATCTTTAACTGTTAAAAAATTAACTACAAAATCCGTAAAAATAAATGATATTTCGTTTTTTGTAAATGTTATAAAAATGATCTATAAACTCTCTAAAAAACGGCTTTTCATTTATTTTGTTTATTTTCACTATCAGAAAATTAACAAATCATTTTAAATGAGTAGCAAAATATTGAGGAATATAAAAAAGTTGAAAAATGTAACCTGTAACAGAAAATCCGTATTAACGTTATATGTTATTTATTCTTTAAATAAATGTAAAAATAGTTGAAAAATATATTTCTGTATATTTTAACTATTTAATCATTTAAAAACAAATGTACGGATATCTATTTTAATAAACTACAGTCAGTTACTGTAAAAATATTTTTTGGTATCCTTGGAGGAACCTACCGGTTTTGATGAAAAAGGTGGCAAAAACTAACACATGGTTCATATTTTCAGCGGCCCAATATAAAATCTATGAGTTAAAAAATGGGATACAAAAATATTTGAAACTGTATGGTTTCTGGATATTTTAAAAAATTTAATACATTTAAAAAAAAATTAAAATTGTAAGTTAAAATAACAGAAAATACCATTTAAACGAAATGACGTTTTATTTATCTACTTACTTTTCATTAAAATCAAATGGCGTTTGTTATTTATTTTAAAATATTGTTTAAGCAATTAACACATCGCTAGAAAGCAAATGATTAATCAGTTAAAAATAAATGTTAAAATGTTACACACAATTCCGTTAAAATAACTGATTATTCATTTATTTGAAATTGTTTCCTTTTTTTATGTTTTTGTTTGTTTTTTAATCTACAAAATGTATACTCACACTGTCTATAGACACATTTTGTGTAAATGACCATATGTGTGTTATGTGTTCATGAAGTTCTTATAATTTGAATAAAAAAATTTGGAATTTAAATTAAAAGGAAAGTGAAATTTTTTTTATATTTTTTTTTTGAAACAGACAGCAAACAAAATTTAAATTTTTATTAACTGTAACGGAACTAAACAAACAACAAATTTCCATTTTGTGGGTAAATTTTTATTAAATTTCCAACAAATTAAAAAAATAAATGTAACTGAAAAAAATCGATAAATGACAGTAAATCATTTCGAACAAATGTAACAAAAAAGTTAAAATGAATATTTTTTTAAAAAATATATGTATGTTCCTTTATTTTCAACAGAACTGAAAACCTTCTTATTTAACTACAAACAGTACATTTTTTTGGCTTCTTTTTACGCCAATAATATGAGGTTGGGCCGCTAAAAAGTGACATGTACGCTTATTTAATCATCATTGTTTTAATATGAATATGTCGAGATCAAAAAAGTAATCCTTACTTTTATAATTTAACAAATCCAATTTTCTAACCCTGTGACAGAAATTTTATGAATTTTTTCAAAATTCCTTCCCTAAAGGGGATTAAATTTTTTTTTATTTATGCTGAAAGTTTTTTGGAAAGCAACTTTTAAAAAAAGAAAACAAGTGAAGAAATTTTAGAATCCAAATTATTAAACAAAATGATTTTGATTTTGGCTGTTTCTCGACGCTAATCGCCTAACACCGCTGAATTTTAAGGTAATGTTACTGTGATTAATTTTGTAATATTTTTGAATAAGATTTGATATTCGGTAAAAAAAATAAAATGTAATTCTCGACCAGCGGACTTAAAATCATTTCAACAAATAAACAAAATCATCTACGTATTTGCAGAAAAAATCTGTTTTACAAATTTGATTAGCTTAAGAAACACAACGTCATTAATATATCATCATCATCCATCTTGCTCCTTTCTTGGAGTTTTATAAATCACAAGATTATATAGAAAAACAAATACAAAGATTCAATCAATTTAACATGTACAAGTTCATCTTAAAATCCCACAAACTTTTACTCTTATAGAATTTTGAAATCCTCAGATTTATTGAAATGTTTATCATAAAACTTTTAATTTAAACAAATCCTTTTAACTAAATAATCGTATGCATAAACATATGCTTATAACGGATATGAAGGATATCTCCGGTTAGCAGGCGGACATATCCGTTTACAACTGTCATCATATCCGTTACAATTTTCCAAACGAAATAAGTTTTTTTTTGTGGTATTTTAAAATAAATTCAACATTCAACTGATAGATATGAAAACATCATCCAAACAATTCCATACACACACACATACACACTCATTGAATGATGGAAAATAAAAGAAAACTTTGAAACGGATATTATGAGGATAAGCCCAAACTTGCACGCACACACTCCCACATCAGCTGGTCGTTGGTACAATATGATTTATCAATGATGATGATGTATTCTATACAAAATTTTATGTTGAATTGTTCAAGTGTATGATTTACATATTGGAAGATGGATGAACAAATGGACAGACGACCAACATTTATAATGATATCATCATTGTCACCCAAATACGGGATATACGTTTGTTAATATTTTTGTACATTATATATGAGTTTTCAAATATTTTGCATTTCATTTGTTTTGAATTTGCAATTTGTTGTTGGTGTGTTGTATAAATTGTAAAAAAAGAAAGGGTTGTTTATGGGGTTTTTCATCATAACTGGTTAATAGAATGTAACAGTGTCGGACTTCAAAATATAAAACCGCTTTGGAAAAATCAATATTAAAAGTTTTTTGAATTATATTATAATAAGAATGTACTTTGGAACCATTAATAGTTGCTTTGACAATGTGTCGTCAATGAGGTTGGATCCAAGACCTTTTTGATTTGACTTATATGTAATCTTTTTTAAGAGTTAATCAGCCTGATTGCGGTTTCGTTGTTGATGCCGAAAAAAAATACTCCTGCATATAAAACGAAATTTTTTGTTTTAAAATTTACAAATAAATACAACTCTCCCGACAAATCTATTGTAATTTAGAGAATAAATAAGGTGAACTCGATTGTAAAATTTTGCAAGAACTGTTTTTATAACGAATTTTTAGTACAATAAAAACTCCTAACTGTCGATATCGATAATGCCAACCGCAATCAGGCTGAGTATAATAATTTTTGAAAGTGTTTTAAACAGTTTGAAAAACTTAACATACCATCTTACAAAAAGTAAAGAGTTTAGACGATAATAAAAAAATCATTGAATTAAATTAACTTGTCAAGGAAAAAAGAATATTAGAAGTGTTCAGCGATATATGGAAAATTTTTAAAATTAAATTTTTGGTCTAATTTTTTTCGTTTGCATATAAAAATTACTGTATAAAAAAAAAAATGTGTAAAGAAAAGTATTGGCAACAATTTGGTTTCAACAGGACGGTGCTACGTGCCACACAGCCGAAGCTACACTCGATGTCTTGCGCCCTGTTTTTGAAGATCGCGTTATCAGCCGCAGAGCTGATGTTGTTTGGCCACCTCGGAGTTGCGATTTGACACCGTTGGACTATTATTTGTGGGGTGCCGTCAAAGATAAGTGTTACGCCGACAAGTCAGAGACAATTGACGCTTTAAAGGACAATATTCGTGAAACCATTGGTGAAATACAGCTGCACACAATCGATAATGTGCTTAAAAATTGTACCGATCTTGTAGGATACTGCATGGCCAGCTGAGGCAGCCATTTGAATTATTATTATTATTAACCGGAAGGTTTGTACTTTCAAATTAAAAAAAGAAATTTGAGTAAATATTCAGTAGTTTTCATACCCTCCACCATATATGGCGAGGGTATATATCAGTTTGTCATTCCGTTTGTAACATGTCGAAATATTGGTTTAAGACCCCATAAAGTATATATATTCGTGATCCTTATGCAATTTTAAGTCGATTTAGCGATGTCCGTCTGTCTGTCTGTCTGTTGAAATTGCGATCACGACGCGAAGACGCAAGCGGGCGTGCCTATTTTTACCCAGATTATTAAACATCCTCCCGAGCAGTTTGGTATTTAAAATGAAATCGGTTCAAAAGTTATGAGTGAAAATGTGAACATACCTCTAATTTTTCCATACCAATTGGTACAATTTTTCTGTATCAATATTTTTTTCTGTTAAGTAAGTAAAAATGTTATTAAGTCTTCTTCTTGTTCGATTACATTTATTGTCTTACATACTATGAGAATAATAACATTTTTAGAGCTATATGTGTGTTACTCTAATGACTATGTTAACGTAAAAAGCAACATTGTTAAAGTTGCTAACAGAGCAGACCTCTGTAAATAACATTACTAAAACTAAATAAATAACATTACTAAACCTAAATAACAAAAGTTCTGTTACATAAATTGACAAAACATATTCATATTACAGTTCATGCAAAATTTAGTATATACGTATATCATCTTCAGCCCCTATGATTGCCGGAGGCTGCGCTCATTCATCATCATATTGTCGTGTAGCGCAAGTTTCTCATCAAATCTAACTTGCAACGACATGGAGTACCTACAGAAGGGTAAAACATCGGCATTTTCAAAGACGTAACTATTTGAAAATCGTTTTATGAAATTTTCATAATTTTTTCCGATGCATTTTCTTAGGATTTTCCGTTCAAATATCTCCAATTCTTTGGCTACTATAGGAGATATGGTAAATCAGATTGGGTTTTTCTTTAAGCTTTGTTGGTTTTTCTTTTTATTCCATAAAATGTATTTTTTGTTTTTGTAACCAAAGACATTTATATCTAAAGAAAGAGCAAAATACTTTTAAATAGGTGGCACTGAATTAACTAAAACAATACCCTGCCCCATGGCTAGGTCCAAAGAAATTTATATATAAAGAAAGAGCAAATTGCATAATTGCTTTAGGTGGCGCAGAATCACATTAAAACTATATCCTGCCTCATGGCGATATAGCCTTGGATTAGGCTTTCAATTAATTTATTTACCAAAAATATTAAATTTACTACATACTTTAAATTCTTATGCATTCAGATTTTGCTAGTAGACTTATTACATAATTTTAAAGTCAATTTTTCAAATGTTTGACGTAATAAAAGCATTTGTTTCACATTTTTATGTCAAAAAAGAAATTTTACTTCAAAAGTTTTTTATATTATTTCTATCAAAAACAGAAGAGAACATCTTTTTAGCATATTGGTGGAGGGTATTCAAAGATTCGGCACGGCCGAATTTAGCCCATTTTTACTTGTTTTTTGTATAGCATTTTCAAAAAAAAAAAGTTATTTGGCGGACCCTATAGATTTGTTTAAATTTTAAAATACAATAAGGAAGTTCACAATATGTTGGTTATCATCTTATTTGGTTATAAAATTAAAAATAACCTCTGAGCACCGTGAACACCCTTTAATATTTGTTATCTACTTATGTTTTTCAATCAGCTGTACTTACACTCATAATAATCCATGCTTAAAAATACAAATGTATTTTTCGTACAATATACAAATATTTTGTATATAAATATTCCAAAAATTTCGTATAAAACAAATTTCATAAATTTTTAAATTTTGTATATAATACAATGATTTCTTAAATTATTTTTAGTATAAAATTGTAACATCACAAAATTTTCGTATTCAGCTGATGGTAATAACTTTCTTAATTTTACAAATTTCGTAAATAATACAAACGAAGTTTTGTTTTTGAACAAAATTATTTTGCATTTTAACAAAATATTTATATTTTTATAAATATGTTTATTATTTTTATGAAATTTGGTAAAATATAGAAATACAAATTTGCTACTATTTACGATGTCATTTGTATATGTTACAAAATTTTTGGGAATGTCAAAATAATCAAATGTTTGGAAAAAAGAACTACAGTTTCTGTGTATTTTACCTGCGGATTATTATGAGTGTAATTACTTGTACTCATTTTTATTGTTTTTTATAAATAAAAACGAGATATGAATGCTGTAAATGTTAAGTGCATATAATGGTTAAATTCCATGTGTTCTTCTTAAAAATTCATAATTAAACAGCTCTTTATAATTATTGTGCAAATATTTTTTTTTTCTATCAAACAGGTCAAGTGCATGTAAGGGTTAATTTAGATTTTTATCAGACTTCGATACTTCACCCTCTAATACCCTTTCTTCAGATATCGATAATATTTATATTATATAAAGGGTGATTTTTTTGCTATTTGTTTATTCAGTGTAAAAAAAAATTCGTGACATGATATCAAGTAATTGCTTATACCCAGCAAAATCACACATTACCAAATAATGGATAAAGTAATGTATAGGCATAGGGGCCGATGGATTACTTTACACCTTACTTCATTGATGAATTTAATAGGCGATGAGCCTCAAACTAATCCCAACATACCAAATGACTTGAGAAAAATATTATTATAAGCTTACAAACACAACCCTTAAGCTTGAAAAAGACTTGAGAATTTATTGAAAAAGGCTATCGTAACAATTGTAGAAAAATCAAAACGGAACCTTCGTGAAAATATTATGTGTGTATGATTACTGCTTATTCTTGCAATTGTAGAATAAGCTTACAAAAATAATATATTATTAATAGTTGAAAAAGAGAAATCATAATTATTTTTTTTAATTTAATTAAATTTATTTTTTATTTTAATTTCAAAAATAAATAATAATAACTCATTTTAAATATAAAAAATAATAATTAATTTTAAATATAAATAATAATAAATAATTTTAACCATAAATAAAAATAATTAAATTTAATATGCAATTGCACGTTCACTATATAAAATTTACAACTAAATGTACAAACAAAACACGTTAGACAAATTTAAAGAAAAAGTAATGGCACTTGTTGCATGCATTATAAGCGTAGAACAAAGACAACAAGACTAGAATGTATTGAAAAATATTTCTATTTCAATCGTCATATTGCGTTGTTGTTATATGTTGTTCATAAGCATACTTGAGAAAAAGTTATGTACTAATCTTTTCTCTAGCATTGTTAAATACTGCTTGTGAATTCACATTTTATAAATATTATAATAAGCGAAATTAAGAAAAGCTTAAAACACACTATTTATATAAGCTTATTCTCAAGTTGTATTGCAGTTTGATTGCAATATGGTATATTGGGATGTATATACCCATTACTTTAGAGGTGATAATGTAAGGGGTTACTTATATGGTTACGACAATTGAAAAAGTAATGTGTCTAAAAATAGATTTTTAAAAAAGAGCAATTTTTATTAAAAAAAATTATTACAAATATTTTCTTTAAAATATTTGTAATTTAAAATAATGTGGTCAAGATGGGAATCGAACCAGGGAAATCTGGTTGCCAGCCAAGAACTCTACCCACTGAGCTATCGACGCATATAGTATTTGATTGCTTTAAACTTAAATGAATTGTTGCGCTTCGTTTTTTCGCTAGTGTTATCAAAACTAACATACATTACCCTTTTTCTTACAGAAAAACACAAAGTAATGTATCTAAAAATAGATTTTCAAAAATATTTCAATTATTACTTTACATTTATAAATCATATATTACGTAATCAATAATGAGTAACTTATTACTTTATGCTTGCAAATAATGAAAAAGGTAACGAGCTATCATTACAAGGTAACGCATGAGAATATCGCACCCATTACCAAAGTTTTGCTGGGTAGTTAATATCTAACAACCGCTTTTTGGCGGTCTTGGGCATTAAAAATAAGTTAAATATTTTTTTTTGAAAAAGGTACTTTTTTTTCAACTTGGTTTTACAAAAACTACTTTTTGCAAAAATTACTTATTTCTACAAAAAGTACTTTTTAATTTTTTTTTTTTTTTGTGAAAAAAACTTTTTTGGAAAAATCTTTTTTTTTTTTTGGAAAAGGTACACTCAGAATATTATGTACTTTACTGTTTGTAGTTTAATAAAAAAAGTTTTCAGTTTAGTTAAAAAAAGGGAACATACATTTATTTTTTAAAGAAAATTTATTTTAACTTTTTTATACATTTATCCAAAATGATTTACTGTCATTTACCGATTTTTTTACAGTTTCATTTATTTTTTCCATTTGTTTCAAATTTAATAAAAATTTACCCACCAAAGGAACATTTGTAGTTTATTTGTTTCTGTCACAGTTGTTACAAGTTTAAATTTTGTTGGAGGTCTGTTTTAAAAAAAATATTCGAAAATTCCAATTTTGTTCTTTATTTAAATTGTTTGTTTATATACAAAATTATTTCAATTCGAATTTTAAGAAATTCATAAAAATACACATAGGGCCATTTATAAACTTGTATTTATAGAGTGTGTTAGTATACATTAGATTAGAAAACTTAAATACAAAAAACCAAAACAATTTCCAATAAATGAATTATCACTTATTTTTACGGATTTGGTAAGTAAAATTTTATCAATTATATTTAACTAATTAATCACTTGTTTTTACTAATGTGTCAGTTGCTTGAACAATTTATTTAAAAATAAATAATAAAAACCATTTGATTTAAATGAAAAATAAGTAGACCGGTTTTAAAAAAAAAATATCATCTCTTTCAAATTGTATTTTCTATTTTAACTTACATGCTATTTTAAGTGTTATTTTGATTTATATAGAAAGTTAGTAAAATGGTTTTTAAGTGATTTTTTTATTTATGTTAAATTCTATTTTCAGTTAATTTAACCTACAAACTATGTTGAGTGTATTTAAAAAAATCGTTAACTTATTAACAAAAATTTTTTTTTAAGTTCAAGTTAACGATTTTTGTCGTGACTCTATAAAATTTCAAAACAAAAAACATATTTAAAAACGTAGATAGTCAAAAAAAAAACAATACTTTTTCAGGATTTTTACTTTTTCAAAAAGTACTTTTTTCAAACAAAACAAACAAAAGTACTTTTTGAAGAAGTACCTAAAAAACCGGTCTACTTATTTTTCATTTAAATCAAATGGTTTTTGTTATTTATTTTTAAATAAATTGTTCAGTAACAACGAATGATTAATTAGTTGAAAATAATTGAAAAAAAAAAATTGTTTTGAAATTTTATAGTCACGACAAAATTCGTTAACTTCAACTTAAAAAAAAAATTTGTTAATTTTGCAAAAAGTACTTATTAAAATTTTTTTTTGTGAAAAAAGAATTTGAAAATATTTTTATTTATTTGAAAAAGGTACTTTTTTGAAACACATACTTTTTTTGAGTGCTTTAATTTTGGAAAAAAATTATTTAATTAAAATTTATTAATTAGTGGAAAAAATTAATTTTTTGGAAAACATTATCTATTTTTTTAAAAAGTAGACACTAACTTATTTTTTACGGGCAGACCGGTCTCTCCGGGTTTTCGGTTAACCCGGTCTGACACGGTAGACCGCAATCAAAATACTGAGATCTTAAAATTCACTTCAATTTTTTTGGACACCTCTAAAAACCATGTTATCATACATTTGTTGTTAAACAAATGGTAGTTGTGTTAAATACAATGTTACATATCAAATCCATTTATTGAAATTGAATCCTAATAAATCTTTAGAAATTTGCTTAGAAAAATAAATAACCATTATTTCAAATTTCAATTTGGTAAGTGTGTGTGTGTTTTTTGTGTGTATTTTGTCGTCCTTCATTATCAAATGTCATTTAAAGCACACTTTAGCTGTCAATATTTCAAGGAGGGGTTAACTGTAAAGTGTTATTGCAACATGAATGAATTAATTTTAAAACTGTTGCTGTTCCCAGTGAAACTGTTTGGTACGTAATCAAAGCAACTGTCATTTTTCACTAAATGTGATGAAATGGACTGAAAGCCGAAGGCAGACAGACAAAATCAAATGAACGGAATACCCGAATGAATGACTGAACAAATCAACGAAAGATATGACATGATGGAGCTAACACTGAAGATTTCACTTTGAAAGAAAAACAGCCAAATCCCTTCTTATGTTATTGTAACATTTATGGGCACAAAACTCAAATTAACGCACCACTGCTGTTGCTGTTTATGATTTTGTCGGTTAACCTACACCCATTGGCAGTAAGTTTTATTATAAGCATATTTTTAAAGCTTGTTTTTTTTGGTTGTATATGAATTTATACCTTTTGGTCATGTCATTGATAATTTATGTCACATAAAAACCAACTGAATTGAATTCAAATTCCTGACATAGCGCGGTAGCCAATAAACACACACACACACACTCACATAATAACGAGTAAGGAAAACTGAAAACACCGACAAATGGACAGACAGACAGACAGACCCCTCAGCTAGAAAGACGGACGGCACCACAAAATAATCTCACAATTATTGACAATATTCACACTGATTCTGGCTAACTCTGCCTGCTCACTCAGTTGCCTTTGCCAGGCTTGCCTGCCTGCCTTCCTTCCACCACTCACCCAATAAATGCCTTTGTCATCAAATGTAAGATATTTAAGCAACGCTTTTGTTGTCTTAAGGGTAAATAAGATTTTTGTGCTAATTTAATTTATTCCTTTAACTTTATTCCATTGGCATACTACTTCTTGTCTACTTGCAGAGAGTGAAGAGCAAGATCTTACTTAACAATGTTTCAAAATTTTCAACTTGAATAAATTTCAACAAAAAATTCAAAATTTTTATATAAATTTTCAATGACATTTTTAATGCGTAAACGTCCATCACTTGTTGTTAGTTGGTTGTTTGTTTGGTTGTTTGTTGGTTGCTGTTGTTTATTGGTCCCCAGTGTAACTAAGGAATTCATTTAAATATTTGCTTTAATGTTTTTGGTTTTTTTTCTCTTTAAAATCCCAACAGCTTTTAAAATCTTTACTCAATTCAATTTAGTTTGACTTAAGGTATTAGGCGCCATATTGATTGACTCCTGTCACTATTTGTCAGTTAAATTTGATCAACAATAAGTCAATATAAAAAAGGTATTTTTCACTGGCCCTAATGTTTGTCAAAATTAGTTAGTTGCAGTAAATTTAAAGTTTTATTTATTGAGTGTCGCCTGTCATTTGTTATGTTGTGACATTGGATTTTATTTGATAAGTGCAAAAGAATTTCAATTGTAAATATCTTAATTAGGATCTTATAACAATAAAAAGAAATTTTCAAAGTAAATGACAAAAGCATATTTCATTTTCTTTAGGTATGTCAGGGATTTGACTAAGGTGTCACAAAAGTTGGACATTAGTGTTTGATAAGATTTTATTATCTTATAATATATTGGACAGTATTTTGAAACTCCTGTATTTTTTTACTGATATATCGGTGCTTTAAAACCATAAAGTAATTTAAGATCATATCCAAGAAAAATTTGAACGGACTCTCATGAATCTGTCTTCTAGTATACGTTTGCGGTTGTTAAATACGAATTATACGGACCGTATAATTGAATTTTGGAAAACAATACGTTTTAGCTCCATTTTGCCAAGTCCGTTTCTGTACTATCAAATACGGACTTCACCGATTTACATCAGTTTTTCTTCCGTTGCTTTTAAAATCGGTTTGTCAAAAACGAATACCTAAAAAATGTTTGTGATCATTATACTAGTCGCGGTCCCAAGTTAAGAATGTCTATTTTGGTTAAGCTCTCGTACATTTAATGTCTTGACCACTACCACACAGCAAAAATAACTTCAGGTGATACCCATGAGGTAAATATTTATGAAATTTAAAATAGGTTTTGCGATGATGTGTGCAAATTTATGTAGTCAATGTACAAATTTGCATTGTCTGCAACATCATATCGTAAATACCACCAATTTAAGCTAAAGTAAAATTATGTTTTATTTTTCCCTGGTTTTCAATGGACCACAACCGCAGTAATGGATGTAGAAAATTTAGGCATTTACACAAATCCGTTTCTGTTGAAAAACGGTACAAATACGGACCGGATACGGATCCGTAAACGGTTTGTCATTGTCGGACTTTCAAGGGACAACTCCGTTTTTCACACGACCTATCGATCCGTAAGCTGTTCGTCATTGACGGTACGTACTTTAACGGATTCGAATCAGTTTCGATGTTCCTTAAAATCCGTTTTCTGATCCGTATACAGATCCAGGAAACGGTACGTTAACGGAGTTAGATTTCGTTTATGACGGACCGAAAACGGTACTTAAACGGAAAGTATTGTTTGTTGGGTAAAAAATGTTGTAAAATCCAAGATTGACATAATGTTCTAGTGTGAAGTTGGCTGCAACGTAACTGCAAGACGGACCAAAATGTATCACCCTATCGAAACTTGCCATAACTTGAGAAAATGACGGCAACTCTCAGTTTTGATTCAATATTTGTGAAGTACGAGGGAGGATCAATAAGCCAAGTGACTTTTTGAATGGAACACAGTTTTTTTTTTTTTTGCAAAAAAATTTTTTTTTCAACATAATCTCAACACTTCATCTAAATTAATCCAATTTTTGTATCCCTTCCAAAAAATAGGATTTGTTTGATCAATAATTTTATTGTTGGAGCTAAATCTCTTTCCACCGATCGATTTCTTTAGTTTTGGTATAGGCGCTGGGGGCTAAATCCGGAGAATATGGCGGATGAGGTAGCAATTCATAGCCAAATTCATGGAATTTTGCCATTAAGACTACACACGTCACACGATTACGTTTATGGTCAATTGAGAGGAAACGCGGCAGCCATCTTGCAGACAGCTTTCTCAAATCCAACTGATCGTTTAAAATCAAAACCAAACTGCCATATAAAATGCCTATGGCATCAACAATCTCATGCACTTTTACTCTTCGATCGGCCAATACCATATCGTGGTTTTTTTCGACATTTTCGGGTGTATTGACCTCAATTCGCCGTCAAGAACGTTCAGCGTCATTTGTACTTGTGCGACCACAACGAAAGTCAGTAAACCACTTTTTTACGATTGAAATCGATGGTGCAGAGTCCCTTGGTTTGATCGACGGTTTTTTTTCGCAAAAAATAATGTTTAATGAGCACTCGAAATTCACTTTTTTCATTTTTAAAAAAATCCACGAGCTGTTAAGCGCAAAATGACGGAACTTACTCAAAATTTGACAGTTGTCTGTTAACAGGTGGTACGTGATGGAAGCAGTGTTGCATTTCACATAACTACGAGGGAAGTGCCAAAAGCCACGGACTTATTGGTCCTCGTAAACAGAAGATACAGAATATATGTATACAAGCCATGGAATATTATACTTTTGCAATGGAGTTTACAGGTCTATTTTAGTAAACAAAATTTTCACTTCTGGGGTACTGATAATTCACGAAAAGCCATTACAGCTACACAAAGTCATTGCATGGTGCGCCATTTACTTCAGAGGCCTTAATTTTGCAGCGAGGCCGTGGGTAACATAATTACTGTGACTGGTGATACATACAGAACCATGATCAAGTTTTTATTGCCACAAATTTATAAATACGAACTGGAGCGCATGTGGCCCAACTGTACACACAGTTTACACAATAAAGGCCATTTGAAAGTATGCGTTTCTGGCACGCCTAATATCTTGTTTTGGCGATCTGCACTAGCCAGCAAGATCGCCCGATTTAGCCGCTACAGACATTTTTCCTTGGTGTTGTTTGAAGTCGCAGGCCAAAACTTATCTTATGCGGTAAAAAGAGTCCCAATTATCATCAACAATGGTGGCGCCCACTTGACCAATATAATCTTTAAAAATAAATAGAAAAAAACCTGAAGATGCAAAAAAATATTTAAAAAATATTATGACGTTTAATTTTAAAGATATAGTTTTTTGGACACCCTACAAGCTTGTTTGTTATTTTTGTTTATTCATATCGAGTTTTAAATCTCATTATAGATAAAAGCAAAAGCCCAGCTATAGCCAAAAGTGTTTGCATATTAAATGGAAGTTTATTTCATGCGCATTATGCACCAAAAAGAGCATAATTTTATAGTTGATCTTTCGAGATTCGAAATCAGAAAAAAATTTTTTTTTTCACCAAATAAAATTTTTTTTCTTATTTTTGTTTAGTAATCATGGAGAATACACAGAAAAAATTATTTAGACACTAGCCGAACGGAATACATTTTCTAGTCAGCAACGACCTTCATCAACATTCTTCGTGCCCTTGAAAGCGCTAATTGTAAATATCTCTATTTAACTCACAAATTTAAGGAAAGAAAATTTCAGTATCAAAAATCAATTAAGTTATTTTTGTGTTCATCGGACCAATATAAGAAACTATACAGGGTGGCGCAAAAATAACCTTCCGATGTTTTTTGGCTGTAATTAAAAAAAAAAAAAAAAAAATGAAAAACTTTGATTCTTCTTGTGGATTATTTTTATTTGGTCTTTTAATTTTTTTTACATCAAGCCGAGAATATTATGTCATGTAAATGGCCGCCGCCACAGTTGATTGTCATTTGAGCCCTTTTTATGGCATTTTCCATCACTTTGGCCAAAACTTCCGGCGATAGGTCCTCACATTCTTGACGGATATTGTCTTTAAGAGCTGCAAGAGTCTGAGGCTTGTTGACATAAACCCGCGACTTCAAAAAGCCCCACAAAAAGAAGTTTGGAGCGGTCAAATCAGGCGATCTTGCTGGCCAGTGCAAATCGCCAAAACGGGAGATTAGGCCCCCGGGAAATGCATCCTTCAGCATATCGGTTGTGGCACGTGCAGTGTGTGGCGTTGCACCGTTCTTTTGGAACCACATGTTTTCCAATCCCAATTCAAAATAACTCGTTGATCATTGCTCTGTAGCGCTCACCATTCACAGTAACCGTTTGGCCCGCGACGTCTTCGAAGAAAGGTCCGATGACTCCTCCAGCGAAAACAGCACACCATACAGTGACTTTGAGCGGGTGTAATGGCTCTTCGTGGGTTACACGCGGATTTTAAGTGCCCCAGAAGCGTAAATTTTGCTTATTTACGTACCCGCTAAGATGGAAATGGGCCTCATCACTCATGATTATTTTTGATGAAAAATCATCTTCATTATTGCTCAAATAAATAGTCACCAATATTCCGCGTTCTGGAGCAGTGTAGCGTAACATTGTTTATTAACGTGTATTTTGCATGTGTTTACTACACAAATGTCAAAACAGAACTGACATTAGGGGCCAATCGCAAAATTTATAGCATTTTCTGATAGGAGGATTACTTTTGCGCCACCTTGTACGTTATGAAAATTTTTAAAAATTTTAAGAAACTTCCAAAACCTTAACCGATTTGTAGATATCTCGAACGTGAGCCGATTAAAAACAATTTTATTTTTCACTGTACTCTGCATGTACAAATTTTCCGAATCCCCCATTTTTTAATTTCACATATTCTTAGATTCAGTGCACTCAAAAATACAAAATTATTTAAATAAGATGAACTCGGCACCTTAGACATTTTTTTAAAACTTGTACATTTAAATAGTTTTTTGTATATGTACTAAAAAACTGTCAAATACATTACAAATGGTCAACCTAAATAATATCTGTTTAAAATTTCAATTTCAAATCATTTATTCTCACTATATCACTAATTGCGTTAAAATGTCAATTACATGAAAATGTTTTTTCAAAGCATTCAATCTTAGTTTTATGTTCAACAAAATGTTGTTGCAAGCTACAAGAAAAAACTAACTAACGAACGAACAAACAACAACTACAAAATCCCAAAATAAAACATAGACACCAAATAAATAAAGTAATTAAAAATATTTTGAAATCAAAGCATATAAATATAAAAATATGCAAAAATGTACAAATACAATGTAAACTAAATAGCAAGTACAGTAAAAGCTATTTACAAATGACAATAATTTAAAATTTATATGTGTTAACTTTGCTAAAAAAAAAATTTTTTGTTAACTGCGTATGAGTAATATGAAAAATTTATGTAAAATAAATATTACTCATACGCAGTGTGGTCCTCAGAAATTGATCATATTTATAAATTTAGCGTTCTTAAGGAACAGCTCTGTTTACTGTAATGTCCTCCTTTAAACGCTTTTACTATATTCAATCAGAATTACAACAACAACAAAACATCAAACTAACGAATCAACAACAACAACAACAGCAGACAAACCGATTTAAATTGAAATCTTTAAGAGTTGTAAGTTAAGCGAAAAGAAAATTGTTAACTAAACGCGTTGTGTCTCAACCATTGTCGGAACGTCACATCAAACAAGACCATAAATCTTTAAAAGTGGCCAAAGTCAAATCATTTGCATCCTACTCGATAAATACGTATGAATTGCAAACGCAAATACGGCACAAAACCAAAAACAACATTTGCAACAATATTGGAAACAAAAAAAAAAAAATCCATCGTATGGCTTAAGAGCGAGATGATCGGTTGGTTTAGTTTTTAGTTAAGTCAGTTGGTCGGTCGGTTTGATTTTGTAAAACCAAAAATGGTTACAAAATTGAATAAAAAGGAAAAACTTCTATACGAAACTCTCATCACTGCATTTTGTTGGTTGCTGATGATGTTGATGATGCTGATGCTGGCAGACAAATGCTAGAGATGAAAAGGACACACCGATTTGTTGTTTTGCTGTTTAGTTTATGCTGATGATGTCGATGTTGCTGCTGCTGCTGCTTTTGCCATTGATGACGATGCATTGAACTTGTAGCAAACGTTTCATTTTTTTCAAATATACATATTTTTTTCGTTTGCAATAAACTGCATTGCTAAAAACGCATTTTGTTGATCTTGTAGTATTTGTGCAACGTTTAATAAACAAGATCTCATGTCGATTGCCACAAATTAGCGAAATAAATTATAAATGTAAAAAAGTAGCAACAACAAAAATCCCAGAATATCAATGGTACATTCCCCATCTCATCTCACTGTTGGATTATGATGATAATCCGCTACTATTCCAGAGAACAAGATCTTTAAGGCATTATTCCACTATAGAGGAATATGTTAAGTTTTTGTATAATAATTTCAGTTTTTTTGTTTTCATGCTTTTTGTAGAAAACCTTAAGGCTTAAATTGTGATTGTTTTTCCTTGAGATCTTATTTTATATTAGGGGTATTCACTAGCGGTGTCAGATGAAAATCAAAGCTTGTTTAAAGAGTCACAAATAGCCAATTTCAACATGAAATTTGACAAATTATGTGTAAGTTGGTGCACACATAATGTGTAAATTTACATACAGAGTGTGTAAAAATTAAATGAATTTTATAATTAATGTGTAAATTTACTAAAATTGTGTGTAAAAAGTTTGTTTTAAAAGAAAACATATGTACACAGAGAAAACAGATTTATTGTGACAAACAAAATTTCTTGCCAACAGAATGGTTTGGTTGAGGCTAAGGATATATTTGTTTGTCGCAACCGAAATTCGGTTAGTGCAACAGAGTTTCAGTTGAAACCAAATGTTTCAATTGTATCAGGAAAACATTTGATTGAGACAACTAAATAATTCGGTTGCTGCAACCAAAATATTCATTTGGCAAGAAATTCGGTTGTCAAAATTAATATTTTTTCTCTGTGTAGTTATAAAATGCCTAATAATTGATTTTCACAAAAGGCGTATATTTACCAACGCAATATTTTTAATTAAATTGCAAATTTGTGTAAAAAAACAATCGGTAAAATTAAAAAAAAATCGCTCTTCGTCGTTGAGTTCCCAAATGGCGATCAAAATCCTAAACCGCGATTTATTGTTATTCAGTAAAAATTTCGCACGTGTATACTTCACGAATCTTAAAACCAAACTTACATATAATGTCATTTAAAAAAATTGCGGAATATTCCAATAGGATGATACTTATTGCGCCACCGTAAAAATTTACAAAAATCGGTAGAATTGAAAAAATTGTTAAAATTTAAAAATCGTTAAAATTTAAAAATCGCTGAAATTGACAAATCTTGATAATTAAAAAAGAGAACAAAATTTTAAAAATTGATAAAAGTTCCTAAAATTGGAAAAAAATAGAAAAATTGAATGAAAAAAAACGCAAAAATTAAAAAAATCGTTAGAATTAAAAAAAAATAGTTAAAATAAAAAAATATGTTTTAATAAATAAATTGTCAAGCTTGAAGTCACAGTTTTTGAATAAATATTTTATCATTTATTTATATTTCAATATTTCTTCATCCACTGGATGATATATTTAGGAAAAAAGCAAACGAGTAACAATATTCAAACGGTAATTTGACGACTTAACGCATTAACAAAGCATTAGCAAAAAATATAGTAAGAATTGCTAAAATTAAAATTTTATCTAAGCTATTTTTTAATTTTTTCTCGTTCTTTTCATTTATACTATTTATTTTTCGAGATATGGGCGATATTCCAAATAAAAGCTTTTTTTCCCTGCGATGGCTGGTTCAAAATTTTATACCGGTATCGTTCGTCTCAGAGCCAAGAAAAGCTCATACAGGCCATAAAGTTTACATGGACACACGGATGGATGAACATCGTTAAATCACATAAGGAAGTGATTCTGAGTCGATTGGTATACTACAATTGGCATATATGAGTATCTTAGATCGATATTTTGGTAGTTAAAAACATTAGCATAAACTTAATACACCCTGTCCACGTTGTGGTGTAGGTAGGTGAAGCATATTCAATTTTTAAAGATTTTGACTTTGAAAATAAGGCTAAGTCAAGTATTATCAAAATCTACAAAAACTAACAATATATTTTCATAAGTTTTTATGAAAAACCCAAATTATACAAAAATGTAATCTCGGCGGAAAACGTCTCCGTTGTTTGATTTTGATAAATTGTATATGAAGTGAACTATTGAACACATGACGCGAATGCCCCTATTAAAATCATCATCTTACTATGAGTAGCCAAGCAATAGTTGATAATAGCCTTCATTTACTTAACTTTTTAAACCATTTAAGATCAATCCTCTTTTATGATATTTTTCCCTGCAAATCTATGATTTTTTTTATAATCACAATCACAATCATCATCATTATCATTGTGTTTGTAAGTTGTATTCGAATTGTAGTTGTATTCATCTTTTTTTTCTTGTTGTTGTTTTCTGATTAATTTATAACATCGTCTTAATTGCTTGCAATGTTTCGCTGTTTGTGTCTGAAGTTATTTTTTTTCTTCTTCTAAAATGCTGTAAAAGCATTTAATGTTTTAGATGATGATTTTTTTGTTTTCTGTAACCCCTTCGTATTGTGTATTTTGTGTGATGAAACAGTAGGAGTTTTGTAATCGTTTTACATTCAAAAAGTAATTTAACTTTGCTAAAAGGATTCATGCATAGTTTGTATATAAATGTGTATAAATGTATCTGTATAATCACTTTTTTCACAATGACCATTCCTCCATATACAAAACAAGACAACTGCGAAGATGACCACAATTACGATGATGATGATGATGATAATGACGATGATGATGGCCTAGTGGTGGTGATGGCCTACGGTCTTAAGCTTGACTTTGTTTAATATAAAATTCAATTTACTTTTGCATGCAAAATTAATGCAAAACGGTTTTGTAAAATATTAATGGTTTTCCTATAGAATATTGATGGTTTTCTAACAAAAAAAAAATTAAATATATTTTGCTTAAGTTGAAGTTAATTGTTATTTTTCTGTAATTTGGTGGGCGTTTTATGGCATGAAAATGATGTCAATAGTTTTTATTCTTGTTTTTTTTGATTGCATAGGAAAGAATTATGATTAATGGTTTTTATTAGCACACAATTGTAAAATTGGTGTGAAATGGGTTTGGTAAATTCTTTATTAGTAATTCGATGGAAAAATTTTATGAGTAATTTGAAATTTTAAAAACATTTTTTTTGGTAATTTATGTCAATTGGAATTTGCTATCAAATGTTTTAGATTCATATGGTAGATGATGTTTAAAAAATTCAGAATTTGCTGTACAATTGAAACTTTTTAGTTTTTGGGATCGCTGAATACGAATATTTTCAAAGTTCGAAAAAGGTGAATCTTTTACCAAAAGTATTTAATTAATAACACAGTTCAACACACAAAAAAATTATGGGGTTCCGACGATTGACTCTTGTTAAGGAGACCAAAAAAAAAATATACGTGTGACGTCGTTTTGATAGTTTAAATCGGAATTTCATTTTAGAGGCGGTTTAAGTTTCCCAGCTCTGGCCTGTTCTTGCATCATATCGGTATATAAAACTATGTTTTCTTTACATCTGAGGTGTAGGGTATGTTCAGCAACTTTTTAGATAATGGTATGGCAAATATATTTGTAGAACATATTAACCCTCTTATTCCTCCTCATAACGGAATTTTTTGGCTTTATTCTAACAAATTGTAAAAAGCACCCCGAAAAAGGGGAAGGGCGGGTATGAAATGTTCTACAAAAATGTTGGCCATAATATTCTACTATATATGTCAGAATACACCAAAACCCACAACTTAACATAAACACCAAAATCCAATCAAATTCAAGATTGCTCATCAGATTTCTAGTCAAATTTTGGGATGACCAACATATTAAAAGTCAGATTTTGGGATCACCTACATAATATTTAGGTCATCCCAAAATGTGACTTGAAATTTGATGGGCAATCTTGAATTTGTCTGGTTTTTGGTATTTGTGTTAAGTTTTGTGCCTTAGTATTTTCTGACATATATAGTATAATCTTATGGCCAACATTTTTGTAGAACATTTCATCCCCACCCTTCCCCTTTTTCGGGGTGCTTTTTACAATTTGTTAGAATAAAGCCAAAAAATTCCGTTATGAGGGGGAAAATATTTGTCATAACGTTATCTACAAAGTTGCTGAACATACCCTACACCTCAGATCTTAAGAAAACATAGTAATATATAAAGATATGCTGCAAGAACAGGCCAGGGACGGGAAACTTAAACCTTTAAAATGAATTTCTGATGTAAACTATCAAAACGCCGACACACGTATATATTTTTTGTCTCCTTAACAAGAATCAATCGTCGGAACCCCGTAATTTTAGAAAAAATTTGAAATTGTTGTGCAGTGTAATCGGTGAGCTTTGGGGGATGCTGAAAGCGAATATCAAAAATTTTCAAAATAATATTTTTGCCGACGCTGAACGAATCTAAATATATTATTAGGTTTTTGAAATTGAAAATCGTGGATCTAATACAGCGGATAATTGTTTTACAATCGATCGGATTTATTTGAATTTATTCACCTATACATTTTTGGGAGTTGCTAAATATGAATCTGAAGTCAGATTTTTAAAACCCATTAATGACAGTCGAAACTATTTTTCAACCCCTTTTCCAATGGGAAAATTTTGGAAACGAAACAACCATCCACATTTTGTGTGAGTGTGTTGCATTGCATAGGACCAGGAGGAAAGTTTTCAATAAGGAATTTTTAGGTCCAGAAGATATTAGGAACTCTGCTTCATCTTCTATATTAAAGTTTATTGGGAATATAATACAGAATTTGATTTAGTTTTATGATACTTGGTACAAAAGATCCATATGGGTCGCAGTGCCGGCCGTGAGGCCAGATCTTGACTTAATAATAATAATGGCGGCTTTTTCTCATAGTTGTTACAAGAAAGGATCCTTTTTCAATCCATAATCTCTGATTTAAAATAAAATCTAAAAAAAAACAAAAATTGATGGTTACGCGTCAGAAAATTATTTGAGACTTTTTTTTTGCTCAGCAGCCCGTCAAAAAATTCTAAATTTCGCAGTGAAAATAACAAAAAAAGGAGCAGTACAATAACTTCTAATTAAATAAGTTCCAAAAAGGAAAAAAAAAAATTAAATAACTATCAACAAACAACCTTCATACAAATTGTCAACTTTTTCATCACCCAGGGGAAAGATTAATTGGAATTCGATCAAAACTATAAAAATTTATATGTTAAATATTGAATTAAAAAGGGGGAAAAGGAATTAAAAACTAGTAAAAATATTAAAGTCCGGCATGCCGACTATACCCTACATGGTGTAGGAGTTAAATTGGGGTTAAGTTACGAGATGTGATTTACATTCCAAGAAGGTCGATATCGCTTTTATGAGCAGGGCTGAAAATATAGCGATAAATTTGAACAAAATTGCCGAAAAAATCAAACAAAAAATATTCGTGCTGTCAACCGAATTTCTTGTCATTCGAATTGATCAGTTGTGGTAACCGAAATATTCGGTTGTGACAACAAAAACAAAGTTAATGAAATAGAAATTTGACTATGACACAGAATTTTAGTTCCCTGAACCATAATTCACTAGTAACAACTAAAACATTTGCTAAGAACAATATCGAACTATTTGATTGGCAATATTTTCGGTTGTTAGAACAAACCTGTTTTCAGGTCTTTATTTAGGAAAATACTGGAAAGGTCGGTTTATATGGGGACTACGTCCAAATATAGCCCAATTTTTTTTTTAATTTAAACGCATGATTTACGGTCCCATTCACAACCCAAATTTCAACCAGATATTGACGGGTTTGTGTGTCTAAATACAATTTAATTTCAATTCAGATAGGACCTTCCTTAGGAGGCAAGTGTGAATTTGGACCAATCAAATTCAAAAGGTTCATCCTTGGGCCAAATTTCAACCAAATATCTTTATATTTGCGATCTTTATTTTGATCAAAGTTCATTTAAGCAAATGCCGGGAAGGTTTGTTGATATGTCCAAATATGACCCAATTCTCTTTAGATTTTAAGACGTGATTTATGGGCACATATAACATTTATAGTCCGGATTTCAAACTTTGTGTTTAAATACCAATTCCAATCAAATTCAATAGAGTTCGTCCTTGAATCATTGCAAATCTATGTACCAGAGAACTGCAAAATCAACTTTTTTCTTGATCTAATCATACACAAAAATTCTTGTTCACATTTAATAATTCAACAAAATTCACTCTAGAATAAAATCAGCATCATGTTACTGAACGCGTAATTGGGATCATTGTGAATTATCTGTCGATTATGTTTAATGCAAATGTAATCACTCAACAAAAAGTCAGCGTTGAATATATCAGAAAAAACAACCAACAACGCGTATGAGTGTATTCATAATCAAAACAAAATAGAAACACATTTCATAAAGTTACATTAGGGTGGGACTTAAATCCGCTTTTTTAGAATTTTTATTAGTAATACAATACTAAAAATATTCTTCTTTGTGAAATAAAAATATTTTTTTGGAAAAAAAATTTAGGTCGATATCTCAGGCCTGCCTAATTCCGAAAAATTTAAATATTGTCTAAATTTTTTTTTCATCTATAAAAACGACCATTGATTATAAATCAGTGACAAAACAATTTGCACGTCGTTTGATTGATTTAAAATCATCAACAAATATGTGTGTTGGAATATTTGAACGCAAACACATATTTATTCTTGTGTTGATTGCGTATGAACGTTTTGCAATCAGCATTTGCAGCTCTCTGCTATGTACACAATTTTGATTTTTGCGACTTATAGATTATTTACATAGACCCAGGAATGCACATCTTTAACATTTAACTGTGGGGGTGGTGGTAAATTTTACCCCCAATTTATATTTTTTATGTAATATTCCTTATCGAGCTAAAGATCCTTTATTTATAAAAAATTTAATTATAAATATTTATTTATAATAAAATTTTTTATAAATAAAGGATCTTTAGCTTGATAAGGAATATTACATGAATATAGAAGATCGAAGAAAACTAAAATAGTTATTTTTTATGTTATTAAAAAAAAAGTTTTGTGAAATAAAGTGACTATTTTGTTGAAATTAATTAAAAAAATATTAAATTTTTTTATAAAAAATTTAGTTTTTTTTATAAAACAAATAATTGTGAAGAAATGTTAAAATTTTTTAGTAAAATGAAATGGGGTAAAATTTACCACACGTCACTGACTATGTCTAAAAATTTTACCTCCATAGTTAAAGGTTAAATCAATTCAGAAATGATTCTGATTTAATTGGTATACTATTAGGTGCGTCTCAGTCAGATATATTTGGATCTTATGTCAGATCTGACACCAAATATGACCGAATTTTAATATATCTGGCCGCAAGAAACACCAAATTTTCCAGAACCATTTAGATATCAACAAAGTTTATCACATATGCATCAGATTAAGTCATATCTTATCCTTTTTACACGGGACCCGAGAATATTTTATATGCAGAGTTTTTGTTATAGCCCAGCGAAAATAAATTGAAGTGATTCTTAAAGAATTAATTTTTCATTAATTCTATAGTATCGTTTAGTTCTGATTTTCCTCTTCTAAGGCAGTTCTTTTTCACAACTTCTTGAAATGCGATTTTTAATGAAATTTAACACTTTTCAATTTTATGACGGGTAACTTATTTTAAAAACAACCAAACAACCAAAAAGAACTTTAAATGCAATGAAAAAGGAAAACTAAAAAAACATTCTCAAGGTGAAAAAAATTATTGTGTTGTCAACATATTTTCGTGGTGAAAACAATTTTTTTGAGGTGAGGAAAAATTTGAGCTGAATATTAAATATTATTCACCTCTAGGCAAATGGTGAAAAAATGTGACGAAAACTACCATTCTCTCTAATATGAAATTGTATTAAAATATACAAATTTGTGTGCTTCACACTTTCATTCCGATCTTTTTTTTTTACCGCTGAACTGATTTTGCTCAGGAAGATATCAAACCATCTGAGTAAAAACGAGTAAATGCGTTTGCGCTTATCGCCGAGATCGCCATTTCAAAGGACGGGATCTTTATACGATCTTATACATACATTTCGAACGGAATGATAGACTAATATCCTCTTTACATACACAGGAAAAAAATTACAAAATTCTGCTTGTAATGTTAAACATCTTTCATATTTTTTTTGTAAATACAAATAAAAACATTTTTAAAAAGGCACCAACAATGGAATTTTTAGATACAAAAAAGTTTTTGTTATTTTTTGTAACTTAAATTTTTATTTTCAAAGAATTTATATATGAAAAATAACAATTTACAAATATTTCAAACAATTTTTTTTTTAATTTTAACAAATTTTTTCTGTGTAGTTTATTACTGTTCTGTCCCAGGAAAAATTTAGCAATGGGTGCGATAAACTCATGCATTACCTAGTAATCTATACTTGTTACTTGTGTCAATAAACATAACATAATTGGATATATAATGCATTACTTTGAAATTTCCTTGTCTTCATCATTGTTTTGAAACATAAAGTAAGGACTTACCGATAGTTGCTTACATAATGCATTACAATTTAACATAAAATAATGTCTGTAAAACTGACAAAATTATTCCAGTCATACGTAGCATAAAAGTAAATATTTTATAAATTATTTGAATGTGTATATCACCGAGAAAAGAAGGGACCTAGTGTGTGAAAATGAAGTTTTCATAACGCTTTATCACTGTGAACAAATCTTCAGTTGGGAGATGCGATTTGGTATGGTTAGTTATGATTGGGTGCCGACTTTGGTAACGTCATGCCTATGTGGTGACGTATTTTTTCGCTTTTAGTGTGACAATATCTTTGCTATTGTTGCTGCTCTGTTCGTTCTCAGCTATCGATTTTCCCAAGTTCGTTTTGTACTTTTTATTGGGTAAATCATTTCATTCTGTAGTCATATTATTGCATGCTTAGCATACATTACTTTGCGTCTTATCGCCCGTAATATTCATCAAAGAAGTAAGGTGTAAGGTAATGCATTGGACGCTATGACTATACATTTCTTAATCCATTATTTGCTAGTCTTCATTGAATTTCTTTTAGGGGACGCAAATCAACCAAGTTAAAATCGATTAAATTAAGTACATAAATATGTTCTAAAACTTTAAGTTTTCAGTATAAAAAAAAAAGAATTTCTTTCAGTGTGATATTTGAATTTTGACATAAATAATAAAAATAAGATTGGAATATTTTATTTAAATTATTTATAAATGCTTATGATCATTTGAAAACTCATCACGATTTTCTTTTAATATCAATACTATTATTTTAATTTCTTTACATCTACTCGAGCATCATTAAAAGTAGTTTTCTATGAACTAACAATATAAGAATAAAGTTAATTTGCATATCTTTATTTTCATATTGTTACCGATAAAGAAATACAACAAGTAAAAAATAAAAAATAAAAAAAAAAAACTCTCATATAAATTTATTGCTTCAATACAAATATTAAAGTCACATTTCAATCACATGCAAATAAACTAAAAACTCATGAACTCTTATGAAGTCTAACAGAGCTACTAGAAAGTTAAAGGCTACATTTAACTTTTTGTTAAATCGCATTTATCTTTAAGTTAAAAATCTAAGCCGCCCCATCATTTTATGCTTAAAATACAATACATCTTGGCAAAATCAAAAAAAAAAAAAAAAAGAAAAGGCTACTGTTGCTAAAAACTTAAACATCTTGTAGTTCGGCTCGGTTTGGTTTGGTAGCTGTAGCTTGATCTTCAAATGATGCAGTATGTATGGAAAAACAATGACAAAGAAGGACACGTTTCAGAAATGAAAATTTATGAAAATCATGAAGTTAAACCATAAATTTTGAATTTGGCAATTTAACGCTGTATGATATTGTTTAGTTTAGTTAACTCTCAAAGACGAACATGGATGAATGTTAAATATTTTTGTTTTGTACATTTGCATGTTTCTTTGTTAGTTTTTGGGGTTTCTTTATTTTATATTTGACTGCCGGCCGACCTGGCATGAATCGATCGATCGATTTGAAAAGAACGAACTTGTCTGTTTTATGGTAGCAAAAACAATATAACAACCAAAAGAAATGCAAGTAAACAGCCACAAACAGCTACTTTAAACGATCACAGATAAAAGTTTGTTTTTTTTTTTTGGTTTGGTTTGTTTGTAAAGTTACCAAACTGTATTTAAAAAGCTTTAACTTTAAATCCTTAAGATGACGATGATGATGATGCTATTCTACTGATGGTTTTGAAGATGAAACAATGTCTTTGGTAACAATTTTGTTTCTTGTTTAGATTTAAGCTTATGCACACTATGGACCGATCAATCTTTATAACTGAACCGAGAAAATAGATTCGTTATGGTAAGTGAATTTGTTATCAATTGCATTATTCGGTACTAGTAAGTAAATTCTTAGGTTGAGGAAAAACAACAGTAATTTAGCTGTAACAACAAAATCTTAGTTGATTAAAAAAAATAGTTCTCAGTTATTGCAACCGAGTCATTCGAAATGCAAGAAATCTTTTGGTAAGTAGGAATATTTTTACTGAAAAAAATTTAGTTGTGTTAATTGAATTTTGTTGTGAAAACCTGTATTCACACCAGAGAACTGCAAAATCAACTTTTTTCTTGATTTAATCATACACAAAAATTCTTTTTCACATTTAATAATTCAACAAAATTCACTGTAGAATAAAATCAGCATCATGTTACTGAACGCGTAATTCGGATCACTTTGAATCATATGTCGATTAGGTTTACTGCAAATTTAATCACTCAACAAAAAGTCAGCGTTGAATAAATCAGAAAAAAACAACAAACAACGCGTATGAGTGTATTCATAATTAAAACAAAATAGAAACACATTTCATAAATGATATTGTTTACATTAGGGTGGGACTTAAATCCGCTTTTTTAGAATTTTTGTACAAAAAATATTGTTCTTTGTGAAATTTTTTTTTTAAATTTAGGTCTATATCTCCGGCTTGCCTAAGATTGGAAAATTAAGCAATATTTAACTTTAACCGGATTGGGTGAGCCTGAGATGTCGACCTAAATTAAAAAAAAAAAAATTCACAAAGAACAATATTTTTGGTATTCCTAATAAAAATTCTAAAAAAACGTATTTTAACATTTATGAAATGTGTTTCTACAAAACCACCCCTTTTTGAGAGATAAGAAACTATTTGCTTTTAATTATGATTACACTCATACACGTTGTTTGTTGTTTTTTCTGATTTACTCTACATCAAAATAATTATTGTTGGCTCGAATGAACAGAATAAAATCAATGGTTTAACAACGACCGATGATAAGAAATCAGTGACAAAACAATTTGCACGTCGTTTGATTGATTTAAAATCATCAACAAATATGTGTGTTGGAGTATATTCAGCGTTTGAACGCAAACACATATTTATTCTTGTGTTGATTGACTATGAACGTTTTGCAACCAGCAAATGCAGTTCTCTGATTCACACTTAAAAAGAAAAAAAGAAAGCAGATATGAACTAAAAATAATTAAAAATTTCCTTTAAAATAGTTTAAAATTTTTTCTCAATTTAAGTAAAATTTTATTAAAATTTTCTTAAAATAAATAAAAATTCCTTTGTTTATATTCTCAGAGATACTTTATACCTTTCTTTAGTAATATTTCATGATTTTAGGAAAAAAGCAATTATATTAAATATAAATTTATAAATTTTTAAGAAAAACATCTCAGTTTTTAGAAATTTTCATACTAAAATGTAATAAAATTAAGTTTAGTTAAAAAAAAAAATAGAACATAATTTACTTCCATTTAGTTCAAAAAATGTTTCTAACTTAAAATGAGGAAGTAATTGAACTTAATGTGTGTTCATTTTTTTTCGCGAGTAGTAAAATTAACTAAATTTTAGAAAGCGATTTCTATATTCAGTTTTTAAGTCTACCACTTTCTAATTTTTAAGAATTTTTCTCTAAAAATTAGTTCAGGCGATTAAACACAAAAAGTAATACATTTTTTCCTATGTAATAATAAAAATTTATTTGATTTTAGAAACTGATAAACTATTTCTAGGGAAAATTTTCATGCAACTTAGTTCAGATAAATTATAAAAATTTTAATACAATATTTTTTCAAGTAAAAGTTTTCTAATTTTTAAAAAATAATAATCTTAGGTAAAGGATTTTTTTGTTGAAAAACATTTAAATTATTTTTAGTATTCTTTCATAAAAAAAACAATGAATTAAAAACAAACTAGTTAGTTTTCCTAATTTTCAAGAAAAATATATTTAAAGGAAACAAATTAAAGTAACCATTTATAAAAGTAATCGTGCATGATTGCAATTTTTGGTTCGTGACCATACCTGAGCGTAAGTCAAAAATCGCTCACATGCCCATTTTTTTACTTAATAATAAAAAAGTTTAAATTAGTATATGTCAAATAAAGTTTAAGCTAAAAATCCCATAAAATAAACTTATGACATTTTTCCATTTTCCAATAATAACAAGAAATGTAACTGTGATATTTTGTATTTTTGCAACAATTTCCTTAAATTAAGTAATTTAAGAAGACAAAGGACCCCCAGTGATCCTTAGCCATATATGCCGTGTGTCACTTAGGGCGTCCCTTTTTGTAGTTCTCTCAAGCAATACCGTTAATTAACTACGAAAAAGATCTGACTTTGCCACAATTTATTACGTTTCAGGATATCCTGCAGTACATTTTCTTTATTTGTTTACCTTTTTGCTAATAATACTAAATATTTTAAATACATGAGTTTAGTATAATTAATTTAATTTAAAGACAAAAATGTATAACAAAGGGCTTGTTAAGAAAAGTGTCCTCACAAAGCGGAAGTCCTCCATAAGTGGGAAAATACTTACACAATAAGTGTAAATTACTTTAAATATATGGTAAAATATATTACCAATACCATAGCAACAGTTTCATATTTATTAGACAATTTTTTTGATCAAATTTAAGGATAATTTTCAATTAAAAGAAGTGCTATTAAACTTGATGTAATAAAATATTTGCTTATTTTTAGGGAGTTAAGTTCTAGTTTTTTGTAAAACAAATTATTTAATAAACTTAAATAAAATAAAATTTTTCTTAAAACCAAGGAAACATTTCCTAACTAAAAGTCAAATTTAAGATGATATATGAACTAATTAGGAGGAAATTTTACTGTTTTCTAACAAAAATTTTTACCAAATTTGAAGTAAAATTAGTTTTTAAATTTCAAGGAAAATTTAATTAAATATTGTTAAAAGTGCCTTTGGCGCCGTTTTCATTAAATTTTTTTCTCCAAATAAGTTAATTTTTCTAAATTCTAGTTAATTTTTTTTGAATGCAGTTATACTAATCTTTCTGTGCATAAAAAGCTGATTTCTAGATATAAATTTAGACAAATATCTCAGCGAATAATCGATAATGAGAGATTTAATTTTTAGCAGTTTATTTATATAGCCATAATATTAAATTTTGCCCCATTGTATCGTATTTTGCATACCATATCTTTGTTGTCGGCAGTTAGAATAAAAATTTCTTTGTACTTTTTTTTTTGTATAATGTCTTTAAAAATATTTAAGCGTAACCAAATTTGAATACATATAAACCATAAACTCAAATTTGCTATAAAAACAACACAAAGAGAAATTTTCTTTGAATTGGGTTTTTTTTTGGCAAAAACTGATATATTTTTTTACTTTTTGCGTATGAGTAATATTATATGAAAATAAATATTAATCATACGATCTAATAATAAGAAATTAAAATGCCTTGATGAAATAACAACTTTCGGTTGTATCATGTGCAATTCGTTTATTTTACACTGATAGAAATAAATTTAAAATTTTAAATTTGAACTACCGATTAATTTGACTTTGAAAGGCAGAATAACATTTATTTTTATTTTAAGGCTCGAGCAAAATTGGGAAATATTAAAAACTTACTTCCAAAGTAGTGAGTCTTTAACGCAAACTGTACGAAATTTACGTGGAAAATTTTCGAGAAGAGATCGACCTTTAGTTCAGTTTGTGCGTTAATTTGTAAAGCGAGTTCATGAACCCGTGTGTGTTCTCGTCCAGTGTGTTCAATCGAAAACATTGCTGCTGTAGCTGAGAATGTCCAAGAACATCCAGAAACATCAACTCGTCATCGTTTTCTGGAACTGAACATTTCTCGCACTTCTTTGAGAAGAATTTTACATAAAGGCCTCGGTATGAAGGCTTACAAAGTTCAATTGGTTTACCAAATGAAACCATCCGATGTGTTTTCGCTTCGCCAATGGGCTGAAAATTCTTTGGCAGGAGATGAAGAATTTTACCAAAAAATCGTGTTTTCAGATGAAGCCCATTTTCATCTCCGTGGCTATATCAATAAGCAAAATTACCGCATATGGGGTTCGGAGAACCCACACGTGACTATTGAGAAGGCAATGCATCCGCAACTAGTCACTGTTTGTTGCGGATTTTGGGCTGGTGGCATCATTGGGTCATTTTTCTTCGAAAATGAGCAAGAAGACGCCGTTACCGTCAACGGTGAGCGTTACCGTGCACAACGCTTAACTAATTTTGGTTTCAAAAAATTCAAGAGAATGACATCGACGACATTTGATTTGAGCACTTTGGATTATTTTCTGTGGGGAGTCATTAGGGATAAATGTTACGCAAACCATCCAGAGGCAATTGAAGCGTTGAAACATGAAAACGAAGCTGCCATTGAAGAGATTTGAGCCGAAACACTAAAAAAGGAACTGAAAAATTGGGTTGATCGGATGAGGTACTGCCAAGCTAGTCGTGATAGTCATATGAATGATATTGTGTTCCATTCGTAAATGAAACTTGAAAAATAATCAGTACTTTTTTTTTATAGACGATTCAAATTAAAAATTTTAAATGGTCCACATTGTGTACAAATAGCAGAAAAAGCAGCTAAAAATTGGTTAAAAATGGTCCAGTGGAAAAACGTGCTGATATCAGCAGAATTTATTTGCTAAGAAAATAATTAGTAAGGAAAGATTTGAACTCAGGTTTTCAAATTATCCAAAATTTTTTAATACCGTCTCGAATACAAATAATTTCAAACGTTAGTTCAGGATATTTTGATAATATGTGCCCAGATTCTATAAAACGAGCGACGATTATCGTCCACATTCGAAGTTAAAATTTTATCGTTTTAAAGATTTAACTTAAAGATTTAAAGATTTTAACTTTTACTATAAGATTGAAAATTACTAGCTTTTATCAAATATGTAACAAGAGTTTAAACATTTTTTGTAACTTTGAATGTGGACAATAAACGATAATCGTCTTATAGAATCTGATCACTGATTAAAGGGGAATAAAATTCTTAAAAAAATACTTTACTTTTATGCTGCGTCTATGCTTAATTTAATTGCAACTATTAGCAATTAATCCACTTTTTTCTAGTGTAAATTGACTACTATATAAAATTTTAGAATTTTAATTCTGTGTAAAAAAACACGATTTTTAAAAAAAACCGCTCGATTAAATATTATAACAATCTGAAATTCCCACAATTTGATTTAAGTGCGTTTCTACGTTTTTCTCAAATTTTTTCTCTGTGTGTATTTTCCATAACAATAGTTGTTGCTTTTAATTTTTTTTTTTTTTTTGGCAAACACAACAAAAGAAAAATGTTCAAGCATTTCTAATTTGCATGCCTTTGAATTTCGTTGAAATCTTCTCAAAACCATATTGATCTTTTCACAATGCGTTTTGTGGTAAATAAAATGCGTTTGTCCTCATTTTTTGGTTGTTGTTGCGAGTTTTGTGAGTTGTTTTTGGATGTTTGTATTTACGCAATAGTTAGTTCTTTTGTTTATATTTGTTTTTTTTTTCACAGAATTTCAAACAAATGCAAATAATGGTTCTAAGAAATTTTGTACTTTGTCCCCAAAAACATAAAAAGATTTTTGGTATAAAACCTAAGTTTTTAATTAGAATTCATTTTCATTCATTTCAGCATTGGCAAGGATATTTTTTTTTAAAGATTTTGCTAAAGTTATTAAATTAAGTAAATTACCTAAATTCGGTTTTATTTGTGAAGTCGGGAGTGAAGCAGAGGCAGAAAAAGGCTAGTTCGTGATATTTCTGAAGACACCACTTTTCAGGAGATGAAAACAATTTATAATCCCCGAGTAAAAGACAAATTTAAAATGGGATATTTGCCAAGCCTAATTTGTTTATCAGTTACAATAAAGTTCACCCAAAAAGTGAGCACTATTGTGATGGCTATAATTAAATGCAACTTCTGAATTACTAAAAATGTTGATACCTTTCTTAAATATTTGATTTACAGATGAACAAACTCATTTTGGAAAAAGTCACCTGAACCAGAAATGCTACGAATATGAATAAAAATTATTGGTTTTCTGAAAGAGCACAACAACTTTTTACTTCACGCCGTCTGATTACCTCACTATTGATTCTGTACCACCTATATGCGACCAAAAATGAAAAACAACTGCGTTTGTGGGCTTTTGGAACATATTATCAATGATAGTAGGGTAATCAATTTAATTGTTTCATTAAATTGTCGGAAAGTGGAAAGTGTTTTGCTGAGACGGACATGATGTATGTGAAATAAACTCACCGCAGAAGTCTTTTCTGTTACTTCAAGTCAAATGCCAAAGCATCAGAATGCTGTATTGTCTCATGTGTTAATCATATAAGAGCAAATAATTAAATAAAATTAAAAAAAAAAAAAAAAAATAGGAACGAATGGCATTGAAACACGAAGTGAAATGGAACGGTGAACGAATTTTTTTATCAGAGTGTATTTGTTTGTATTATTAGGTAAATTGTAAAAAATATGTCATTTGTCCAAACCAGAAAATTTGAGAATGAGCCAGGGAACTAGTGGAACGCAACACTAAATATAGGAAAGAAAATGGGAGTGAAATTTTTATTATCGGGGTATGCTATACATAAATTCGCTTAGAAATTAATAAACCAACCTTTGGCTGTTTCATAAAAATGGATTCCTTCTGGAACTACCTTAAAATTACCAAAATCGCTTTAAGATCCCGGTCATTTTGTAAAATTAATTTTTTTTAATATCCAGTACCACGAAGCTAGACGGTATACTACAATAATACAAATAGAGGAGGGGTATTCATCAGGGATGTTGTAGTCTCTGATTGGAAATAAAAGTTAAAGTTGGAATATTCAAAGTTAAAGTTAAAATTTAAGAGTCGAAGCAACCGATATTATTTTACAGGTTGGTTGAAAAGTTCCTGCGCATGTGTCCTGAGAACACATGCAAAGTTGCAAGTCATTCTGTCAATTCTTTCTTTGTTTACAAGCCATTTGAAGTTGACGTGTCATTGATTTTTTTTAATATCGAAAAAATTGAATATCGTGCAGTCATTAGATTCTTTGTTTTGAAGAGTTTAAAAGCAAAGGAAATTTATGAACAATTGTTAGAAGTGTATAAGGAGTCCTCACCTTCAAAACGCACCGTTGAATTTTGGGCTGGTGAATTTAAACGTGGTCGTACCAACGTTGAAGACGATCCAAAAACTGCAACCACAGCAGAAATCATTGAGCAGGTACATAATATGGTTAGTGAAGATCCAAGTTTGACTAAGCGTGAAATTGCTAATGCCATAGGCATCTCAGACGAACGAGTACTCCATATTTTACATGAAGTATTACGTATGAAAAAACTGTTTGGAAAGTTAGTGCCGCACACATTAACAATTCAACAAAAACTGGATCGAAAACAAATTTCTCAGCTTCTCAGTAATTTGAAACGTTTTAAGCCGAATAAAACCGACTTCTTGCGTCGTTTTATAACTATGGATGAGACTTGGATCTACCACCATGATCCTAAATTGAAACAAGAACGTTTACAGTGGACTGAAGCTGGTTGTTCAGCTCCAAAGCAGGTGAAGTCACAACGATCAGCAAAGAAGGTTATGGCATCAGTTTTTTGGGATGCAAAAGGAATTTTGTTGATTGATTATCTTCAGAAAGGTAAAAAAATCAACTCTGAATATTATTGCAGCCTTTTGGATCAGCTGGATGAAAAAATTCGTGAGAAAAGACCTGGTTTAAAGAAGAAAAAAATCATTTTTCATCAAGACAATGCACCTGCTCACAAAAGTGTAAATTCAAAGAATTAAAGTACGAATTGCTTGAACATCCACCGTATTCACCAGATTTGGCTCCCAGTGACTACTATCTCTTCAGAAATCTCAAACAATTCCTTCGTGGAAGCATTTTTCGTCGAATGAAGAGGCCATAGCAGCCGTAGACGGTTATTTTGCAGAGCTTCCGGAAAACCATTATAAGGATGGGATAAAATTATTGGAAGATCATTGGAACAAGTGTATTGAGCTTCTAGGAGATTATATTGAATACAAAAATATATTTCGCAACAAAAACAGTATTCTTTCATTTCGAGCGCAGGAACTTTTCAACCAACCTGTATCTATGGAAATATTTCCCAATTTGTATGAACATTTTAGGGATTTGTTCAAAATTACGGGTTAAGACGATGTCCGTCCGTCTGACCTTCTGTCCATGTGAAATGAACGAAGCTTGTAATCAACCTACAGGTCACAATTCTGTAAATAATTGGATTAAATTTTCTACATAAGTTTGTATTTCTCCACGGTGTATATTTTGAACCAGTACACAGAGAAAACAGATTCAAACTGACAACCAAATTTCTTGCCAACTGAATTTTTTGTTGTCTTAATCAAATATATTCCTGGGTCAATTGAAATACAGTGTTCCAACCGAATTGTAATAACCGAATTTTTATCGCCACAAACATACACTCAGAATATTATGTAGTTTAAAGTTTTCAGTTAAAAATAAAGGATCATATATTTATTTTTTTTGAGCGCCCCGGTAGGCTAGTTGGTAGTGTGCTAGCTTATCAGTGCGGGGGTCGTGGGTTCGATTCCCACCAGAGGCTTTGGTCTGTTTTCGCTACAACGAGCCGTAGGCCTTCGTTGCTAGTGCTCGGTTAGGGAATTAAGATATAATTTGCAATTATATGTTTAATAAAATAAATAATATATTTATTTTTCAAATAAGTATTTATTTTAACTACAAATGTATAAATTGTTCAAAATTATTTACTATTATTTACCGATTTATTCTGTTACATTTATTTTTTTCATTTGTTTGGAATTTAATAAAAATTAATCTACAAAACGGAAATTTAAGGTTTATTTGTCTTCGATACAGTTATTACAAATTTAAATTTTGTTTGTTGTCTATTTCAAAAAAAAAAAAAAAAAAAAATAAAAAATATTTAACAATTAAAAATTTTTTTTTATTTAAATAGTTTGTTTATATTTAAAATCATTTCAATTCAAATTACAAGAACTTTATAAACACACAATTGACCATAAAACTGGTCTAAAATAAATATGTCACACAACTTACCCCAAAGAACATATCACAGAACCATCGCCTATCTGGTGATATGTACTTATTTTCGAAACCGGTCCAGTTTTCCTTTATCGCAGAACAGGTCTCAATTCCCAACAGACCCCTTTTTTCCCGCAGAGCATTTTGTAGATTAAAAAAACAAACAAAAGTACAAAAAACGGAAACAATTTCAAATAAATGGTTTTTGTTGATGTGTCAGTCGTTTAAACAACCTTTCATCTCTTCTCTGTCCCCTTTCCAAAGAAAGCAACACATTGATTAGTAGAAAGAATTTCTCTTAAAATGTTCTCTTAAAAAAACCATGAAAAGTAAGTAAACCGGTTTTTAAGTGAAATATCATTTCATTTAAATGGTATTTTCTGTTATTTTAACTTACATAGTATTTTCATTGTATATATCGGTCTACTGTTTGAAATAAAACTTTTGTTACCAACAAATACTCACAAGCTACTCGAAATATATAGCTTTCGAAAATTCACTCTTACTGAAAAAAGTTTTGTCAGCTCTCCTCAAGATATACAAGCCGGAGTTACACAAGGCAGCATTTTGGGTCCTCTGTTATATATCCTTTATATGTACTTTAGACATGCCATTAAATATTAAAACCCACACATCGACTTTCGCTGACGATACTGCAATCTTAAGCGTCCAAGATGACTCAAAAATAGCGTCTTGAATGTTACAGACTCACATTTCACAGTTGGAAGCTTGGTTGGATAAGTGGAAAATTAAGGTGAATGAACAGAAATGTATTTACATTACTTTCACATTGAGAAAAGAGACGTGTCCACCAGAGAACTGCAAAATCAACTTTTTTCTTGATTTAATCATACACAAAAATTCTTGTTCACTTTTAATAATTCAACAAAATTCACTGTAGAATAAAATCAGCATCATGTTACTGAACACTGTTAAGTGATTACATTTGCATAAAACATAAACGACAGATGATTCACACTGATTCCAATTACGCGTTCAGTAACATGATGCTGATTTTATTCTACAGTGAATTTTGTTGAATTATTAGTGAACAAAAATTTTTGTGTATGATTAAATCAAGAAAAAAGTTGATTTTGCAGTTCTCTGGTGTCCACCCATTAAAATTAATAATCTGAATATACCCCAACACACATGTGTGAAATATCTCGGTATTCACCTTGACCGTCGACTCACGTGGAAAAATCAAGCAGATGAGGCTAAAACTGCTCAACTCGCTTGGCTTACTGGCAAAAACTCTAAACTAGGCCTGGACTGCAAATTACTCATTTACAATTCGATCATGAAACCCATATGGTGCTACGGAATTCAGCTCTGGGGTACTGCCTCTGCGTCCAATATAGGGAAAATTCAGAGAATGCAAAATAAATTCTTGAGGACGATCACGAACGCACCCTGGTATGTTAGGAATTACAACATACATAAAGATCTGAATGTACCCCTGGTCAAAGATGAACTTATTAGACACTGTCAACGCTATTTAACAAAACTGGAAACACACCCCAACATACTAGCCCGTAACTTAACTAATAATCACGGCCACCAGTGTCTTAGAAGGAGGAACACTGCGGATCTGGTCCGCTAATAATAAGGAGAAATAACGGTCTCAGTTAAACCACATAACATCAGTCTGGCACTGGCTGGACTTAATAATTAATATTTAGTTTTAAGATTTGGATAATTATTGTTAGTTCACAGTTTTTAAAAGTGAAGATCCAATAATTAATATAAAATATGGAAAAAAAATATAGCGGTGGCTGCAATCGAGCCATTTAGTTGGCAGGAAATCCGTTTGTCACAATAAATTTGTTTTATCTGAGTAGCCATGGAAAGGTTCTATCACAGTTTGAAAGTATTGAGCCTAAATGGTATTACCAATTAAAAGCGATTTTAAACACTTTTTTCTGCAGACCGATAGAACATGTTTCGATCAAAAAAACTAAGGTGTTCCTTTGGCGCAATTCCTCACCGTTCTTTATTTTTACAGATTTTTCAAGGCCTTCGGCCTTGCTCTTTCGTGGTTATTTTTTCCTTTGATATAAAATCGCTAAATAAGTCGTACTAATCCAGAAAGCCAAAAATTTTACATATAAATATTTAAGGCCCTCAAAGAAACTGAAAAACAACGATTGCAGTTTTGAATTTATCTCGGAAACTAAAATATCTGACCTAACAGACATCATATAGTCTAGAGAAACCGGGAATTAGATTATTTAAATGCATTTTAGCAGAATTTCATCCCACGCTTTATGGCATAGAAAATAATGACTTTGTGCTGGTCAGAGAACTGCAAAATCAACTTTTTTCTTGATTTAATCATACACAAAAATTCTTGTTCACATTTAATAATTCAACAAAATTCACTGTAGAATAAAATCAGCATCATGTTACTGAACGCGTAATTGGGATCAGTGTGGACCATATGTCGTTTATGTTTACTGCACATGTAATCACTCAACAAAAAGTCAGCGTTGAATAAATCAGAAAAAACAACAAACCACGCATATGAGTTTATTCATAATTACAACAAAATAGAAACACACATTAGGGTGGGACTTAAACCCGCTTTTTTAGAATTTTTATTAGTAATACAATACTAAAAATATTCTTCTTTGTGAAATAAAAATATTTTTTTTGAAAAAAAATTTAGGTCGATATCTCAGAATTGCCTAATCCGGAAAAATTCAAATATTGTCTAAATTTTTTTTCATCTATTTTGATTGGAAAATTAGGCAATATTTAACTTTAACCGGATTGGGAGAGCCTGAGATATCGACCTAAATTAAAAAAAAAAAAATTCACAAAGAACAATATTTTTGGTATTCCTAATAAAAATTCTAAAAAAACGGATTTGAGACCCACCCTAATATACATATAACATATATGAATGTGTTTCCACAAAATCATCCCCTTTTTATAGATAAGAAACTATTTTGTTTTAATTATGAATACACACACACGTTGTTTTGTTTTTTTATTTATTCTATAATAATTATTGTTGACCGGAACGAACAAGAATACAATGAATGGTATGAAAACAACCGTTGAAACCGTACGTTGGCGTTGAATAATATGAAATTGTTTTATTTACATATATGCATTTCGTGTATAAATTAAAGCATTAGTTACATTTAACAGGGTGGGACTTAAATCCGCTTTTTTAGAATTTTCATTAGTAATAAAAATATTCTTCTATGTGAAATATAAATATTTTTTTTGAAAAAAAATTTAGGTCGATATCTCAGACTTGCCTAATCCGGAAAAATTTAAATATTGTCTTAATTTTTTTTCATCTATTTTAATTGGAAAATTAGGCAATATTTAACTTTAACCGGATTGGCCGAGCCTGGGATGTCGACCTAAATTAAAAAAAAAAAATATTCACAAAGAACAATATTTTTGGTATTCCTAATAAAAATTCTAAAAAAACGTATTTTAGACCCACCCTAATATACATATAACGTTTATGAAATATGTTTTTTTACAAAACCACCCCCTTTTTATAGATAAGAAACTATTTTGTTTTAATTATGATTACACTCATACACGTTGTTTGTTGTTTTTTCTGATTTATTCTACATCAAAATAATTATTGTTGGCTCGAATGAACAGAATAAAACAATGGTTTAACAACGACCGATCATTATAAACCAGTGACAAAACAATTTGCACATTGTTTGATTGATTGATTTAAAATCATCAACGAATATGTGTGTTGAAGTATATTCAGCGTTTGAACACAAACACAATTTATTCTTGTGTTGATTGCGTATGAACGTTTTGCAATCAGCAAATGCAGTTCTCTGGTGCTGGTGTTTGATACTACCAAAAATATTTGAACCAAATTCACTCTTTTTAACACCTGCTAACATATAATATTTTCCACTGTATTTATTGTTCCATTTATTGAAATACCTTCCCTGAATATGAACCAAATCATATTATGGTGTAGAGTATCATAAAGTCATCATAACCGACTTTAACTTTTTAATTTGGTTTTTTTATGACTTATTTCATTCAGAGTTATTTACTACGCCGATTTCTAAAACGTATTCTATGTCAAAAAAAAAAAAAAACTAAAAATTTACCTGACAACTTAAGTTTTCTTTTTAATTTTCTCTGGGTCACTGAGTAGATGTAGTCTTTCTTCAACATTTCCTCTCATAAAATATTGACTAGTTTGGGGTGTAAATTTCCTGCCTGTAATCATTATGTTAAACTTAAGAGTTTGTGTTTTACTGATTGAACCCCACTTCAAATTTTTAACATCTATAGCATTGTTTATGATAAAATAATAAGATTTAAATTGTTTGTGAGGCACGTTTTTATATCAAATTTCTTAACTTTTAAACTACCAAGCAGACAAGTTGTTGCAAACAGTTGTTTAAAACTCCGAAAGAAATAAAAACAAGTGCAAACATGTTGATAGTTGGCAAGTGTTTTAAACTCAACACATAAAGATGTCTTAACAACAAGTTGCCAACTTATGAAATGGTTACCAAAAATAAAAGACACCATGAAACCATATCAAAAGTATTGCATTATGTTAAAGAAATTTAATAAAAAAATTTAGAGAATTTTCAGACACATGGCAATCTTGTTTTAGGTAAAATTATCTTTTCTACTTTAAATGTAATCCAATCACTCTTAAAGTTTAATTTCTATTGTTTTGGTGAGAGGGCGCGCTACTTGTGATTATCGTTGTATGAAATTTTTACTTCCACTTGTTATTTGATCTGTTTATCCGAAATGCAAAAAAAAAAAAGAAAAAAACAACAGCAATACGTTCAGTACTAAAAAGTAACAAACTGTATTTCCTACTAATGCTGACTAATGTATAAAACAAAATAAGGGTACTTTCATTTTAATATGATATAATATTGCCTGATTCCACATTGTTGCACAATATGAGAGTCATTATAATTACTGACTGACTGACTGACCAAAGTATGTTGCAGTAGGTATGGTAAATATGAATGGAGTACTTTTCCTTTTAGGCGCAAGTGTAGCACAGTATTAACAGCAGCAGCAGCAGCAAACAGCAAAAAATCACAACAAATTACAACACAATGAATAAGTTTTTCTTTCACTTTTTTGGTTTGAAGATAAACAGCGGAAGAAATGTTTTTGAATAAAAGCCAAGGCCATCGTGGAAAATTGCTACAGTATTAAGTCATACGACTAACAAAGCAGAAACATAAATTATAACAAATTTTGAAGGCTTAACACAAAATGGTTAGAATAAATGTAAGTAGTAATGGAGAAAACCTTTTTTCACCCCAAAGAACTAATTTAATTTCCTTTCTTTTGTTTTTAAGCTTATGAGCATTGCAACTCTTCTTTGTTTATGCTTTATTTCATATAACACCTGTTCTCATATCGGTAATGAAGATTACATTATATCTGATCCTCATCAATCTTTATCTTCGTCAGATCATCATCATCATCATCAACAAACCCATGAAACTTATTCGGAAATTTCTAAACATGTTCCTGTTCAAGTTATTGAAAAGATACCACTGCCTATACCTCATCCAGTGGCTGTAAAAGTTCCTAATGTTATACGTATACAAATACCGGAACCATATGCTGTTCATGTGCCTGTCCAACAGGAAATACAGGTGCCCACTTATCGTATTGTTCCTGAAATTACCGAAAAACGAATACCCTATACGGTGGAAAAACCCTATCCAGTCGAGGTTGAAAAACCTTATCCAGTTGAGATTATAAAACAAATTAAGATTTCAGTTCCGAAACCATATCCAGTGCCGTATACGATTTATAAACATGTAATGCAAAAAGAACATGGATGGTAAAAATGTTGTTACAAAAAATATTAGTTATGAATCACAAAGTAAAATTAGATTTAAGGTCGTTAAAATATATTTATATTGTTAAAAATTTTAATAAAAAGTAAACGCAATTTCATTTAAACTTTTAACGAGTTTACATTCCGTCTGACTGAATCTCGTATGCCTTTCACAATACTGGAATACTATGAGCTACAGATTGGATTTACAAAAAAAGAGATACAGGTTGGTTAAAAAGTTCCTGCGCTCGAAATGAAAGAATACTGTTTTTGTTACGAAATATATTTTTTTAATCAATATAATCTCCTAGAAGCCAATACACTTGTTCCAATGATCTTCCAATAATTTTATCCCATTCTTATAATGGTTTTCCGGAAGCTATGCAAAATAACCGTCTACGGCTGCTATGGCGAAAAATGGAATGTTTGAGATTTCTGAAGAGATAGTAGTCACTGGGAGCCAAATCTGGTGAATACGGTGGATGTTCAAGCAATTCGTACTTTAATACTTTGAATTTATCCATCGTCAAAACACTTTTGTGAGCAGGTGCATTGTCTTGATGAAAAATGATTTTTTTCTACTTTAAACCAGGTCTTTTCTCACGAATTTTTTCATCCAGCTGATCCAAAAGGCTACAATAATATTCAGAGTTGATTGTTTTACCTTTCTGAAGATAATCAATCAACAAAATTCCTTTTGCATCCCAAAAAACTGATGCCATAACCTTCTTTGCTGATCGTTGTGACTTCACCTGCTTTGGAGCTGAACAACCAGCTTCAGTCCACTGTAAACGTTCTTGTTTCAATTTAGGATCATGGTGGTAGATCCAAGTCTCATCCATAGTTATAAAACGACGCAAGAAGTCGGTTTTATTTGGCTTAAAACGATCCAAATTACGCTGAGAAATTTGTTTTCGATCCAGTTTTTGTTGAATTGTTAATGTGTGCGGCACTAACTTTCCAAACAGTTTTTTCATACGCAATTCTTCATGTAAAATATGGAGTACTCGTTCGTCTGAGATGCCTATGGCATTAGCAATTTCACGCTTCACGGATCTTCACTAACCATATTATGTACCTGCTCAATGATTTCTGCTGTGGTTGCAGTTTTTGGTCGTCCTTCGCGTGTATCGTCTTTAAGGCTGGTACGGCCAAGTTTAAATTCACCAGCCCAAAATTCAACGTTGCGTTTTGAAGGTAAGGACTCCTTATACACTTCTAACAATTGTTCATAAATTTCCTTTGCTTTTAAACCCTTCAAAACAAAGAATCTAATGACTACACGATATTCAATTTTTTCCATATTAAAAAAAATCAATGACACGTCAACTTCAAATGGCTTGTAAACAAAGAAAGAATTGACAGAATAAGTTGCAACTTTGCATGTGTTCTCAGGACAGTTATACCAACTTGAGAAAAAAAGGTTTGGAGCTAGCAGTGCCATCTCTTGGTGAGCGCAGGAACTTTTCAACCAACCTGTAGAATGATACAAAAATACTTAAGTGCGAAGGAGAAAAAAACAAAATCAAATCTGTAGCGTTGGAACTCCAGTATTATGAATGGGTCTTTACCATTACTGTAATAATTATACCCTTCACCATAGGTGGAAGGGTATATATAAGTTTGTCATTCCGTTTGTAATTTCTACAATATTGATCTTAGACCCTATAAAGTATATATATTCTGGGTCCATATGAAGAGCGAAGTTGATTTAACGATGTCCGTCTGTCCGTCTGTCCGTCTGTGTGTTGAAATGGGTTTTCCGAAGAACCCAGACATGATGAGGACTTGATTCTTTTTTATTTCTGTTACATGTGATCCATTTCTGTTTGCTATTAAAAATCAGACAGATCGGTTAATAAATGGCTGAGATATTAGCAAAAAACCAGGACTACCTCTAATTTTTCCAGTAAAATCCCTTTGTTTAATAATAGTGTGAAGATAAATACGTAGGTTAAATACGTTTCACAACTATTGTGAATGATATAAATAAAAAATAAATAGTAGTGTCGCCAACTTTTTTTTGCCTAGAAAATGCCAAATTTGACAAGAAAAGCGCTGAAACATATGGAAAAATATAAATTTGAGATTTTACATGACATATTATTTTGGATTAAAATTTTTGGACATTTAAGAAAAAATAAATGGGGATACCGCTTGTTTGTGGAGAGCTATGAGGTAGTAGATTCCAACGATGTATTCATCTCCTTCAGAATACCATGGTGAAGGGTATATAAGATTCGGCATAGCCGAATTTAGCCGCTCTTACTTGTTTTATTTGAAATTATTGTTAGGTTGAGTTTTCATTACTATCGAAATCTAATTTAAACTACTCGTAATAATTTATAATTAAGTCGATTTGGCGGTCTAACTCTGTATGTTTGTCCATCTGTCCCTGTGTTTTTCCATTTAATCGGTTCTATTGATTCGCCTTAAAATGTTTAGACCTAGTGAGCATATTAATTCCCCCAATATTGGGCTCTTATGATTGTTCCCTCGCTACAAGTCGCAGATATAAAGATACACTAAAAAAAGTTTGTAAGTTAAAATAACTGAAAATATCATTAAAAAGAAATGATATTTCATTTAAAAACCGGTCTACTTAATTTTCATATTAATTAAATGTCATTTGTTATTTATTTTTAAATGTTGATTAATTAACTGAGACATCCGTAAGAAACAACTGATATAATCAGTTAAAATAAATGTCAAAATTTTACCCACCAATCCTTAAAAAATAAATGTTTTTTTCATTTATTTGAAATTATTTCCGTCTTTGTATTTTTTGTTTGTTTTTAATATACTCGTACAATACAAAATGTATGTATGCATATGAAGCTATAAACACTTTTTGTATGAATGTGTTTGTATATGTATATGTGTTTATGAAGTTCTTGTAATTTGTATTGAAAATTTTTGTATATATACAACAAATTTAAATAAAAAAAACAAATTGAAATTTTTTGAATATTTTTTTTTGAAACAGACAGCAAACAAAATTTAAATTTGTAATAACTGTTACGGACACAAATAAACCACAAGTTTCCGTTTTGTGGGTAAATTTTTATTAAATTTCAAACAAATGATAAATATAAATGAAACTGAAAAAAATCGGTAAATGATAGTAAATCTTTTCGAATAAATGTATAAAAAAGTTAATATAGATATTTCTTTGAAAAATAAATGTATGTTCCTTTATTTTTAAATGGAACGGAAAACCTTTTTATTAAACTACAAACAGTTAACTACATAATATTCTGAGTGTGAATAAACTTTGAACACAAGTTAATTTGAACCATTTAAATTTTCGGATCCAAATATTTGTTGACGGTCAAAGTTCTACTAACAATTTTGGAATATGAATTATTGTTTTCGATTTCCATCAATGATCACTAAAAAATGCATTTATAATTTCGTTTTCACATATGATAGTTAAAATTAGTTGTAAATACAATTTCATAAAATTTTATTTGATCTTCACGATCTTGCTCTACTTATGTTGGTTTGTAACAACATGCGGCAACAAAACAAGGCATATGAACAAATATTATGGCAACCTGTTGAACCCAACCAACAAAATAACTTGTACTGGGAACGTGCAAGACAAAATGAGCAGTGGTGGGTTGCAGACAGAGGTAACTATGTTAATGTTAATAAGTTGGTTCACTATGGAACATAACAATTACCACAAAATGACAATAAAATAGTCACGTATTCACTTTAGCGAGTAGCACAAATATAACGTAAACAACAATAAAATACAAGGAAACACTTGCAAAGTTGCAACTGTTTAGTAATGAAGTTGCCAAAGAAAAAAAAAATGTTTCAATAAAATGAGATTTTTTTTTTATTCTAAGCAAATTGCGCAACAAACCATTTATGATTGTTAATGCAAAGGTTGTTATTGTTGCAATTGTTGTCGTGTTTAAAAACATTTTTTTCGGACTATTTTTTTTTTACTAACTATGGAAAAAAATTTTGGTGTTGGTGGTTAAAGTTTTGGCAAAAAAAAAATTAAATTTGCATTTAAAAACATTAAACCTGCTGTTTCTAGGAACAAACCAAAAAAAGCTAGTTTAAAGAATTCAAGTAGCGCCTTTTACAACATACTGTTTGCAATTGTTGTAGCAACATAGTTAATTCCATAGAACACATGCAAACATGTTGATACAACATAAAGGAAAAAATCCCCCCCCCCCCCCCCCCCCCAAAAAAAAAAAAGAACAACAGAATACCAAACAACAATATACGCGTGCGGTTTTCAACTAACTACATACGGAGTGGTAACGAAGTGGTCCCCATCTAAAAATTATGAGCCTTTTAATAGACGCTGACAGTTACAAAGTGCCAAACAATTGTGCAGCACTTGAACAGCAGTCGTCGGCAACTTACAGCATAAAATTACAACAAAATAAAATTTAAATTTCGTTTGGCAAATGTTGTCAAGGAATTAAACTTTAGTTTGCAACATATAGTAACAGTTAAAACAGAGCTTCTCATTAACTTGTATATGAAGGATCTTTTGAGGCTCTATATTCAGTTTATTCAGGTACTGCCTTATTGTTCAAATGGTGTTTATTTTTAAAAATCTTAGGATTTTTTATAAGCACTAAAACGCTCTTTGAACAACTCTGCTTTTATAACAAAACTACCATTAAATGCGAATCACAGTTGCATATCAGATATATTCGCTGAGCTTGGTATGTAGTTCTCCTGCTGTGCTTACAATTGTCAATATATAGTTCTTTAACAAAAAAAAAAAAAGCAACCATGTAGACAATGAATGCTCTCAGCAGCATCACCAGCACAACAACGTCACCACCACCACCAACAAATGTACCAAAAATCAAAAGAAAACTTTGTCAAAATCAACACAATTTTCCGCTTAAAGCCAAATTACTTTTTTCTTCTATTTTTTCTTTCAAAATTGTATTGAATTAATGAAATTGAAATCTAGAAGACAATTGCAGCTACTGGCGATTACACTCATCTATCTACTTGTCTTTGATGCTCTCACTTTGTTTTCTTATTTAGCCATAGTTTCTTCCATCTGTTTTTACCAACTGTGGTCCGTACTCAGAGCTTCAAAGCATTTAATCGTTTTAAAATGAATTCATTAAAAATTTAATTATTTTTTTTATTCACGCAATAAATTTTTTATAAAAAACCAGAAAAAATTCTTGCTAATGAATTTTAAGAATTAAAATTTTGCGAATGCATTCTCGAAAACCCTCGAATTCATGCAAATCTGGTAAATTCATGCAAATCTGGTCTTCTGAATGTATTTCCCTTGAATTAATATTGTACAATTGTAATCTTAATTTCCTAAAAGTATTATAAATTTCGTGTAGTTCTCTAGAAGAATTAACTTTTTCTCTTAAATCTCAAAAAGGAATTAATTTTGCTTTTAATTTTTTATTTAATTCGCTGAATTCAAATTTTTCTCTTAATACCAAAGACTTCAAAAAAAATATACGGTAATTGGTAAAAATATTTTTTAAATAAAATGCTTGAATTGCGTCAATAATGTTACATAATTCCAGATAATTACGAAAGTCTAAACGTACACATATCAAGTGTTTACTGCAGCAACCTCTTATCTCAAAAACTAGTTTTTTTAGGAGAGACAAAACAAACGTTTTACAATAAACTTGTCATATTTTTAATCACTTTTTTTTTTAAATTTAAAAAATACTGATGAAAAAAAGTGTAGTCTATTATTAAAACGTTTTTTTTTTGGCTCTAGTGAAAAGGACTAGTTTTTGAGATACGAGGATGCTGCAGTAAACCCTTGATGTGTGGACGTTAGGCGTTGGTGGCTCTATTTGTGGAACTTTGAAGTTTTTCATTCCGAAAATTTTGGTAAACGAAATTGCCAGCCTTTTCAAATTAATAAAAGGAGTTTTTAAAAGTGGAACAAATACTTCTTTTCAATACAGTTTTTTGATTTTTTACAAGCCTTAATCCATTCAGAAGATATTTTAAAATAAATAACACTGCACAACAATTTCAAACTTTTTCCAAAATTACGGGGTTCCGACGATTGTTTCTTGCTAAGGAGATCAAAAAAAATATATATATACGTGTGTCGGCGTTTTGATAGTTTACATGGGAATTTCATTTTAGAGGCGGTTTAAGTTTTTCAGCCCTGGCCTGTTTTTGCAGCATATCGTTATATAATACTATGTTTTCTTTACATCTGAGCTGCAGGATATGTTCAGCAACTTTGTAGATAATGGCATGGCAAATATTTTTGTAGAACATATTAACCCTTTAAATCCCCCACATAACAGCATTTTTTGGCTAAATTCTAACAAATTGTAAAAATCACCACGAAAAGGGGGAAGGGTGGGGCTGAAATGTTCTACAAAAATGTTGGCCATAAAATTCTACTATATATCTCAGAACACACCAAAGCCAAAAACCTAACACAAACACCAAAAACCAATCAAATTCAAGATTGCTCATCAGATTTCTAGTCAGATTTTGGGATGACCTATATATTATGTAGGTGATCCCAAAATCTGACTTATAATATATTGGTCATCCCAAAATTTGACTAGAAATCTGATGAGCAATCTTGAATTTGATTGGTTTTTGGTGTTTGTGTTAAGTTTTCGGTTTTGGTGTGTTCTGACATATATAGTAGAATATTATGACCAACATTTTTGTAGAACATTTTACCCCCACCCTGCCCCTTTTTCGGGATGTTTTTTACAGTTTGTTAGAATAAAGCCAAAAAATGCCGTTGTGAGGGGGAGTTAGAGGGTTAATATGTTCTACGAAATATTTGCCATACCATTATGTACAAAGTTGCTGAACATACCCTACACCTCAGATGTAAAGAAAACATAGTTTTATACACCGATATGCTGCAAGAACAGGGCAGAGCTGGGAAACTTAAACCACCTCTAAAATGAAATTCCGATGTAAATTATTAAAACGCCGACACACTTCTATTTTTGTTTTGGTCTCCTTTTTGTGTTGAACTGTGTAATTATCCACAAATTGCCCCGGCTGGCAGTTTAAAATTTTGTGCTTAGAAAAATTTCAGCTTAGAAAATTTTTTTTTTTACAGATTTTTTGATTCTAAAAAATTTTTAATACAAATTTTTTTTTAGAAAAAAATTGTCCTATAAAATATATTTTCATAAAAAATTGCAATTTTGGGAATAAATTCCCTTGAAGCTCTGTTTACACTACGTATATTAGTTGTTGTGGCTGGCCAGGTAATTGCATTGAGAGCTGCATCATGCCCAGCTGCACAACCAATTTTTACAAGTGATTGCAATCAATATTAAGTTTTAGGTTACGTATACATGCTTTTTGCTAGAGAACATAGTAAAAACTTTCAACGTCTGTTGGATTTGTAGGTAAAATGAATACAGTTTTCAAATAATTTCAATAGCCGGAAGCTGTTAAATGAAATGCATTCAATAATTGTATTCAGTTTGCATGTTTGGGTTAATATCATTCTATATATTGTTTTTTAAGTTTCTTAAAATTATTTTTCCTTTTTTTTTCTTATAATTTTATGCATGCAACATCAAATCCCTTGAAGTTGTGAATTAAACAGGTATAGAATTTGATTGAAAGGATTCATACTTTTGAAAGACGATGTAACAATTTTTAATTTGTATTTTAAAATAATGACAATTTTGTGTAGCTCTAAAAATTTTATCATTTCAAGTTTGACGCCTAGGGAACAGTGGGGATAATGTATTTTTTAAAATAATTTTTCCAACATTTCAGCTAATAAAAGTTGTTATTGTTTTCTTATGTCTAAAGTTTTAAAATAATTATTGTTACCTACAGGATATTTATTTCAATTAAATATGATATTTTAAATTATAAAATAATATTACAGAGTGTAAAAATTATATATTTTGGGGCCTGAGCGCCCCGGTAGGCTAGTTTGTAGCGTGATAGCTTATCAGTGCGGGCGTCGTGGGTTCAATTCCCACCAGAGGCTCTGGTCTGCTTTCGCTACAACGAGCCGAAGGCCTTTGTTGCTACACTCAGAAAAAAAAGTTAGTAGAAAAATTTGTAAACGGTTTTCAATCCCACTTTACTATTTTTGTACTGATTTTTAGTAAAAAAATTATTATTTAGCAAATCTTTTTGCTATTTACATTTTACAAATTACAGAATTTTTACAGAATATCTACAAATTTTCGTTGCTAATTTCAGAAATCATTTTACAAATTTTTGAAAACCGATTTGCTAAAATTAGCAAAAAAAAAATTACTAATTTTAAAAAAGTCGATATTGAAGGAAATGTTATTTCTAATAATTTAAACTTATACATACAAACTTAAATGCCCTAAAATGTTACATAGGATTAAAAAAGGGATCGGAAGTGGAGATACCGACATATGTCCAAAAAGAGGACATCCACTTAAAATAGCACTAAAAAGAGTTTTTTAGTTCTAAAAATCAGCCCTAAAAACAATTTTAAATTTAACCTTAAAAGTAAAAAAAAAAATTGACTAAAACATTTTTCAAAACAGAAATTACCAAATTAAAACAAAATGATAAATTCGTTTATGTTTTAACAATTTTTAAGATTTTTAAGCCTTTGATTTTTTTTTTCATTTTGTATAAAACATCTTTTAAAAAATATAATCAAAATTTTTGATGTTCGATAAAACAAATAAATCTTAAATTTTGTACTAATATTAATAGTATTTAGTATTTTTTTTTGCTGATTTTAGCAAACAGATTTTAAATTCCACTTTACAAAAAGTCTACTAAAATTTAGTAGCGGCTACTAATTTTTCTACTTATTTCATTGTACTATACGCCAGCAGACATGTGTTGCTAAGATTAGCAAAAAATACCGCTGGGCTCAAATTAGCAGAATTTCCCGTAATAACAGCAAAATTTTCAGTTGCCATTACAGACTTTTTTTGGTGAGTGTAGTGCTCGGTTAGGGTATTAACATATAATTTGTAATTTTATGATTAATAAATAAAATAAATAAATAAATATTTTGGGGCCACCTAATTATTAGGAATGTTTTTTTTTAATGGAAAACGAAACACTTATTTTTCTTATCGGGAGTAAGAGCGTAAAAGGGAGGTAGAAATAGTAGAGTAGGTGAAATAGCTAAAAACGAAAATTTGTTTTCGTTAAAGTGGAAATAAATTTCTGAAATCAGGAAAATGCTCGTTTTAAAAAATGAGGAACAAAATGTAGAACGAGTGAAATTAGACCACTAAGCACTGCGAACGAAATGGAATGGAAAGGGGAACGAAGTTTATGTTATAGGAGTGTGTTAATTTATATTATCATATAAATTGATACAAAATTTTGTCTGTCTTGCCGACCGGCCATTTTTAAAAAAAATTTCCATTTACAAAATGGCGGATATCTCGAAAACTAAGCGAGATAGCGTAAAACGGGCAAACTTTTTGTTCACCTCACCACACCTTAACGTAAAGTTTTTTTCTGCATTTTATTTGACATTTCTCAATTTCAGACTAACTCAATTTGAACCATGGAAAGATACACAATCAAGCAACGCGTTAAAGTTATTCAGGCATATTATGAAAATGGGCGTTTAAATTAAAATGCATTTCGTTCACTTCGTGATTTTTTTTTGGTGAGCATAATCGACCAAATGTGTCCACAATCGGGATAATTGTGGGCAAATTTATGTCTGTGACAACACCTGTGCATGTTCGCACAGTTCGTTCTGCGGAAAACATTGCTGTTGTTCGCGATAGTGTGTCAAGAGGTCGGCCAAGCATTTACCGCGAATGGTGTTAGCTATCGCGAGATGATAACGAACTTATTGTTGCAAGGAATTGAGGATATGACCCTGGACGATATGTGGTTTCAACAGGACGGTGCCACTTGCCACACAGCTAACGAAACAAGGGCTCTTTTGCGCGACATATTCAATGGCCGTGTTAACGAAACGTGGTGACGATGTCAATTGGCTGCCAAGATCATGTGATTTGACACCGTTCGACTTCTTTCTTTGGGGTTATTTGAAAGAAAAGGTGTACGCCGATAAGTCAACAACAATTCAAGAGCTAAATGATGAGATAATTCGGCAGATTAACGGCATAGAACCTCAATTATGCCTCAGAGTCATCGAAAATTTGGACCATCGGATGGATTTGTGCCGCCGAGGTGGCGGCGGCCATTTGACCGATATTTTTTTCCATACATAATTAAACCATACCTTATTATTATAATAAAGAGAAACGACAATAATTTCCTTAATAATTTGTGTTTTATTCAAAATCAACATCGGCCCTTTAAATTTAACCACCCTTTAAATAGTTTTTGGGGCATTATTAGGATTTCATTAGCATAAGCATTACTCAACTAATGCTAATCAAATTTCAATGCTAATAAAAAAATCCCAAGTATGATACCAATGGATATGGAATCACTTTATGAGTAGATTAAACGATATCTCTCTGTCTGTCTGTCTATCCCTACCCAGCAAAAATAAATTGAAGTGATTCTTGAGGAATTAATTTTTCATTGATTCTAAGGTATCGTTCAGTTCTGATTTTCTTCTTTTAAGGCAGTGTTTTTCCACTACTGCTAAAAATGTGATTTTTAATGAAATTTAACACTTTTCAAATCTATGGCGGGTAACTTATTTTAAAAACAACCAAGTTAAACATCATTCATAGATATTTCTATATAAATTTGACATAAGTGATTTGTTTCAATCTTTAACTTATTTATCAGATTTTAAATTCTTGAAATCGTAGTTATTATTGCTCCAAGTAAAAAATTTATTGTAGTAAAAATTGCAAAAATTGAATAAATAACGCCCTATTACTGAATGTCCAGTTATGATTGCACCAACAGTAAAACTCAAACTTTATATGGGAAACAACAACAAATGTGTCAGTTAAATTCCCAGGTGGAAGCTAACGGGAAATTTTGAAAATGAGGCTAAGGGCCGATTACTGATGTCCTAATAAAATCTATAATGGAAATCCAAAATTTATTTGTGAACATCAAAAGATCTCGTTTTTCACTAAACCCTAAGAACTGGATTAGATGCAATGAAAAAGAATTATAAAAGAAAACTTCCATCCTATGACACCACTATGTAAAAATCATTGGTTCCGACCGAAATTTTCACATCACCGGAACCAAAATCACCGCTTCTTTTTCTCTTCCGTTGGTACTTTTTTTGCTGGGTATGCATATAAACTTTATGATCAAAATACAGGTCGCAGATATAAAGATATTTCCATGAAATTTGGCAAATCTGTTTCTATTGGCCAAAGGACAAACCTTTTAAAAATTGACACATCACTAAAAAAAAAATAACTAATCAGTTAAAAAGAAATGTTAACATTCTACCTATCGATTCCTTAAAAAATAACTGATTTATTCATTTATTTGAAATTGTTTCCGTTTTTTGTAATTTTGTTTTTTTTATCTATAAAATGTATACTCACATAGTCTTTAGACACATTTTGTGTGCATGACCATATGTGTGTGCTATGAAGTTCTTGTAATTTGAATTGAAATAATTTTGTATATACACTCTAATTAATTTCTGTTGAAATTTACCCAACTTATAGTGGGAAGCTGTACTCCTACTATAAGTTGGGTAAATTTACTCTGTGTGCGTAAATGAAAAAAAAATGCACACATTATGAGTAAGTTGATGAACACAAAATAGGTAAAATTACATTAAAAGTGCGTAAAAATTCAAAGAAATTTTAAAATTAAAGAGTGAATTCACCAAATTTGTGCGTAAAGAAACACGATTTTCCTGTAAATGTACATAAAAATGCGGAAAAATACTACAAAAATGCGCACATTTTCTACTATGATATTGAAAATTATAAAGCAAAAAAATTTTATTATTTAGTAATTCACAATAAAAACATAATTTTATTGTTTGTTAACTCACAGCAAGAACAAAAACAATAAATTTATTGTTTATAAATTCCAAATAATTGATAAATTTAAAAAAATAATGAATCTATTTTTTAGGTTTGAAAATTTTTTCGATTTTTTTTTCAATTTCAAAATGTCATATTTTTTTTAATACTAAAAGTTAGTACATTTATATGTGTGCGTAAAATGTTTATTTAACAAAAGAATACTAATTTTAGGCATAATGTGTTTAATTGTAAACAAATAGTGTATAAAATTATTAAATTTCAAACTAATGAAATAAATAAATGAAACTGAAAATAATCGGTAAGTGACAGTAAATCATTTTGAACAAATGTATAAAAAAGTTAAAATAAATATTTCCTTGAAAAATAAATGTATGTTCCTTTATTTTTAACTAAACTGAAAACTTTTTTTATTAGACTACAAACAGTAAACTGCATAATATTTTCGGTTCATGTTTCTGGATTTAAAGAAAATCGGACCATATTTGGACCCTTTGCATCCTTCGATCCATCTTTCATTATTTGCTTAAATTAACTTTTTCGGGAATATCGTATCGATTTATCTTTCTATCTTACTCTTGTACATAATCAGGAAACTTCCTGTAATTTGAATTGCTTCTCTAATTAAGACCTAAATTGAACTTAATGTAGGGTATCATATACTCGACTTTCCCTCCTTTAAACTTTTTACCCTTTTTACCTTAAAGGTGGTCAAATTTGACAAAATTAATTTTCAAAAGGCCTTACTGCTCTGTTTTGGTTTGAATTCACTGCGTCCGTTAGTACTCTAGTGTTGATTAATGTTTGTTGGATATTAAAGTATTTGCAAGTTTGACAATTTTTTTATAATAAAAACAATTTTTAATTCTAACTTTTTTGGATTTATTTAACAGTATTTCCTCTTTGCACATTTGACGCCCAATCATAGTTACAATTTCATTTGAAATCCTTATAAAAAATTTCTGAGAATTATTATTTTCTATATTTTTACCTTCCTTAAATCCTAGTTTTGTTAACAAAAGCTTTTTTATTTTTTTTTTTTTTGCTTACCAATCAAGCATTTACAAAGCTAAAACCTTTGGCGGCTTAAGATGTAACAAAAGAAAAACGGAGGGATTAAATGCATTATTCAATGTGATCAACATGACGACTACAATGATGATGCCGGCAAAGATGATGAGGAGGATGAAAATGATGATGATGATGACTACAAGAAAAGCTAAAATATATAAAAAAAAGCGCGGCCATCATTATTTGAATATTGTACAACTCGTAAACTGTGAACACTTGGAAAGTCTTTTCGATGATCATGGTAAATACGCTTGTCTCCCACCGCTGCTGCAGCGGCTGCTTCATTCAGTTGAGATGCTGCTGCTTAATTTGATGTAGCTTAAACATCAATTGAATTGAAAATTTGCATTTCAATGCAATTTTCCACACATGCAGGATTACAAACAAACATACGATACATTTTGAGTTGAGGAGCACACAACTACTGCGAGTAGATGAAGTGCATTCATACAATTCAGACAGACAGACAAACAAAAAACTAAAAATGAAGTACAAAAAAACAGAACGGCTTTTACTTTGATGTTAAGCGGCATTCAAGCAAGACAATTGTAAGACTTTGTAAAAAAAAAACTTTTTTTTGAGTTTTGTTCACAAAAAAAGCGGCTTAAATTCAGTTGATGTACGCCATTTTACTTACTACTAGATGCAAGAAACTCCAAAAGCCTAAGTTTTTGTTTTCTTTTCTCTGGCCAGATATATGAAGGAAGGTACTCCTCTATATATATATATATTTTTTTTTTGGTTTTGTGAGTTATCTGACAAAAAACTAAGCTACTGTTTTACGCAAAAAATAAGTTTAACCACAAAAAAAAAAAATAAATAAACGAGCAATGGATGATCGTACATACATTCCTTCAATATATGTAGTTATTGTTGCCGCCAGTAGCTATAAACGAATGTTTGTATGTATTTTTATTTTTTTTTCCAGCCAGATCAAGCCATTTCGTGGAATTACAAAATTGACATGGTCATCCAAATTGTATACTACATTCGTACACACTTCCAGTTGCAACAACAATGCACTGCAACAATCACTTAAATAATGGTATGTCCAGCACTCTTTTTTTCTGTTATTGCTACTGATGTTGCCAGCAACATCAACAACAAAAACCAAACGATTGAAAAAATGTCGCCAATTGAAGGATAAGTTGCAGTCAACAATAACGACAACACAAAAGGTTTCTTCATTTCAAAATATTCAACAAAATGGCTATAAAGGAAACTAAACAAAAACTACTTGTTAACAGGATCTGATATTAAGTATTTTATGGCCTGAGAAGGGAATGTTAGAAAAGGGGCCTTAATTCAATTTAATAAATTTCTACTGGGCTACAAAATCTTGTCTCAATTGCTATGACTATTGAGAGTTGGAGCCAAAAACTCGCAATTCCTAGACCTGTAAAAAGATTTTTAAAAGTTGAACCGGGAATATCTTATATAGTTACCCTGTAAAAAACACAAGTTTGGTTTTCAAAAAAAAGTCGCGGTCAGCGGTTTCCTCGTACAAATACAGTAAATTGTGTAAATATTTGGAAAACAGGTTATGGAAAGAAATAAAGAGGGAGTATATATGGGACTTGACCCCTCCAGGGAATTTTTTCCCTGAGCCGACTAATGATCAACTTATTCCTGTGGGAGGACTATTTTCGGACATTTTTGGTTGGGAGTTTTACAGATGTTCCAACATTTTTCTTTCAGGGTAATTCTGCGAGAAATTAGATTTAATTTTTCTGTAATAAAGTTGGGTTTTATTAATTTTCTTGAATGTAAATTTTAAATTGTTATGGGAAGAATTTTCGTTACTTTTGGAATTGAAGTGTAATGAAAAAATTTAAAATATTTATGAACATTTAAATTGCTTTAAAATTTTTGAATTGAAAGACTTCTTTGGGATTTGGAATACTGGTGAGTAATTATTTTTTTTATTATTTTATGTTTTAGTATTGAAAGGAATTTAATGTGTGAGAGATCACATTTAATCGTAACTTTGGGCTCACTACACATTAACCCTACAGTCGGCTAAGTAGGGCGGATAAATACCAGGGTACCTCCAACGTATAAAGTTACCAGTATCAATGATCATTGCTACATTCTTCTTTTCGTATTATTTTCTTTTCTTCTTATTTTTTGTAACCTTGATAATGTTTTGGTTTCGAAATTGAATTTACCCCTAAAGGGAAAGGAACACACTCCAGCCCTGAACAGAGACGGCATTATAGGAAGGAGGCTGAAACAAGCGTAGGATTTCTTACAGAATAGTTGGCGCCCAAAGTGGGGCGCTTAATATTGTTAACGAGTCCTAGCTAAGTGGTCCCTCATCTGTATCCGCAATTTTTGTTTTGTATTAATATTTTCTTTTGCCGTTGTAAGCCCGGGCCTGAGAGCGGCTGATACCAGTAGATGCTTTGTCTCCGAAGAGGTGGTCCACTTGGCTAGAGTTCCTTACACCTGTAATGCGTTGTGCGAAATAAGCAAGCATTTCGGATAAAAACTCGGACTCAAAGAATAACAGTGTCACACAACTTGTTTGTTCCAATGGACATCACACTGAATTCTCATGTTTAGAACAAAAATTATTTCCAATTCCGCAATATCGATACCCTGCGGGAAAAGGACCTATCCCAGGACACGTCACATCACCGGTTCATTGTGATAGGGACCGGTCACGGGACCGATTACTTTAACATGGGCTTGTCCTAGGAGGGGGTCATTTGCCCTCTGTGAGAGTCACAGGACTGGTTTAAAAGGACAAGTCGTGACTTTTAAACAGGTCACGTGATAGATACTTTAGGAACCGGTGCTCTTTTCACCTATCTCGTGATACGTTTTTTCGGAACCGGTTCAGTTTTCACCTATCCCGGGACAGGTCCCAATTACCAACTGACCCCTTTTTTCCCGCAGGGTATGTACTATCGATTTAAACAGATGACCATCAAGATCTAAGGCTCTATGGGTCAACATACCGACAACCGAATTTCTTGCCAACTAAATGGTTTGGTTGCAGCAACCAAATTTTTCGGTTATCTCAATCAAATGTATTTCTAGGCAAAATTGAAATATAGTGTTCCTACTGAAATTATTTTTTTATAGTTGAATTTTTTTTCGGCACAATCAAATATATCAGGGGCTGCAAATGAACCATTCGGTTGTTTTCTCTGTGTATAGATTGGATCCCCTATTTGCAATATCATTATCAGAGATTGTTAAAGGTTCCTCATAAAATTTTTCATGCATAATATGTCTCTTTTCTCCATGGAAAAGAAGGAAAATTAACGACAAGTATTGGTATCATCTGCAAAATAGTAGAAAGGTTAAAAGTTTGACCATAGTGGTCATGAAGAAACACGAGAGAAAACAAAGAGAAGGCGAAAGAACAGAACCTTGCGGTTATCTTGAATTCAGCATAAAACTAGTCGTGTAAGATGCCATCTATAACCGACACCAATGAACTTGGATACAAATGCGCCGTATCACTTATAATCGAATGCTTTAGAAATATTTAAAGCAACCATCGTGCTCTCGTAATACTGGTGAATGGACCTACTCCAATATTGTAAAAGTAACGGGTAGCTAACGGGTCTCTCGTAAAACGACTTCTAGGAAAGCCATACTGTAAATGGCTCAAAAGTGAATTTGACTCTAGAAAATGTAAAAGATGGTATTTCATCAAGTTTTTCATCTCTTTCGAAAATGCAGAGAATATTGCAATTGGGCGGTAATTTTTAGAGTTATTAGCTGAGCCCATTTGGGGGATTGATTTGAATATGGGAAAGTTTCCAGCATAGGCGAAAAACACCCGCGGGGTATAGAGCTGTAAAAACTCACCAAAGGGCGGGCTATCACTGGAGACTTGAGTATTTTCATCAAGGTCTGCAAAAGCCTTTTTAACTGCTCAAGCGCAGATTAATATTTTATGTATTTGGGTAGTTACCCGGCAAAAGGAAATTTCTTGCAAACATTTCGGAGAAAAGGTTAGCCTCATCAACCGGATCAGTAAATATTTTGTCACCCTTTATTTGGTAATTTTTACGAAGAGGACAAACAGTAAAAAAGACTCCCCTTTATGTATTCTCTGAAACTCTTCAACTAGAAAACTAAAATTTAAATTATGTGTTTTTCGCTAGGAGCATGGTAAAAATAGTGTTTTAAAATGTAGAAAGTGCCTCCCTTAACGACTTGCTTCAAGCGCTTCGGCTATAAACATACAATTTAAAAAATGTGTTCCCTGGAGTATGGACTAATTCTCTGATCAGATACTTTTTGGAATTTTTGCCACGAACGGGCTAAATAAGGGATCAAAAAATTAAAGCCTCTTTTTAAAGGTTTGACCAAACCCGTTGAACTAAAAATCGGAAGAGAGATACTTTTTATGAATGTGGACCCCATAATCTCTCAGCACGAACCGCTAGAGATCTTCTGGGAAGGGAAAAAAAGTTCTTCAAGCCTAAGCCCCTTGTGCTAGGAAATTAGAAATGCAGGCTGCTAATTCAGACAAGGGTTTCAAAACCTTTGCGGAGAGAAGCGAAAAAGGGAAAGAAAGTCTTCCATTTGGCGTCCTGCTCAAACCCTTGTGAAGAGAGATACTTTTTAGGAATGGGGAAAAATGGGTTTAAAAAGGGAAAATTCCCCCCCCCCCCCCCACCCTATAATTCCTCAGCACAAACCGCAAGAGCTCTTCCGGGAAAGGGAAAAAAGAAAAAAGCCGAAGCCGCTTGTGCTAGGAAATTTGGAATGTAGGGGAGAAGCGAAAAAGGTAAGTCTTCCAATTAACGTCCTGCTCAAACCCTTGTGAAATTTACAATATATTTTCCATGGCGCATGGGCTAATTCATTTACAATTTACTTTTTGGGATATCCTATAATGACGTGTAAAAATGAGGATAATCAACGAGCTCAAAACGCTGAAGCTAAGAATTTGGCATGTTATTCCTTTTGCGTAGACCTGAACTAAGATGCAATTTTTGGAAATTTTTCGAGCAGGTGTTAAAACGGGAAAAAACCCCTTATTAGTATTCTTACATTCAAGATATGTGTGAAATTTCTAAATAACTCGTGTTATGAATCAGGTTAAAAGGAGAGAAAGAGGAAATTTTAATTTGGCATGCTGGTTCTTCCTTCAGCGTATACATTCATTAATATTAAGTTTTTAGAAATTTTTAAAGAGGGAGAAGTTTTCCACTTAAGCTCCGTCCTAAATTCTAACTCCCGATTAGTGCCTTACAAATTGGGACGAATTCTAAACGATATTTTTTTATTTAACTAAGAGGCCCCCTTAAAAATGGAGGCATGTACTATTCCATACTTTGTCTAAACCTGATATTTCATTATAAAACTCCTCGTTATGTACATGATTTTGTTTGTGGGAAGTTTTAGGATTTTTTATTCTTGTATTTTCATTCAATCAGCTATAGATTTTTTTTTTTAATTTTTAACAAAAAAGTAAGAGAAGAAGCCGACAAAGCTTTTGCGTGTAAACCATTGTTGTTCTACATAAAGTCTCGAGGATTGTTAAGTGTTGTGTTGTAGATGAAAGTCTTATGTCTACGCAGATAACAACTCTGTTTTATTAAGAACAACTGCAACAACCAGCAAACTAAAAAACAAAATCATTCCACCAAAATAACCAAACCAACAATAATACGAATCATGATGATCAGTAGTATTTTTTTTTATTATTCTGTATTTAAAGATTTAAGTTTTATCTTCTTCTTTTTATATATATAAATGATTTTAAAAGTGGGTAATTAGCCTATAAACTGTCAGCTCTTTGCATGCATTAATCAAGTTACGTTGTGGGTCCTTTTATCACAAGAAAAATAAAAAAATAAACTTATAAATCTGCAAAAATACTGATTTTGTTTTCTGCGATTGGTAACAAGTGCAGTATTTTGTTTTATTCTTTAAAAAATTTCCTTCGCATGTTTCTTGTCTTATTTTTAAACAACTAATTTGTTAAATTTGCTGTGATTTTATATTTATGTACGAAATCTTGTTTGATATTTTCTACATTTGATTTTGATTATTTTAAAAATGTCCTTCTGTGTATTTAAGTTGTATTAAGTTTAATGCCAGAGACATGTTATTAGGCGGGGATTGTTGATTTTGTGATTTTTTTTCTGTTGATTTTGAAGAAATATTGTCAAACCCTACTCAAGATTCAAATCATCACTAACAAAATGACAATATTTCTTCTAATGATTAATCAACAAATAACTAATTTTGAGAAAGGATTAGATGTTGTTAATATGTCAGTAAATTTTTTACTTACATACATACATGCTTATTTTCATTAGTCTTTCATTTAAGATATCATTTAAGGAATCGATGGACAAGATTGAAGATCAGTTGTTAGTTAAAATAAATTGGATTGCAAAATATTCCCCAGTTGGTTCCTTAGACTTAAGTATCAATATAATGAAATGCATAAAATAAAATCATAAAAATTAAAACTAACAGGCTGAAAAATATTTTATTTCGCTGAAGCGTTAATTTCTTTAATAAAAAATTGTATATTCATACCTGTGCACTATGGGAAGACAAGAATTTCAGATAAAGAGAGCATTTAATATTTGAAATATTTTGTTATTTGAACTTATAATATATTGTTGGCAAAGTCAAAATTTAATTATGAAACTAGATTTTTATGGTTTTTTCGTTTTTTTTTTTTGAGATAAGCGCAAGTTTTGCTTATGAGAAATTTGAATGAAATGATATGGGTATGCTCCAATTTATGCCCGAAGATGTTTTCTATTTAAGTTTCCGTTAACCTTTGCAGAAATTTCCTAAGTTATCGCCAACTAAGCGAAGAATATCCTGCTTGCAATAAGAATAGAATAGAAGAATATTCTGCTTGCAATAAAATTTATTAGGGAAACAAAATTAGAGTACCATTATGGTGGTTTTTAAGGTCCTTGATTTTAAATGGCAAATTCAAAATGGCTGCCAAGATTTCTTACAAATGGGTTGATAAATTTTGAAAGGTTAAGGATGTTTAAGGTGGCTAAAATTGAAAACGAGCAGTTTTGATTTTAAAATGTAGTGATGGAAAAAGGAAAGGAAAGAAGGTTGAAACCTCACTGTGGCTAACGGACCTGTCACAGGATACACCATGTGACTGGTACTTTGGAAAAGGGACCGATACTTTTGTATGAAAGAAACCGGTCACTTCAACATGGGGTTGAATTTCAAAAGATCCTGTCTCAAGACTAACAAAAAAAAAGTCACAGAATTAACGCAAAGTGCACACCTAGAGATGTGTTTAATAATGTATTTTTCATTCAATTAAAAAATGAAAAATAAAAAAACCACTGGGTGACAGTAGGGCTGGCAAATGGTCTGCTGTCTAAGCTACTATTGACCCCACATATTGCCTGGCTAATAGAACAGTTATATTGTTTTGATTCGATAACAAACATAACAAGATCATTAAAGAAAAAAATGGAAAAAACACTTATATTACAAAAAATTTATATTTTGTACACTCATAATAATCTTTGCAAAAAACTACGAAATTATAGTCAAAACAACGAAAACATTTGTAGAATATACAAATTTGTGTGTCTAATACAAATATTTTGGCATTTTTATGAGTGGATTATTTTCAGTGCACTAGTTTAGTGTAATGTCCTCGGGTAAGCGATCACAGAATAGATCCTTTAAGTTCAATTGACTCGTCATTCCCGGTAGGGTTATTAAAAATTGAGAAACAAAATGTAAATTGAAATGAAAAATTGTTTTCAAATTATGAAAACATTATTAAAATGTAAAAACCACAAGCGAAAAAATTTGAAACAAAAAAAGGCCTAAAACTAAAAAAGTGCTAAAAGAGATAAAATTAAAAAGATACTTAAAATAAAAAAAAAAAATAATAATTTACCAAAGGTGGGTTACCTTGCTTTAAAATTCGTATTTTTTTACAAAACTTTTTTAAAATTTTTCTCCTAAAATTTTTAGATTAAAAATTCAACTGAAGATAGGAATAAAGCGGTCTTAAATTTTGCATTTTAATTCAACAAAGAACATTTTTTAAAGCATACAGTGTACAGCAAAAGTCATGGTACCCTAGCTATAATAAAAAATCTTTCGTAATTTCTAAAAAAATACGTTACAAAAGCTATGACACTTATTTTTACTAAATGTGTTAACTTATATACAATAACAAAAAAAAAAAAAAAATAATATTTCACTTATTTATCTAAACAATAATTTTTTTTTTTTAAATAAAAAACCTTTACTAAAATTTTGTGATTTTTGAACTGGAATGCTTTACCTAATACTTATTAGGATATGCCTTAAGTCGTAGAACTTCAAACAACCATGTAGGCATTAAGAGCACAAACTTTTTTGTGTAGTTTTCGTATATTTAATCCCATTCAGTCAAAAGTGTTTTCTTTAGCTGGGCTGTACTACACTCAGAATATTATGTAGTTAACTTTAGCTGGGCTGTACTACACTCAGAATATTATGTAGTTAACTGTTTGTAGTTTAATAAAAAAGTTTTCCGTTCCATTTAAAAATAAAGGAACATACATTTATTTTTCAAAGAAATATCTATATTAACTTTTTTATACATTTTTTCGAAATAATTTACTATCATTTACCGATTTTTTTCAGTTTCATTTATTTTTTTCATTTGTTTGAAATTTAATAAAAATTTACCCACAAAACGGAAACTTGTGGTTTATTTGTGTCCGTAACAGTTATTACAAATTTAAATTTTGTTTGCTGTCTGTTTCAAAAAAAAAATATTCAAAAAATTTCAATTTGTTTTTTTTGTATTTTTGGTTGTATATATACAAAATTTTTCAATACAATTTACAAGAACTTCATAAACACACATACATATACAAATACATTCCCACAAAAAGTGTTTATAGCTTCATATGCATACATACATTTTGTATTTTACGAGGATATTAAAAAAAAAAAACAAAAAATACAAAAACGGAAATAATTTCAAATAAATGAAAAAAACATTTATTTTTTAAAGATTGGTGGGTAAAATTTTGACATTTATTTTAACTGATTATATCAGTTGTTTCTTACGGATGTGTTAGTTGATTAATCAACATTTAAAAATAAATAACAAATGGCATTTAATTTAAATGAAAATTAAGTAGACCGGTTTTTAAATGAAATATCATTTCTTTTAAATGACATTTTCAGTTATTTTAACTTACAAACTTTTTATGTGTAATTCTTTTCTTGACATTTTAAAAAATTACTTGACTTCACTTCTTGTCTTTTCACTCCTGGAAATTTGAAAAGTACCGTTACGTTTTTTTAAAACGGAATCAATAAAAGTCATGGATGCTAACAGTTTTGCAATAACATTTTATAGGGTAAATCAAATTAAAGGCCGTTTATGACTGGGGGTACCATGACTTATGTTGTGCTTAAATATGGAGTTATATTGGTCTACAATTTTTATAAGTTTTATCGAGTTAAACAAGTGATTTGTGGTATACACTCAGAATATTATGTAGTTAACTGTTTGTAGTTTAATAAAAAAGTTTTCCGTTTCATTTAAAAATAAAGGAACATACATTTATTTTTCAAAGAAATATCTATATTAACTTTTTTATACATTTATTCGAAATAATTTACTATCATTTACCATTTTTTTTTCAGTTTCATTTATTTTTTTCATTTGTTTGAAATTTAATAAAAATTTACCCACAAAACGGAAACTTGTGGTTTATTTGTGTCCGTTACAGTTATTACAAATTTAAATTTTGTTTGCTGTCTGTTTCAAAAAAAAAATATTCAAAAAATTTCAATTTGTTTTTTTATTTAAATTGGTTGTATATATACAAAATTTTTCAATACAAATTACAAGAACTTCATAAACACACATACATACACAAAAACATTCACACAATAAGTCTCTATAGCTTCATACTCATACATACATTTTGTATTGTACGAGTATATTAAAAAAAAAAAATCAAAAACGGAAATAATTTCAAATAAATGAAAAAAACATTTATTTTTTAAGGATTGGTAGGTAAAATTTTGACATTTATTTTAACTGATTATATCATTTGTTTCTTACGGATGTGTCAGTTGATTAATCAACATTTAAAAATAAATAACAAATGGCATTTATTTTAAATGAAAAATAAGTAGACCGGTTTTTAAATGAAATATCATTTCTTTTAAATGATATTTTCAGTTATTTTAACTTACAAACTTTTTTAAGTGTACAAGTGAATACGTGTCACATTTTCTGTTACGAAATTTTTTGAGAAATTTGGCAGATTTTTTATTTTGACAGGGGCACCATGACTTTTGCTGCTCACTGTATGTGAAATGATATGTGCTAGATCTGATCTGTTTCCACCGTTTTTTTTTCACCGGTCACTGCATAGGTCACAAGGTAGGGATTTTCGAATTGATCCTTTTTAAACTGTCACGAGGTTGGTACTTTCAGACCGGTCACGGGGTACTTTTATACCAATCTTGTTTACATATAAAATGAAATGACGGATTATTTATATTGAGATGAATTTTCAAACCAAAATAGAAGGATAATTTAAAGAAACTTAAAATTCCTTAATTTTACATGGACAATGTTAGGATACAAACTACATCAAGTTTTGTTATATTCCATGGAAATTTTCTTTTAATTGATCTTTAAAGACTTTTATTAAATACAATACTTTTTCAAAGTCTTTTAGCTTTATTAAAAATAGTTTTTATTTTAATTTTTAAGGCTTGGAAAACTTTTATAATCCATCATTAAAAAATTTGCCGACGCGCCGTTGCATACACCATTTTGAATTATATAAATCTGATCTCAGAATCGTTTTCTCAAACCTCCTTCTGCGATTTGCCCCATAAAGCCGTTTATGAAATTATAGTAAAATGGTCGCCATAATCGATACGCCATTTTGAAATTTCTATATCTGATTTCATCTGACAAACGTATTTTTTATATTTTTCATAGCTGATTATTTTATTTGATTTTAGCGACCCCTTCAATGAAAATTAAAAATCGTAACAGCTAATTTTGGAGAAATTATGTCCGCTATGTTGGTTTTTATAATTTTTATGTTCGTGAACAGCAGCACTATTTTACAAAAAAGAAAAAAAAAACAAACAAATCAATTTTATTTACAAACTTATTTATCCCGACAATATATAACATAGAATTTTAAATTAACATAAATATGTAACATCTTTCATAATACTTCAGCACTTTTGCCGCTTAGAAGTACCATTTTTCAATATACATCACATAAATCTTATTTTGTTGAAATATTATACCAACAAATTATTTAATTAGAATGATTTTTAAACAAATTTCATTAAATCAATAAAATATTGTTTATTTATTTAAATGTGGAAATCAATGAAAGGCCAAGAGTGGAGGAAATTTATAAACGAATGTGCCATACATTTATTAATGTATATTTAAGTGTTGGCGCCAGTGCTAATGGTAACACCAACTAGCGATATTGGAGCAACAAGCTCCCTCAAAAAAAAAAAAAAAAAAAGAAAAAGCCAACTTAAGAAAAACATCATACATATTCGTATCATTTGTAATCGTAAATACAAACATTCGTTTTACTCCATAAAATTACACTGCAAGCAAGTGGCGCTTATTTTTATTTTTTTTCAAATATTGGCCATAGCCTGTGGTGGGTGATGGTGGAATAGTGTGGTAAGTAGCATGTGTTGGTGCTGCTGATAGTGGTTTATCAGCAAATGCATGGGCAATTTTTGTTTATCTTTAGAAAAACATAAAATTTTTCATTTTTCAAACTCAATTAATTTTGTATGTACTTAAAAAGAAAAAATATACACAAAGCAAAATTTAATAATCTATTGCAAACTGAAGAATAAGAAAAAATTACGCCTAAAAGGCGCCCAATTAACCTTTAACATAATATATTAACATTTGCAGCTGCGAATTTGCTCATAGAAAACATCTAAAGAAACAGCAGAAAATTTTTTTAATCTAGCTTGATTACACAAGCAGAAACTACAGAAAATACAATTTCTCAAATAGAATTGACAATTCTGAAATACAATTGACTATTTCTGAAATACAATTGACTATTCTGAAATACAATTGACTATTTCTGAAATACAATTGACTATTCTGAAATACAATTGGCTATTTCTGAAATATAGTTGATAATTCTGAAATACAATTGACTATTCTGAAATACAATTGACTATTTCTGAAATACAACTGACTATTTCTGAAAAATACAATTTCTCAAATAGAATTGACAATTCTGAAATACAATTGACTATTTCTGAAATACAATTGACTATTCTGAAATACAATTGACTATTTCTGAAATACAATTGACTATTCTGAAATACAATTGGCTATTTCTGAAATATAGTTGATAATTCTGAAATACAATTGACTATTCTGAAATACAATTGACTATTTCTGAAATACAACTGACTATTTCTGAAATACAATTGACAAATTTTTACTATAGACAAAACAAAAAATTACTTACTCAATGGGAACATTAACTGCATTTACACTAGTTGTTATTAGATATATGATATTAAATGACCTACAAAATTAACAGTGTAGCAAAATTTTTTCAAAGTTTTTTCACGCCCACTGCCACCTGCTAATATGAAAATATGGGTACATGTCGCTCAAAATTGCCTAAAATCATAAAAACCGTTAAATTGGAAAAATTGAAGAATTAAGAAAATTTCCAAAAATAAAGCTGTAATTATAGCCTGTTTCTCGATCTCGAACGAAAAACTAGTCGAACGAAAGCAAGTCACTCGAATTCGAATCAATTTGGGTTTCTCTATTTCGAAAGCCTTCGATCGACTTGACTTACGAGTGACAATTTTTGTTTCTTACGCATTTACAAACCACAGAGATGCCAGATATTATATTTTAAACATTTGTTACAATTTTCTTTAAAAGTAGCAAAAATACTACTAAACTGCTTAAAGACAAAAACAACCCTGTTAAAAAAATGTTTTTCTGCTTTTATTTTACCACTGAGAATTATATTTAATAAATCTTTAAGTGGTGGTTATTTTATTCAGAAATGGAAATATACAACTATTTTTCCTATTCATAAATCTGGTGACAAAAGTAATATTACTAACTATAGACCGATTTCTAAATTGACAAACGTTGCTAAAATTTTTGAACATATTGTCTATGATAAACTTTTTTTCTCTTTAAAACGTCATATTACTGTATACCAGCATGGATTTATGGCTGGTAGGTCTACTACTACTAATTTGGCAACTTTTACTAATTATTGTATATCTTGCTTTGAAAAAGGTATTCAAATTGATGCAATTTATACTGATTTTGCAAAGGCATTTGACCGTGTGCCTCATGATCTTCTATTACTTAAACTTTCTAAGATTGGGTTTCATTCCAATTTGCTTAGTTGGTTTCGTTTTTACTTAATTGGCAGACATGCAGTTGTCTTTGTTGATGGAGTCTGCTCTACTTCTTTTACTCCTTCTTCAGGTATTCCACAGGGTAGTATCTTGGGTCCATTGCTGTTTATTTTGTTTGTTAATGACATCTTTCATTGCTTTAAGAACTCACAGTTCTTAATGTATGCTGACGATCTTAAGATTTTTAAGCCTATTTATACCCAAAAAGACATTTCTGATCTTCAGGATGACTTAGATAGGGTAATTTTGTGGACGGAACGTAATGGTTTACCTTTCAATATTGGTAAATGTTTCTGTATGACGTTCCATAGATGTCGTCACATTTTATTTTCTGAGTACAGAATGAAAACCAATGTTTTATCCTCAGTAGATGAAATGTTGGATTTAGGAGTGGTTTTCGATCCTAAACTTTCTTTTTGTAATCATTTGAATTTTATTATACCTAAGGCTTATTCGCTATCTGCTTTCATACGTCGGTATTCCGGCAAACATTTCGACCATTTCACTAAAAAAGTTTTATTTTCCTCCTTTGTTAGATCAAGATTGGAATATGCCTCCTTTATCTGGAGCCCCAATGCTAATATTCATATTAGTCGCGTTGAGAGAATACAAAAGAAATTTATTAAGTTCGCTCTTCCTTTTTTAAAAGTCTCATATACTAGTAATTTTTCTAACATTCCTACATTTTCTCGTCCAACTTATGAAGATAAATGTAAATACATTTTTTTGAAAACTTTAGAAGCTCGAAGAAATATTTTTTCTTTACTTTTCTTACACGGCATTATTTGTGGGGAAATAGATTCTCCTGAATTATTAAAATTAATTTCTATTTATGTACCTCCAAGAGTTTTTAGAACTAATGATAAGTTCTTTTATATTGATTTGCATAGAACTGAATATTCTTTAAATGAACCTCTTACTAAATCTATGAGGTTATTTAATAATTATTGTAATCAATTAGATATAAGTCTTCCTTCTTCGAATTTTAAATCTCTCTTAAATAATTTACTTTAATTTATGTAATAGTTTTAAGATGCTAGTCTGTAAGGATAATATTGTGTCCATAGACTTAAATAAATAAATAAATAAATAAATAAACAGTGATCAGCTGTATATGACAAATGAAATAAAAAAACAATAAGCAAATCAATTTCTATTTGGAAAATGTGTTTACCACTCAGCAACAGCGTAATAGGGGGTGAAACGGAGTTTAGTTTTCTGGTCAAATTTTCCTCCTCTGGCAAAATCAGGTCTTTCTTCCATATAAAATACAAGCGTCTTCGGATGGTCCATTGTTGATTTTTTTTAACTAAAATTTAAAATTCTCAATAATCTAATAATATTTGTATTATTTTGTACTTACTTTTTGTTATCCATTGCTTTTTTTAATTCATTTTGCTTTTAAAAATATCAAATATATATTTATTCGACAAAAAAACAGCAAGTGACTGATTTTGACATTTGCGTTCGAGCTGTTCGAAATAGAGAAACCAAATTTTGTATGAAAACAGTTATGTTTTCGTTAGACTTGTCGTTCGAGTCATCGTTCGCATAGAAATAGAGTTAGTGGAACCCAAATCAGTTTTCTTTCGACTAGAAAGCGAACGAACGTGTTCTTTCGAAATAGAGGAACAGGCTATTAGAAAAAATGATAAAATATTAAAAATCCCTAAAAATAAAAAATCGTTGATGTTAGGAAAAAATTGGTATAATTTGAAAAATATCGCCAATACTGGAAAAATACCAAAACTAAAAAAAATCGCCAAAACTCAGGGAAGAAATACCAAATTTGAAAAAAATAGTTAAAACTAAAAAAAAAAAAAAACAATGACTAAATAGAAAATTTGATGTATTTAAAAAAATTACCACCTAGTGGAAAATTCTCCATGTTACACTACACTCACCAAAAAAAGTCTGTAATGGCAACTGAAAATTTTGCTGTTATTACGGGAAATTCTGCTAATTTGAGCCCAGTGGTATTTTTTGCTAATCTTAGCAACACATGTCTGCTGACGTGTAGTACAATGAAATTAGTAGCCGCTACTAAATTTTAGTAGACTTTTTGTAAAGTGGAATTTAAAATCTGTTTGCTAAAATCAGCAAAAAAAATTACTAAATATTATTAATATTAGTAAAAAGCTTTGAATTTATTTTTCTTATCGAGCATCAAAATTTTTGATTTTATTTTTTAAAAAACGAATTAATCATTTTGTTTTAATTTGGTAATTTCTTTGAAAAATATTTTGGTCAATTTTTTTTTTTACTTTTAAGTTAAATTTTAATTGTTTTTAGGGCGGATTTTTAGAACTAAAAAACCTTTTTAGTGCTCTTTTAAGTGGATGTCCTTTTTTTAGACATGAGTCGGTATCTTCACTTCCGATCCCTTTTTTAATATATGTAACATTTTAAAGAAATTTAAGTTTGTAGGTGTAAGTTTTAATTACAAATAACATTTCCTTCAATATCCACTATTTTAAAATTAGTAATATTTTTTGCTAATTTTAGCAAATCCGTTTTCAAAAATTTGTAAAATGAATTCTGAAATTAGCAACGAAAATTTGTAAATATTCTGTAAAAATTCTGTAATTTGTAAAATGTAAATAGCAAAAAGATTTGCTAAATAATAATTTTTTACTAAAAATCAGTACAAAAATAGTACAGTGCGATTGAAAACCGTTTACAAATTTTTCTACTAACTTATTTTTCTGAGTGTATGTAGCTTGGTAATTAAAAAATAATTACTGGTAAAAGACTTATTTGGGACCCTTAACCAGCTTTGGCAAAAAGTTTTTTTTTGCAAATATTTGAGTGATTTTTAAAAAATATTAGTCGAAGGTTTCGAGTTTGACTATGTTTTTTTTATTGTTTCTTTGCGGAAAAGCTTTTTTCAACAATTTTTATGTTTGTATCCCCAACGTTTAACCAGCAGTTGTGGGTAGAACTCTCGTCTTCCAATCTGACATCATAGGTTTTAGAACCGGCATAATTTTGAAAAGTCCTTTATTCAAAAATAAAAAATTTTATGTTGCCAGAGCTTCTCCCACGCTTTCGTCTTTTGAAATCAATATTTTTTGGTTTGGGAAAGCACTTTTTCCTCATGCTAACGTGCCATTTCTCTAACTGGGTAAAGCTCTTATCTGCCAGTCGAATCCCGGCACGACAAAAAAAAATAAAAATTATTTTTTTTTAATTTCATTCTAGAAGTTCTATTTTTTGACCACATAATATTTGCTCGAGCTAACGTATTGGCAATACTGAAAATTTTGTTTAACTAGTACTTTTTCAGCACCTTTTAAATTCCAAGGTAGCTTTTCCGTTTGTATTTTTCAGACAGTTCATGTTGGTATAAAGTCTTTAAAATAAAAAAAGCTTTAAAATTAAAAAAAAAATCAGCTCTAGAAATTGTTAAAATTTAAAAAAACGCTTATTTAGAAAAAAAATGCCTTTAATGTAAAAAACAACAAAGTTAAATAAATCGGTAATATTGAAAAAGCGTTAATTTTAAAAAAATCCGCATAATATAAAAAAAATTGTCAAAATTCAAAAATTAAAAAATAAAATATAATTGCTGTAAGTAAAAAAAGTCAATTAATCTATTTATTTTTCAAAATATAATTAAGTTTACAAAAATTTTGATATATGGATATGTAAAAAAAATTGCTAAAACGTTAAAATGAAAAAATAGAATTGAAAAAAAAAATCGCTTAAATAGAACAAAAATTAATAGAATGTGAACAGGTATAAATTAAAAAAAAAAAAAATAATCGCCAAAACTGTAAATTTATTTTAGGTGTTTTTGTATTTTCTTTAAAAAGGGCTTCACAGACGGAATTTGTTTGGTCAAGTCTTAATCTGTACATGACATGTACAAGTCGATGAAGCAGAATATGAACTTTCATTTAAAAAAAAAATCCAAAAACTAAAAATTTTGCTGACTTATTTAAAATAGAAAGATTTATTTAAAATAAAAGGTGGCTAAATTTTAAGGACCGATGTTGAATATGAACCACACCTAAACATCAAGTTCTTTCTGCATTTCATTTGACATTTCTTAATTTCAGACTAACTCAATTTGAACCATGGAAAGATACACAATCGAGCAACACGTTAAAGTTATTCAGGCTTATTATGAAAATGGGCGTTTAAATCAAAATGCACTGTGATTTTTTTGGTCAGCATAATCGACCAAATGTGTCCACAATCGGGATAATTGTGCACATATTTCTGCAAATCGGGTCTGTAGGAAATGAGAATACACCTGTGCATGCTCGCGAAGTTCCTTCTGCGGAATACATTGCTGTTGTTCGCGATAGTGTGGCAGAATAGCCGTCAACCTCGACTCGCCGTCGGTGTTCGCTTTCGCGAGATCATAACGGAATTCTTGAAGACAGAAATTGAGGATATGGATGTGCACGATATGTGCTTTCAACAGGACGGTGCCACTTGCCACACAGCTAACGAAACAATGGCTCGTTTGCGCGACAAATTCAATGGCCGTGTAATCTTACGTGGTGGCGATGTCAATTGGCCGCCAAAATCAGGTGATTTGACACCGTTGGACTTCTTTCTTTGGGGTTATTTGAAAGAAAAGGTGCACCATCGGATGGAGGTGTCCCATTGGCCATTTGGCTGATATTTTGTTCCATACATAATTGAACAATACCATATTATCATAATAAAAAGATATGACAATAATATCCTAAATAATTTGTGTTTTATTCAAAATCAACATCGGCCCTTAAAATTTAACCACCTTTTAGAAAGCAAATGATTTTAAAAATCGGTCAATATGAATCGTTACGGTATTTTGTTAGATAATCTTAGAATTTTTATATATTTTTTTTAAATTGGTTACAAAATGTAAGCTGTAGACAAATTTGTTTAAAATATGTTAAATATTCTCATTATGCCCACTGATTCTAAAATTATAAATAACATGTAGGTAATAATATAAATTTTAAATGAGAAAGAAATAAGCCTTCCGGTAGGCTAGTTTGTAGTGTGCTAGCTTATCAGTGTGGGAGTCGTGGGTTCGATTTCCACCATAGGCCTGCTCGGTTTGGGTATTAGCATATAATTTGTTATTATATAATTAATTTAAAAATGACAAATAAAATTTTCCCTCAGTGTATAAAGTTTTATTTATAATATATTTTAGAAAAAAATAAGAACTTGTGTTAAATAAAATGTTGCTAAACAAATGCATTTTATTCCATTCGATGAAAAATGTAAGCACATCAATCATTTTTTGTTTAATATATATATTTTTTGTGTAAAATATTTAAATTTTGTTTAAGAAACTTATCAACGCTTTTTTGTTGTTCGTTTGTTTTGGCAAATGGTAAATGTTAATTTGTTCACAACCATTTCAACTGCATTGTTTGCATGTTTAGACATTTAAATTTTTGTTTGTTAAATTTAGAAATAATTTTTTTTTATACTTTGACCATATAAATTTCATTTATTTATGTTTTTTTTAATACGCCATACTTATTTTTATTAAACCACGCCATTTATAACAAAAGCTTTATTAGTTTTTGAAGATTTATTTAAAGTCATAAATATTTATGTTCTTTTTTTTTAATGAAGTTTAAAAAGCAGTCAAAAAACCATACCTACATACAGGTTGGTTGAAAAGTTCCTGCGCTCGAAATGAAAGAATACTGCTTTTGTTACGAAATATATTTTTTTATTCAATATAATCTCCTAGAAGCTCAATACACTTATTCCAATGATCTTCCAATAATTTTATACCATCATTATAATGGTTTTCCGGCCTCTTCATTCGACGAAAAATGCTTTCCACGAAGGAAATGTTTGAGATTTCTGAAGAGATAGTAGTCACTGGGAGCCAAATCTGGTGAATACGGTGGATGTTCAAGCAATTCGTACTTTAATTATTTGAATTTAGCCCTCGTCAAAACACTTTTGTAAGCAGGTGCATTGTCTTGATAAAAAATGATTTTTTTCTACTTTAAACCAGGTCTTTTCTCACGAATTTTTTCATCCAGCTGATCCCAAAGGCTGCAATAATATTCAGAGTTGATTGTTTTACCTTTCTGAAGATAATCAATCAACAAAATTCCTTTTGCATCCCAAAAAACTGATGCCATAACCTTCTTTGCTGATCGTTGTGACTTCACCTGCTTTGGAGCTGAACAGCCAGCCTCAGTCCACTGTAAACGTTCTTGTTTCAATTTAGGATCATGGTGGTAGATCCAAGTCTCATCCATAGTTATAAAACGACGCTAGAAGTCGCTTTTATTCGGCTTAAAACGCTCCAAATTACGCTGAGAAATTTGTTTTCGATCCAGTTTTTGTTGAATTGTTAATGTGTGCGGCACTAACTTTCCAAACAGTTTTTTCATACATAATTCTTCATATAAAATATGGAGTACTCGTTCGTATGAGATGCCTATGGCATTAGCAATTTCACGCTTAGTCAAACTTGGATCTTCACTAACCATATTATGTACCTGCTCAATGATTTCTGCTGTGGTTGCAGTTTTTGGTCGTCCTTCGCGTGGATCGTCTTTAAGACTGGTACGACCACGTTTAAATTCACCAGCCCAAAATTCAGCGGAGCGTTTTAAAGGTGAGGACTCCTTATACACTTCTAACAATTGTTCATAAATTTCCTTTGCTTTTAAACCCTTAAAAACAAAGAATCTAATGACTACACGATATTCAATTTTTTTCCATATTAAAAAAAATCAATGAAACGTCAACTTCAAATGGCTTGTAAACAAAGAAAGAATTGACAGAATGACTTGCAACTTTGCATGTGTTCTCAGGACAGTTATACCAACTTGGGAAAAAAAATTTTGGAGCTAGCAGTGCCATCTCTTGGTGAGCGCAGGAACTTTTCAACCAACCTGTATAATTATAAACAACAAATATAAATTTTATGGTTTTTCAGAATATTCATGATTTTCGATGGGAGAAATAATTAAACTCCGCCTTTTTATTCAAAATTAAGTAATTTTTAAATTGAATTTTAGTTGAAAAGTTGAAATTTTTCCAACAAAATTACTACAAAATTAGTTGTTGTTAATTTTAACAAATTGATTTAGACTACAAATTTGTATAAAAATATATATTTGTAAGTCTCAACCATATTTTTTAATGTTTTTATGCATGCAACAAAAAACATTTTAATAGAAAAAACATTTTAAAATACGAAACAGCACAAAAAGTTTAGCAATAGAATTTGCCGCACCATTGCAAAATATAAAAACTCCCAACATGATGATGATGAGTTTAATAAAAACTAACAAGAACAACCTAAAAAGTATGGAGTTGCCATTACAGTTCGTCCAAAAAAAAAAGTACAAAAAACAAAAACCGCAAAGCGATTGCATCGTTAAAAAAAGTTGATATGTACGAAGTTAAAAAAAAACAGAAACAATGAAATGCAATGCAAATATGTATAAATATATTTTTACAATAAAAAGGCATTTTAGTACATTTACAATTGCAACTGTTTTTCACATTGTTGATTATTTTGTTTTTCTGTTCAACTTGTGTGTTTTGTGTTTAGAAATTGTCGATTTAAACTGCAATTCCAAATGCACCTTGCACAGTACAAATCCATATATGTAAATGAAATTAAGTAAAAGGACTTTTATTCAAGATTGTAAAAAGTTGTTGTATAAAATACAGGCGGCATTTTTTATTTGTTATATTTTTTAACGGCTTTTGTGTTTGTGTCAAAACGCCAAAAAACGTAGTTATAGTAAGGAAAAGTTAAAAAATTATAATAGTCTGTTTCTCTATTTCGAAAGAACACATTCGTTCGCTTTCTAGTCGAAAGAAAACTGATTTGGGTTTCACTAACTCTATTTCTATGCGAACGATGACTCGAACGACAAGTCGAATGAAAACGTAACTGTTTTCATACAAAACTTGGTTTCTCTATATCGAACAGCTCGAACGCAAATGTCAAAATCAGTCACTTTTTACATTTTTTATTTTACAAGAGCTAACAGCATTGTAGCAGTAACCGTACCGAACAGACAACAGCAACAGGCAACATAAAAGCTTTCCAATTAACAATCTCACCCACAACCAATCGATAACAAAAATTTTTACAAATAAACACATTCTCAAATAAAAATTGATTTCTTTATTGTTATTTTTTTATTTCATTTGTCATATACAGCTGATCACTGTTAAACAGGGTTGTTTTTGTCTTTAAGCAGTTTAGTAGTATTTTTGCTACTTTTAAAGAAAATTGTAACAAATGCTAAAAATATATGATCTGGCATCTCTGTGATTTGTAAATGCGTAAGAAACAAAAATTGACACACGTAAGTCAAGTCGATCGAAGGCTTTCAAAATAGAGAAACACAAATTGATTCGATTTCGAGTGACTTGCTTTCGTTCGACTAGTTTTTCGTTCGAGATCGAGGAACAGGCTATAAGTGTTTGCTACTGATTTTTGCCATTAATTTTTAAATTAGTTATATAGCTAATTAATATCCTTAATTGAACCCTTCACCCCTCTGTTTGTCATTCCGTTTGTAACACATCCAAATGTATGTAACTCTAAAACCCCATAAACTTAAAATTCTTTATGAATATAGTTAAATTTAATTAGAAACAGATAATAAAGGGTAGCCCAACCACAATGCACGATATTAATTGTAAATAAAACAAAAAGTTTTCAGACAATTGAAGCAGAGCCGCGAATAACGTTGTAAGCGACAAAATTAAAATTGTTGAGAAATCGAAAAAAACGTTTTAGAACTTGTAAGTGTATCCCACTGACTGGCTTCTTTAGATTGCATTTTGATAACGAAATACTGCATTATTTTGCCTAATTTCATTTTTAAGCCATAAAAGATAGTTATTCTAACTGTAATCTAGAAAAAACAGGTTTTGTAAAAATTGTGGCTTAAAACGTTATTCGCGGATCCGCTTCAATTATCCTAATATTTTTTATTATAGTAGAAGGATCTATGGCAATTATGTGTGAATCAAAATATCGGCCAAATGCTCACCACGGCTTCGGTGATCCATATTTTCAATGACTCTGAGACATAATTTAGGTTCAATGTCGGTAATGTGCCGAATTATGTCATCATTTAGCTCTTGAATTATTCTTGGCTTATTGACTTAAACTTTTTCTTTTAAATATCCACAAAGAAAGAAGTCCAACGGTGTCAAATCACATGATCGTGGCGGCCAATTAACATCGTGGCACCATTATGTTGGATCCACATAACGTCCAGATCCATATCCTCACTTTCTGGCCACCAGAAGTCCGTTATCATGATCAATTGTTGGGCAAGACGACGAACAACAGCAATGTTTCCCGCAGAAAGAACTGATCGAGCATGCATAGGGGCCATTCCATGTCAAACCGCACAGAAAACTGTCATTTTCGGATTTGTCATCAACGATTTTAATGAAATTCGCCACAAATATTGTAAATGGGTAGTGTTTATCAAATCATTAACCTTTCGTCCTCAAACCCTTTCGGTTTTCGAAATATGACGTCATGAAAATTTGCAAAAACGTCAAAAAATCGAAAAAGTGTCCATACAAAGTCGCCCATAACTTCTAAACTATACAACCTAAAATGTTTCTATTGGTACCATTTTAAAGGTTAAAACATTACCTTCAAAACGTTTTTTTGTATTAAAAGTTTTTTTTTTGTATTAAAAGGTTAAAGGTAATTTTTTTAACTTTAATCGTCAAAGATCCATATCTCAAAATCCAATTTTTTTAAAATTGGAAAAATTTTATGGGGAGACTCATTTGGTTTCTGAGTTATGAAGGAAAATTGTACCAATACAAAAATTTTAGGTTATATAGTTTAGAAGTTATGGGCGACTTTGTATGGACACTTTTTCGATATTTTGACGTTTTTGTCAATTTTCATGACGTCATATTTCGAAAACCGAAAGGGTTTGGGATCGAAAGGTTAATGATTTGATAAACACTACCCATTTATAATATTTGTGGCAAATTTCATTAAAATCGGAGATGACAAATCCGAATGCTGTGCGGTTTGACATGGAATGATCCATAGGTGGTTTTACATTTTCTACAGACCCGGTTTACTGAAATTTACGCTCAATTTTCCGTATTTGGTGGATTATGCTGACTAAAAAAATCACGAAGTGGACGAAAGTATTTCGAGTTGAATGCCCATTTTCAACAATCTTAACGCGCTATTCAATTGTGTACCTATCCATGGTTAAATTTGTCAAAAACTTAAACAAAGCAATGTCAAATTAGGTTGGGCAAAAAACTTGACCGTTAAAGTGTGACTCATAATTAATATCGTGCATTATGTTTGGACCACACTTTATATAAAAAATTACCTGAAACACTGTCCCATCATCCAAAATATTGGTTTTTCTAATCTATATTGAAAAATTATTACCTTCTACATTATTTTTAATACCAACAATTATGTTAATAACACTGTACTATACAACAAAATCACAATTTAAAAAAAATTATATATATATATATGTAAGTGTACCGGCGTTTTGAAAGTTTAAGACTGAATTTTATTTTAGAAAGGGTTAATGTTCCCCCTTTTGCACATTCTTATGATGAATCGCCATAAGAAACCATGTGACTTTAACATTTTAGCAATAAAATCTGTTTAGCAGATTTATTTAAAAAATTACGAGGAACACTTTTGTTATTTGTGGGAAATTTTAGCGCTAATTCTGAATAAGTACAAAATAACCCTTAAACACATTAACCCTTAAACACATTTTTGACTTATTTCTCGCACTGAAGATGAATTTTGAGTTTTGGTGTATTTGAAATATATTATATTTTTGGTTTTATGTATATAAATATTTATATTCGAATTAAGATAACAACTAACACTAAGTCTGTGGTGCAGTGGGTAGAGGTATTAGGCTTCTGAGTTTAAATTACATAAACGGCATAATTTTTTTTTCTGACTTTTTTTAAATAAATTTTTTATTGATTAAAATTAAAAGACAAAATTTATTTTCTGTTGCAGCTGGAGTCTTATGTTTAAACAAAAATATCCCATTTTCAAACCTGAAAAATATTCTAGTTTGAAATTTTACTGAAAAAATTTTACAAACGGAAGTTCGCCGGTTTTTTTTTGTGGAACTCGTGCTTAGAATATCAATTTAGGGAATATTATAATCCATAAATAAAAAAACAATCAACTCGAAATTTATAAATACGAGGGCGGATCAATAAGACCGTGACTTTTCGAACTTCCCTCATAATTATATGAAATGCAACACTGCTGCCATCAAGTACCACCTGTTAATAGACTACTGTCAAATTTTAAGCAAGTTCCGTTATTTACTTTGTGTTCAAAACATAAAACCTCGTGGTTTTTTTAAAAATGGATAAAAGTGAATTTCGAGTGCTCAAACCAAATAAACGCTTGATAGATACTATGGGGACTCTGCACCATCGATTTCAATGTTAAAAAAGTGGTTTACTGACTTTCGTTGTGGTTGCACAAGTACAAATGACGCTGAACGTTCTGGACGGCCAATTGAGGTCAATACACCTGAAAATGTCGAAAAAATCCACGATATGGTGTTGGCCGATCGAAGAGTAAAAGTGCGCGAGATTGTTGATGACATAGGCATTTCATATGGCAGTGTGGTTTAGATTTTAAATGACCAGTTGGATTTAAGAAAGTTGTCTGCAAGATGGCTGCCGCGTTTGCTCTCAATTGACCATAAACGTAATCGTGTGACGTGTGTAGTCTCAATGGCAATTGAACCTCGAATAGGTACCTTATCCGCCATATTCTCCGGATTTAGCCCCCAGTGACTATTTCCAAATTCAAAACCTAAAGAAATCGCTCGGTGGAAAGAGATTTAGCTCCAACGATGAAATTATTGATCAAACAAATGCCTATTTTATGGAGCTCGAAAAATCCTGTTTTTTGGAAGGGATACAAAAATTGGAGAAACGTTGAACTAAATGTATTGAGCTAGAAGAAGATTATGTTGAAAAATATTTTTTTTTTGCAAAAAAACTGTGTTTCATTCAAAAAGTCACGGACTAATTGATGCGCCCTCGTAAATTTCGGTTATAACAAAAATATTAAAAATTAATGAAACGTAAATATGAAGATATTTTAATTAAATTTAGTTCAGAAATTATTATTCACCCAGAGACAAAGTCTACAGAATTTGGTTAAAATCGGTCCAGACCTACATTTCATAAAAAAGCCTTTTTTAGTACTAAATTTCACCGTTAGGCAAAACGCCAAAAAGACTATTAAATAATCCCAAAAATAGTATTAAATAGTTTAAAATCTTCAAATAGGTACAAATGTACAAATTTTTAACTAAAATTGCATTAATATTAACAGAAATTTTTGGTAAATTTTATAATTTGTAACTGAAATTTTTATCACTTAAACAACTCCAATTACAATTACAATTATTTCTTTAATATATCTTTACTATTATCATACGATACAAATGAATAACTAACTTTTACTATTTACTACCACCTAAGAGTAACCAATGTCTCATAAATTGAAATTATGCTTGGAATGGTTAACAAAATGTTCATTTTAAAATTGCCTTTTCTCAATGCATTGATGCACACATTATTACATTTATAATTATTTTTATAGCATTATAATACAAAAATCAAAATGCGAAAAATGCTTACAATAGGCAGTCAACGGCATAAATATTTTCATGATCATTTTTAGTTTAACAAAAATTGCTAATACACTTCGTGGGAACTTGAATAGGAATTTAGTTGAATAATTACAAGATATTAAAAATAAAAAAAAATGCTATACATATTTTCCAAATATTTCCAAATACAAAAATATTAAAAAAATTCAGCGGATTCAAAATTATTTTTTCATCTAATGACTTAATGGAATAATTTTTACCGGCTGTATGTTATTGTTGAAAAATAAATCGAAAATCCCCTAATTAAAAATTTGGTTGAATAACAAAGTCTTATTCAAATCGTTTCCTGATTGAGTCAATTAAAAAATAGATCAATGATGACTCTTACATGTAAAAGCTTTAATATTAATAATTTTTTAATTAAATCAATTACAAAATTGATTGATTATAAACTTGTTAGAAATTGTTTTTTGTGTGTGAGGGGAGCAAAAAATCCGATAAAAGAAAAAAATTTTGTGTGAAAGTTTTCATAAAATTTGACTCCCTAATCAATTTGTGCATAGTGTACAACAAGGAGTTGAAATAACGTCATTTACAAGGGGACAACAAATTTATAACAGAAACGCAATTAAATTCACTGCGGGCGATTTTGATTTTTTTTTATTATTAAAAAGAAGAAGAATAAAAAAAATCAAGTTAAAAATATAAATTGAAGTTAAGGATTGAAATGACTTTTTTTCCTCGGTAAAAGATATATTTCTTTTAAATAAAATTTTAAAAAGAAATCATAAAATGTATTGTGGTAATAACCATATGCCCTTAAGGTTTTAAATGTAAGAGAGAGGTTAACAATGATTGTATATTATCGGTATGATTCTTATAAGGTTTTCTTGATATCAACCTTATAAATATTTTACTTTACAAGATTCTGTCAATAGTGTTTGTTTTCGCTTGTTTATTCGAGTGTTCAATAACCAAAAAAAAAAAAACACATGTAATGCAAAGTATTGCTCATTATAAAACCATCATTTTGGAAATGTTTTGTAGTTGAATTTTTAACCTTAAGCCAATAATTCAACAACTTGAAATTGAAATATTTTTATAGAAAAATATCATCAAAATGCTTGAGTTTGTTTTTATACAAGAAAAAAAAATTTTGAAAGAAATTGAGAATGAGACCACCCAATTTGAGGGGCAGCAACAATAAACACTTGAATGTTGTATTAAAATTTATCACGGAAAACGGAAATAAATTGTTAAATGACAGAAAATATGTATTAAATTTAAATGTGAGAGGAACAGGAACAGTGGTAATAAAAGAAGTATTTTTGTTTTTTTTATGCTAGAATTATTTATACGTAACGCCATCTGGCGAATCAGTTGATTCAATATAAATGAGTTAAAAAGAGACCACAATATGCAGCTTGTTTACTCCCGTTCTGGCTGAAATCGATCCATCCTTATGTACATTTTAATCATTAGACCGATATTAACCTATAGAATTCTGGTATGGTGAAGGGTGGTGTTCACATGTCGAAAAAGGTACAACTATTCACGCACAGTACGGCTATCAGGACAGTTCTCAGACAAATGAATTTTAAATCGCTGAACTAATGGCTTTTGGGAACACATACAGAAGGAAATATGCGGTACCCGCCTTGATCGCGAAATGGACTACATTCTATCCTTCTTAATCTGAGTAATGAGGTCTCTTTTTTCACGGATGGCTTGAAAAGGGGGCTGCATAGACTTTTACCTGGAAGATGCTACATTCGAATATCTGGAATGTATCATCTTCTAGGTAAAAGTCTATGCAATCAATAGGGCAGATAAAAATCATGAATAATATTGCCGTTTTAACTGCGTAGCCCAGTAAGAAAGAGAACTCTTGCTGAATTTGGAAACCAGACAATCGTAATGATTATAGGAAATATCAACGTGCACTACGCGGCAAGACGAATGACTGTGAGCTGGGGTAATTCACGTAGGAATTACTGCGGACGAGAAAGCGACAATGTAGCATATAGTCTGTCATCTGTGTTAATGATCTGAACAGTCTGCAGGATGTCTTTGTCCGGTCTCTTGGACTTTTTGAAGGAATCTAGGTATTTTTAGGCAAAAACATTGGGCCGCATAGACACCAAGTATACTCGAATTTCCTTTTTGTGGTTTTCGCATACAGGTTTTTTTATGTCCAGGTTGATGTTTTTTGACCGGTATTTCTGTTTGGTGTACATTTGTCAGTTTGTATTTGACAGTTTTGCAGAGCAGTCGATAACAATTTATTATGGAGCATCTAACGCACCAACAACGTCTTAAAATTTTTAAAACATTTTGTCTAAAATGATCGTCGAAAAATCATTATGAGCGACGAGGCGCATTTTGACTTCGTTCGCTTATTTAATAAACAGAACTGGGTAACTGAAAATCCTAAATTGACATACCAACGGCCTTTACACCCTCGTAAAGTGACTGTAGCGTGTGCTATCTGGACTGGCGGCATAATTGGGCCATATATTTTAAAGACGCAAGGGTAAAGCTGTAACCATCAACGGTAACGTGATATGTATGAAAACTTTTTAGTGCCCGAATTGAATCGATTGGGCCTACCACATATGTTGTTCCAACACACAGCTAACGATGCGATGGGTATTTTGCGGAAACTTTTTCCCGGCAGCATTATGTCAAAAAGAGGATTTGATTTGACTGTCCCCGACTACTTTCTTTCGGGTTACTTGAAAGGTCTACGTCAATAAGCCAATAGAATTCAGATGCTAAGGAACAATATTATTGAAGAAATAGATGCAATAACAGCCAACATATGCCAATAAGTTATAAAAAGTATGGTTAGAAGAGCACAGATTTGCTCAGCGGCCATAGGCGGCCATTTAGCCGATATAATATTTCGAACATAATTATTATAAACCAAAATTTCATGAAATAAAATATTATTAAAAGATATTATACCGCACAGAGAAAACAGATTCATGGCCAACCGAATAATTTGGTTGGAGCCACCGATATATTTGTTTGTCGCAATATAAATTTGGTTAATGCAACAGAATTTCGGTTGAAACCAAATATTTCAATTGTATCAGGAAAACATTTTATTGTGACAACTAAATAATTCATTTGTTGCAACCAAAATATTCAGTGGACAAGAAATTCGGTTTTCAGGATGAATCTGTTTTAAGATTTATTCAAAAAAACATGGGCCTGGAACATAAAAAACACCCTCTATAAACTCCTACCTCTTGTGATATGTAACAGAACGGCAGCATAACATAACAATAACGGTCATAATCCCTATTTTCGGTTTTGGAAAATTGCTTTGAAAATATCTTCTTTAACTGGAAATTGAGAGTATGAATGAAACATTTACGGTTGTAATATCAAGAAGAAAATTGATATCAAGCCCTTAAAGAGAGTCATATTCCCCATATTTTTTTCGTATTTTGTGCTTTGTCCATCGAAGACTTTGCCAAAGAAAGGTCTTAAGTGTTGCCGGACTTTAGCAAGACTTAGGAGTTTCCTCTTGTGAGGTATTTCGCTAATTAAAGATTTTCTGATTTGCTAGCCATTGACCAGGTATGGCCAAATCCGACCTCGCTATAAATACACTGTATAATATTAAGACCCAATTAAAAAAGTCACAAGGACCGTTTTTCAAATGTCGTATCAACCTTTCCATAGGTGGGATTATGACCGAAAGATTTTCGGACAAAGTCCCAAAATCGGATATTAAGATATGTCCTCACAGAACTAATGTGTGACAATCACTGATATCTCCAGCAAAATTTTGTTTGGGGAAATATCCTAATACACGTCACGGAACTCTCCAAATTTTTACATATATATTTTAGGGGATAAATCAAAGACAATAAAACAGTAGGATGTGTAGAGTATAAAGTCAAGTATAAAGCCACTCAGATTCCAACTGATGCGAAAATTTAATACGATGATTTTAGCAAGAACTATGAAACTTTCAGGATGCACAGAGCTAAAAGCGTTGCGACGATTTTTTTTTTATAATCCTTGAATCAATGACATGTCTATGTAAAAGTGACAAACCAAGGGGCAGTTCGTATAAATTTCCCGAAGAAATATTTTAAAGTAATGTGCAACAAATTTCAAACCAACCCACTGTGCATTATAACAAAAAAATATATGAAAATTTTAAATAACAATATCGTCACTAAATAACATAGTTAACAAATTCATACACTTTGCTATATTTTTACACTTTAGTCAGGCACCGTTTAGTGTAAAACCCCAATAATATTTTTAAGGTAAAAAACATATAAATCCTTTAACATATAAACAACATTTCATAGTGTAATTTCAGTTGTTTTAGTTGCTTCTTTGGGTGTTGGGAATGGCGTCGATGACGGCTCTAAAGGAAAACATAAAATATGCTTTAATAACTAAAACAAAAAATCCTTTCATGATGATATTTGGGAAATTATTTATTAGTGTGAGACTGTGGTAGGTTAATGACTTTTTTTCAAGTGCATTGTACTCGTGATACAAATAAACAACTTTCCGCTTTAAATACATATCAAAAGAAGACCACACACATGTTTTCTCATTCAAAAAACAAAAAAAAAAAAAGAAGAGAAAGTATCTGATGTCGCACAGTTTTATGTAACAAATAAACAATCTTACAAAAAAATATTGAGAAACAACAAAAAAAAAAAATATTGAGAAACAACAAGAACAAACAACATTTGGTTATCAAAATATTTAGAAAGATTTTTGTGTGATATATTTTGATAACACATCATAACTCAAACTCTTAAATACTAATAAAAAAAACATAAAAAAATATAACAAGAATGGATGTTTAAATGTATGACAATATAGAAACATATGCGCCTGCGTGTACTATTTCTTTTTTTTTTATTTTAGCAAACTTCTTGAAAAATAATCAAACTGTGTAACTAAAAATTAAACCATAACTAAAGAGAAAGTTTTAAAAATAATCCTACAGACATAGTTTTAGAAACCCAGTATGAGTTTTTCTAATATTTTAAATTTTAGTTTTAGAATTCAATTTTTGCATAATTTCGTATACCATTTGGCTTTACTTTTCATTAAAAACAGATGTAAACTCTATTATTCTACATTTTGCCTTTCGTTACCATAACTAATAGGGATTTTCTTTTGTCAGTGATATGCAAATCTTTTGGTTTTTATTCACCAGCATTTGTGTATTGTAAAATTTGCAAATGCAATGCAAAATTCCAATACTGTAGTAATTTGTTAAAAAGTTTTGTTTTTTGTTCACTTGTTGTAACTCTACATAAATGTTTTGTAAATAACATATAAGATTCGTGGAAATGGTTTTTCACGTCTTGTACTTGTTGCTACGCTTTGTGTGATCTAAATAAAATGACACAGCAGCACCTTTTTTGGTTTATGTCATGTTATCATGCTGTTTTTCATTTTTAATATTATATTTTTGATGTTTGTTGCAAAAATCTTTTTTTTTTCGATTGCAAAAATTTGTTATTTTTGAAAAGGTACCTGTTGAGTTTTGGGTCACAAAATAATGTTGGTCAACAGCAAGTAAGTTGTTTGGAAAAATACTCTTAAATAATGCAAATAATATTAAGATAAAACGAATAGCCAAATTTGAATTTTAAAGAAAATCATTGTCATAATAGGGTGCCCCGTTTTGCCACTTTTCTTTTGGAGCAAAATGTAGTAAAGAGTAAAAATTTTGGGGCCCCATAGACATTACATTACATATCTTCCATACATTTTTATATCTTCCACCATTTGTCGAGGTAGCCCAAAAGGTAGCTCTGTCGACTGGAAATCTAGGAAGATATTTTATTACAGTCAAAGCCCGCTATAACGAATACTCAGTATAACGAAAACGCGATAAAATGTTAGACCTAATTGTTTGTATTAACTACGTTACTGTTTCTGAATATGTATACTCGATATAACAAATAATTGGTAAAAAAATATGAAGAAAACATTTCAAAAAATTAAAAAAAAAAAATTTGAATATGAAAATAATTCGAATATTTTTTGTTGCTGAATATTTTAGTTTCGGCGTTTACTATTCACAAATTTTGCGAAGGTCAAGTGGTTGCTCTAGATTTTCTAAGACGTTTGATCGTGTGTGGCACGACGCACTTAAATCAAAGCTTATTGCTTTAGTTTTCGGTAATGACTTTTCTTTCGATTTATTTAGAGCTTTTTCAGAGATCGCACTATACGCGTTAGCTAACACTCAAACGAGTATCAGCTTGGGCCAGAGCACGTTGAGAAAAAAAAAACATGGTTGCCACATAATGACTAATACTACACTCTAAAAATACTTGTAAATTTACTACTATAAAATGGGTAAAGTTTTACGTAATATTACGAAAATTCGGTAAATATAAACACCAAATGCGTAAAACTTTTTGCGCACACTTTCATATACAATAATACACACACGAAGTATTTTTACACACTATGTGTTTACAATTAAACACATTATATATATATATGTCCTTTATTTAGTTAAATACAATAATATACATAATATACTTAAATAAAAAGTTACCGGAGAACATAGGGCGACAACGAATTCTCTCCATCTACTTCTGTTTTTGGCAAGCAGTTTAATTTCGTTCCAGGTTCTTCGAGCTGTTTCATGTTCGTTTTTTATGCATCGGATCCATGTATTACGTGGTCTGCCTGGTCTTCGTTGACCTTGAGGGTTCCACTCTAGTGCAGCCCTAGCAATATCACTAGTTGGTCGCCTGAGAATATGGCCGATCCATGTCCATTTACGTCTTCGAATGTCAAATTCGATTGAGCAACAATCTGCCTTATTCCAAAGATCTTCATTGGATAACCAATTAGGCCAATAGATACGTAATATCTGTCTCAGACACCGATTTACGAACGATTGTATTTTCTTCATGGTCAGTTTTGTAAGGCTCCATGTAGTGCATCCATATAGCAGCACAGATTTAACGCTACAGTTGAATATACGTAATTTCGTTCTCTGGTAGATGTTGTTAGCGCGCCAAATTTTATACAATTTGAGGAACGCAACACGGGCCTTGTTGAAACGATCGCCAATATCGGCTGCAGAACCACCGTCTTTCGCAATTTTTCATCCAAGATAATTAAAAGATTCTACATCTTCAATTACGGTACCATCAACAATAAGTGGTGACGAAAAATTAGTACCAATACGCATCAGTTTTGTTTTTCTGAAGTTAATTCTCAATCCTACACTGTTAGCATTTTCGGAGAGTCTATTTATCTTCTTTTCAATGTCTACAAAACGGTGAGACATTAGACATATGTCATCAGCGTAGTCTATGTCATTTAGGTACTCCATCATGTTCCACCGAATGCCGATTGGGGCCTCACTATTCGTTTTTTCCATTACACAGTCCAATAGTAGGATGAATAATGTGGGGGAGAGGATACAGCCTTGTCTTACACCTGTAATATTGGTGTAAGGTTGACTCTCCTTACCGTTGAAACGGACCTTACATTCCGCGTCTCTGTACAGCTCTCGTATAAGGGCGACGATTTTTTCCGGTATTCCTTTACCAATTAATGTAGACCACATAGAGCTTCGGGATACTGTATCGAAAGCACGTTCAAAATCTACGAAAAGCTGGTACATGGGTGTATTATACTCCGCCGATTGTTCAATAATTATGCGTAGAGTATTGACGTGGTCTACACATGATCGTCCAGCCCTAAAACCAGCTTGTTCGTTACGCACAACTTGTTCCACCACTGGTGAGATTCGCTGTAGTATTAAAGTTGCCATCACTTTCCCTATTGCGTTAAGCACGGTAATGCCACGCCAGTTTTTACACTGAGTTAGGTCACCCTTTTTAGGGATTGTGACTACGACACCCTCTTTCCAATCTGCAGGAATTTGACCATTGAGCCATGCACTTCTTATCAGTGGGGTGAGAACTTCCGCCAATGTATCAGAACCATACTTTAAAAGCTCTGCGGGCAAGTTGTCGGGACCAGACGATTTGCAAGTTTTTAGCTTGTTCAGTGCCGCCGTAACTTCAAAAGAAGTCGGAGGATGGGTTGAAATATCTCTTCTCGGATTGCGGCGTATAGAAAGCGTCACAGCCTCAACGGGATTGTTATTGTCTACAGCTGATGTGTGTGATGAGAAGTGTTCGCGCCACCGTTTTAATTGTTGCTCAGTTGTTGTTAGATCTGATCCATCATTTGCTTTTAACGACATAGTACATCGGATGTTGTTGCCGCTCATCTGTTTTATAGCAGAGTAAACTCCGCGTAGATTGCCTGTATTTGATGCCATTTCAGCTTGTTCCGCTATATCATTAAAATATTTTTCACGGTCAGCCCGTACCATATAATTCACCTTTCGCGCAGACTGACGGTATGCTGACTTTGCTTGTTCTTTTCCAGCAGTTGTTTTGGCTTGCATCCGTGCTTTGCGAAGACGCTTGCGATTTTCAATTTCATCCCAGGATTCAGAGCTGATCCACGGTTTAATTTTATTTTGTTTCAATCCGAGAGTTGATTTTGCGGTAGCCTTGCAGGCTAAAACTACGTCTGACCACGTATGTTGGTCGTTGTGTGCCAGACTGGACTTTAGGTTCTGGTTATATACCGATAAAACGGCTGGGTCGCAAAGGCGAGCTGTGTTGTATTTAACGACTTTTCCTCTTATACCATTTACTGCCGCAGGTCGAAGACGGAAAACACCTACGAGTAGGGAGTGATCACTGGCAACGTCGGCACCTTGTCTAGCTTTTACATCCATAAGGGATCCTAAGAAAAGCCTACTAACAATTATATGGTCAATTTGGTTAAATGTTTGACCGTCTGGCGATTCCCAAGTATATTTATGTATGTTCTTATGTGGGAATTTGGTTCCGCCAATAAAAAGTCGGTTACGGGCGCAGAAATCAACTAATCTATCCCCATTATTATTTCGTGAGGATCCCAGGCCGTGCCTGCCCATTACAGCTTGTAGGTTGTCGTTGTTGTTTCCTACCTTGGCATTAAAGTCACCCAAAAAAAGCTTAATATCCCCTGCGGGCAAAGAGCTGATCACGTAATCGAGTTGACCATAAAACTCATCCTTAGTGCTATCATCGTCAGGGTCGGTTGGTGCGTAGCATTGCACAATAGATATGTTGCGAAATTTGCAGTTGAATCTGGCAGTTATTATACGTTCGGAGATTGCCCGGTATTCCAAAAGGGCATCTCTGGCCTTTGGTGATAGCAACAGACCGACTCCGTTTATCCTGTAGGTGTTGTTACCGGAGTAAATAAAACGGTGACCAGAAGCCAGTACCGTTGTACCATTGTTCAGCCATCGTACCTCACTTAACCCCAGAATGTCTAGTTTGTATGACATCATTTCCTTACGCACTTGCTCGAGTCTCGATGTTTCAGAGAGAGTTCTTATATTCCATGTACCAATCATAAACCGTTTTTTAAAGCCAAAAGTCGTCATCATACGGGGATCATTATTATTTAAATTTGAATTTGTTGACGTTTCTGTAATCATACGAATTTTAAGAAGATTGACTGATTAGGCCAAAGCCTCCGATCCTAGAGTTGGGGCTGCCAACACCGCTAGGCCGGCTAAATACAGTTGAGTTTCAGTGACTAAATGTCAACGGTTGTCACCTAGTTTCCTGAGACGCGTCGGCATAAGCCTGCACTCAGGATACTCAGTCCTGTACGCCTTCTCACTTTAGCTGTCATCAAACGGGTGCCTGAATGACATTACCAGGGAACACTTGGTCTAAGACCGGAAGTTGTGAGATGCTTGGGAATTCCGGACAAAGGAATCGCTTCTTGCTACCCCCAAGTGGATAGCAGACAGAGAGCTTTTAACCTCTGTGAAAGACCCCGTCCCCAAACACATTATGCCTTAAATTATTATTATTTTGGTGAATAAAAATTTTCCGCACAAAGTTTGTAAATATACTAACTTATAACGGTAAAAAAAATTATGACATATTGAAATTGAAAAAAAAAAAAAAAATCTAAAACATTTTCAAAATTTAAAAAGAAAACTTTATTAGTTTTTTAAATTTATCAATTATTTGTAATTACTAAACAAAAACTTTATTGTTTTTATTCGTATTGTATCTAAACAATAAATTTATTGTTTTTATTACAAAACAAACATTTTTGAGCTGTTTAATTTTCAACATCATAGTAGAAAATATGCGCATTTTTTAGGATTTTTCCGAATTATATGTGTACATTTACAGGAAAATCGTGGTTCTTTATACACAAATTTGGTAAATTTACTATTCAATTTTAATATTTGATTTATATTTTAGGCACTTTTAGTGTAATTTTACCTATTTTGTGTTCATCAATTGACGCATAATGTGTGTACTTTTTTTCATTTACGCACACATAGTTTCCTACTATAAGTTGGGTAAATTTCAACAGAAATTAATTAGAGTGTATATTATGCTTGCTGCTTTCGTGTATGGATGTCAGAATCATGCTGTTGGTTCATTAGGTTCTTAACATCAATATGTTCGCTACCATTATTGTTAATTATACTAAATATTTTTAATTTTATGATTGCCACATTTTATTTCATAACATGATTGGCTAGAACCATACTGTAGTAAGAAAAATTCTGACTATGAACAAAATATGATAATTACGGAACTATGAAATGCTGACGACAATAAATACTTATAAAATCAAATAAAACACGACTTTAACATTTACAGTCATGTTCCTGTCTTTATATCATAGAAAAATTGTACATATCAGTTCAGTCTTCCATGTAAAAAGTATAATATATGATAATTTTCACCTGGGGGGTTTATTTATGGGTTATCCATTTTTCGGTTTCAAAAGTAAGGTTAAACAAAACACACATAAAGCTAAGATTTCAGTGAAACTTTTATTTCATTATAATGCTTGGACCTTGCCATTACGTACGAAATACAATGGCATTTAAATGACCGCATCTAGATTGGTTGCAGTAGTCGATCCTTTTGAGGTAGTTTTCGAACATTTTTCGCTCATTTCGAGTGGTATCTATTACTTTAGGGGATTATCCGCGTAGACACGGCTTTTGACGTAATCCCACAAAAAACAGTCTAACGGCGTCAAATCGCATGATCATGATGGCCAATTGACGTCGCCAAAACGTGAAATCACGCGTTCTGAGAACTTCTCATTCAATAGAGTCAAAATCGGTCGTGGTTCGTGACACCGTCTTTTTGATAACACATATCGTCCAGTTCATAATCTTCAATTGTAGACCAAATTGCTGAGAACGCCCTGGAATCGACAAATTAGCATTATCCGCCACACTTTTACTACAGAAGCGATATTTTCGGCAGTGCGGACATTGAGATGATGCACAGGCCTGATCACATCTGTAACGCTTCCATTCTTTTCAAATTTATTTATAAACTTACCAATTCCTGGCACAGTAGGTCGGTCGATTATAACAACCATAATCACACAGTAATCCTCGGCCACGTTTAAAACACCCCTTTTGTGATAATGTTTAACTATTTTTACGCGTTCTTGGCAAACCTTTCACTAAATAATTTACACTTCAGATGACAGATATTTAACAGCTGACAGCCTTGCCAGATCGATAGTTTTGAAACCACTAAATGGATACCCCGGTAATTTAACATTATAATTAACACTAATCAATTCATTGTCGAAAAAATTTATTGCCAAAAAATTCTATATAAACCCTGCGTGAGAAAGGGGTCAGTTGGGAATTGGGACCTGTACCGTGCACTGGAACGGTTCCGAAAATGCATATCACAAGATAAGTGAAAAGAGGGCCGTTTCCTAAAGAACCTACCCCGTGACCGGTTTAAAAGCCACGACATATTTCTTTATATATATGTTCTTTGGGGTTAGTTGTGTGACATGTTATTTTAGTCCAGTCCTGTGACATGACCCTGTGACCCTGTCCTGTGACATGACACCTTTTCATATAAAAAAACCCTTCTCTATAACAACGAACCAGCCAAATGACGTGCCCTGAGATACGTCATTTTCCCATAGGGAAGATTTTAAACTTTTAATTCTTTTCAACAAAAACAATAATATTTTTTTTTTTTTTAAAATATGTTTAATTCATTTCTTGTGAAATAACGACTTTCCTGTGGAAAAAGCATTCAGAATATTAATAAGAAAAAGTCTTTGAAACCCAAGAGCCGTTTTGTACGAAAAGGTTTCTTATAAAAAATAGATGTAATAGAAACATTTTCAGATTCTCAGATTCTGCAAACTGTTTCTTAGATAAAAATTAATATATTCTTAAAAAAAATTAGATTCTAAAAAATTGTTAGAATGTGAAGACTTTTCATCATGAAAAATTCTTAGATTCTAAAAACTTTTCCTGCTAGAAATATTCTTAGATGCTAATGACTTTTTCTAAAGGAAACATTCTGAGACTCTGTGGCTATCCAAAAAAAATCTTAAAAGTGTTCTTTCTATTAGAAAAAGTTCTTAAAATCTATGTTTTTTTTTAAAAAAAGTTCCTAGAATTTAAAAATTTTTTATTTTTCTTTAAAAAAGTCCATAGAATCAAAAAGAATTTTGTGAAAAGTCCTCAATATCAAATTTTTGCTTTAGGCAAAACATTTCTTAAAAGAATATTCTTAAATTTAAAGAACTTTTTCATAGTTTCGAATCATAGTATAATTCTAGGTACCATATAATAGTCAAATGATGGTTATTTTATTATCATATACAATATGGTTGGCACAATCATAATCCCAAAAATATATGATGCTCTTCTAATATGATTGCCCCAAACGTGGTTGGCATAATCACAATCCCAAAAATATATGATGCTCTTCTAATGTGATTGCCCCAATCATGTTTTTTCTCTGGAAGACGTGATTACACTATACGTGTTAATATAGATGGCTGAAACGAATGTCATCTGGGATCAAGGGTACCACAAGGTGCTGATTTTTCTTTCTCTGATTTTCTTACCTATTTGGTCAAACGTTCAACCCAATCTTATCTTTTGCAGATGACAGCAACACATGCCATTCATTTCCTTCGATCGTAGGCCAGACCCTGTAGAGATTGAGGGAAGCAGGCAGATTATGAATGACACAATCTCTGAGTGCAAATAGTATCGATTTTAATGTTTGCAGTCCTATAGAGCTGTGGATCCAACAGTGTCATCTGTACATATCGGTGGTATTAATATTGAGGAGTCGGATACTCTTGATGTTCGGGACATGAAATTCAGTGCGATATCCGTTGGAAGAAGTATTTTTTTTATATGTCGAAAAAAGAATTCAAGTGCCTTGATTTTTTAAATCTGGTTTGAGAAATCTTTTGAAAAACAATTGAATTTAGTTTTAAATATATTTCGATATTTAAAACTACCCAGCAAAAATAAATGGAAGTGATTCTTAAGGAATTAATTTTTCATTGATTCTAAAGTATCGTTTAGTTCTGATTTTTCTCTTCTAAAGAAGTTCTTTTTCACAACTTATAAAATTGTGATTTTTAATGAAATTAAACACTTTTTAAATCTATGACGCTACAAAAAGTAAAAAATTTATTGTAGTAAAAGTTGCAAGCATTCACGCAAAGAAAAAATATGGTTGGGTCAATCATATTCGAAGAGCATCATATATATTTGGGTTTATGGTTGTACCAACCATAATCGTACTATATAATGGTTATCTTATTATCATAATAAAATAACCATATTTTTACAATAATATGGTCCCTACAGTTATATTATGATTCAAAAATTATCATATAATGGTACTAAATAAACATGTTATATTGAATTTATCATAATATGATGGCACGTAATCATAGTATTCTCAAAATGTTATCATATTATGGCTCCTCATAACTATATTATGATTCCTGGATAATATTAAAGGAAAAATTCTTAGAAACTATGAAAAAGCTGTTTAAATTTAAAAATATTTTTTCTATAAAAAAAATTAATATTAAGGACATTTTGAAGAAAAATTGTTAGGGAAAAAATCACAGACTTTAAGAACTTTTCTTTCTTTGATTGTAAAATTATTTATTGATTGTTGCCAACATTTTATCGTTTTTTCATAGTCAGAATTTTTGTTACCACAGTATGGTTACATCCAATCATGATATAAAATATAAGGTGCCAATCATAAAATAGTAAAATATTAACTAAATAATGATGGTAGCGACCATGTTGATGGTTTGAAAACCAATAACTTGGTTGTGACAACCATACCCGATTGCAGCAAGCACAATATAGTAGCAGTGATCATATTACAACCATGTTTTTTCTCTGCGTGTTTCGAATAGTTATAAATAAGGCCCGATTGCTGAATTTCCCGCTAAAATTTAACGAACAGTAAAACTCAAACTTTGTATAGGAAACAACAACAAATCTGTCAGTTAAATTCCCAGGTAGAAGCTAACGGGAGATTGTGAAACTGAGGCTAAGGCTCGATTACTGATGTCCTGTAGAAATCTAAATTACAAATTCAAAATTTATTTGGGAAGAACATAAGATTTAATTTTTTACTAAACCATAAGAAGGGCTTTAGATGCAATGAAAAAAGATCATAAAAGAAAACTTCCACCCTATGACACCCCTATGTAAAAATCATTGGTTCCGATCCAAATTTTCACAACACCGGAATCAAAATCACTGCTTCTTTTTCTCTTCTTTTGCTACTTTTTTTTGCTGGGTACCAGTGACAAAGTATCTAGCTTTTAGGCTAGTTCTTAGTTAGTAGCTAACTTAAAAAAAAACTATTTAAAATACAATTGTTCATTCATAAATTGTATGCTAAAACATTATTTCAGCATAAGTTTAAACTGAATAAAAATTCATGGTATAAAAAAAAAACTCTAAAATATGCCGCTTTTTACAAACTTACAACAGCTTTATCTAAAATAGCTTTAAGCCAAACAATTCAAGTCGATATATCATAAAATAATTTAAATAAGAATTTCAAGATACTTCTCCTATAAATAAACAGAAAGATAATTTTTTTTACGAATTTTTATTATTAAAATATTTGTATTCTCACGTTTTTTGAATTTGGCAAAATATTAACTACTAGTAAATTGAACAAAAAATATTAATTTAAAAATTTTGCTAAGTTAAACAAAAACAAAGTCGAATAATAAACAAATAAAACAAAATTTTATTGACAGTGATGTATGAATTGTTTAATGCTTATTTAAAATAAACAAAAAAAAAAAAAAAAACTTAACGTATTGAACAAAAAATGAATTATTACAAGTTTATTAAACATAACGATTTAATATGAGTAGAAATAATAAAACTGTATAGAAAACATGATAGCAAAAATGTTGTTACTAATAGACCATAGTAATTGAATTGAAAGGGAATTACAGAAGTTGATATGAGTTGATTAGTTGAGATAAATGATTTTGAAGTTTTGATAACTAAAGCAGGGAAAAAATATAGAAGTGAACAAAAAACGTGATGTTAAAATGTGTTTTTTGTTTTGTTTTTAAAACAGCTCAGGAAACAAGAATATGTTAGCGTTTTTTTTTTAATTTAATAAACCAAACAATTTATAACGTGGGAAAATTTCATATTTTTTTTAACACAACACACAAAAAAAAATTATCAGAAAATATGTAAAGATTTGTTAAAACAATTTTATTTAGATGAATCAATAAATATTATATATATTTTTCTTTTGTTTTTATATAGATAATTCCCATATTCTTTTTCCTTAAGCCCTTCGGATAAGGAATTCAGAGAATAAGAAAAGCCTTCTCTACAAAATTGGTGTAGCTTTAGGTTACCCATTACAATCTTAAAAATCATTTACAAATATTCACTTTCGAAACTTAGAACAGCGGCGAATTATGAGATATTCTTTGTCAAACGGGCCATCGCTCTATTTAAAATTGGTTCAGATTTCAAATATATGTTTTAATCTTAAAAGCCATTTAAAATTATTTACTTTTTAATACCGAATGGCCTATTTGGAAATTTAAGCTCTATTCTTATCGTGACTAAAATGTTTTATTTTTACACCCAAAAAACAATATCAGTTAATGGCCACCGAATTTGTTGCCAATCGAATTCTGGAGCTTATCTTCATATCAAATTATATTTTTAGTCATGAAAGCCAATATTCAGTTGTCTAATTTAATATATTAATATTCCACATAAATATTTTTTATTTTTTTCCACAAAATTTAATTTGAAAAAAAATTAATTTTTCAATTTTTTCTACATACAGGTGGCGCAAAAGTAATCCTCCTATCAGAAAATGCTATAAATTTTGCGATTGTCCCCTAATGTCAGTTCTGTTTTGACATTTGTGTAGTAAACACATGCGAAATACACGTTAATAAACAATGTTACGCTACACTGCTCCAGAACGCGGAATATTGGTGACTATTTATTTGAGCGATAATGAAGATGATTTTTCATCAAAAATAATCATGAGTGATGAGGCCCATTTCCATCTTATCGGGTACGTAAATAAGCAAAATTTACGCTTCTGGGGCACTGAAAATCCGCGTGTAACCCACGAAGAGCCATTACACCCGCTCAAAGTCACTGTATGGTGTGCTGTTTTCGCTGGAGGAGTCATCGGACCTTTTTTCTTCGAAGACGTCGCGGGCCAAACGGTTACTGTAAATGGTGAGCGCTACAAAGCAATGATCAACGAGTTCTTTTTGCCGCAACTTGATGAATTGGTTTTGCAAAAACATGTGGTTCCAACAGGACGGTGCAACGCCACACACTGCACGTGCCACAACCGATATGCTGAAGGATGCATTCCCAGGCGCCTAATCTTCCGTTTTGGCGATTTGCACTGGCCAGCAAGATCGCCTGATTTGACCGCTCAATACTTCTTTTTGTGGGGCTTTTTGAAGTCGCGGGTTTATGTCAACAAGCCTCAGACTCTTGCAGCTCTTAAAGACAATAACCGTCAAGAATGTGAGGACCTATCGCCGAAAGTTTTGGACAAAGTGATGGAAAATGCCATAAAAAGGACTCAAATGACAATCAACTGTGGCGGCGGCCATTTACATGACATCATATTCTCGACTTGATGTAAAAAAAAAATTAAAAGACCAAATAAAAATAATCCACAAGAATAATCAAAGTTTTTCATTTTTTTTAAATTACAGCCAAAAAACAACGGAAGGTTATTTTTGCGCCACCCTGTATATAGAACCTGAGCATTCAGATTCGTAGTTTACACTCTTCCTTACTGCACCACAACAAATTTTAATTTTCTTTGCTTCATGTGGTATTTAAACATTTGAATACATATTTTATTTTAATTAACAAAAATATTTTTTTTAATGTTTGCCTTTTTCTCTATCCACTACACCTGGAAATTTTATAAATTTTAATGACTAATTCAAAACTTAAATATTTTAATACACTTAACCCTTTGACTGTCCAATGTATCACATATGATGCATCACATATGATTGATCACATATGATTGATACGCTTGCGCATCATATGTGATGCACAATTTGTCTTATTTCCTTTAACACCTTTATGAACGTGGACGTACGGTATAAATTTTTTTTTTGTTTGGGGACAGTCAAAGGGTTAAAATAGTTTTTAATTCAAAATAACTGAAAAAATCATTAAAAAGAAATTATATTTAATTTAAAACCGGTCTACTTACTTTTACTTACATTTAAATCAAATGATTTTTATTATTTAATTTTAAATATTGTTTATACAATTGACATATCAGTAAAAAAAAAACAAATTATTAATCAGTTAAAAATAAATGTTAAAATTTTACCTACCAATTTCATAAAAAAATAACTGATTATTCATTTATTTGTTGGGTTTTTGTATTTTTGTTTGTTTTTTCATCTGAAAAAATATTTTTTGTAAAGTGGAATTTAAAATCAGTGTGCTAAAATCAGCAAAAAAAATTTACTAAATATTATTAATATTAGTACAATCAAATTAGTATAAAAAATTAGTAAACGCCTACTAAATTTTAGTAAATTGCTAAAATCGGCAACAAATTTTAATAAATATTAGTTAAATGGAAATAGCAGGAAAGTTAATAACAAAATAATAAAATAAATTATCTTCAATTAAGAAAAATGTTTGATAAACTCACTGAATTGTAAAATATAGCAAAATTTAAATTTATAAAAATTACTAAAATGCACAAATTAATTCAATTATTATTTGATACACTTGTTATACTTTAAAGCTGCTAATTTCTTTCAAAATTTCCTTACGAAAAAAAATTAAAATTTTTTTTTCGAGAAACATTTTTTTTATTTTATATATTTTTTCAAAAAATATTTTAGACAAAATTAAAAAAATCAAAGGCTTAAAAGTAGTAAAAACAAACGAATTTATCATTTTGTTTTGATTTGGTAATTTTTGTTTTTTTTTCTTTGGATTTTAAGGTCAAATTTTAATTGTTTTAAGGGCTGATTTTTAGAACTAAAAAACCTTTTTACTGCTATTTTAACTGAATGTCCTATTTTTGGACATGAGTCGGATGTGAAATGTATCTTCACTTACGATCCCCTTTTTAATCTATGTTCATTTTAAGACAATTTAAGTTTGTAGGTATAAGTTTTAATTATTAGAAATAACATTTCTTTCAATATCCACTTTTTTAAAATTAGTAAATTCTTTTACTAACTTTAGCAAATCGGTCTTCAAAATTTGTTTAATGATTTCTGAAATTAGCAACAAAAATTTGTAAATATTTTGTAAAAGTTCTGTAATTTGTTAAATGTAAATAGCAAAAAAAAATTACTTAATAATAATATTTTTACTAAAAAATAGTAAAGTGGGATTGAAAACCGTTTACAAATTTTTGTACTAACTTTTTTTCTCAGTGTATATATATTTAAATGGTAATTTTTCTTTGTTCTAAAACCGAATGTGAATGAAGCACCCATAGAAGAATACATATGAGTGCGAACGAGAAATAACAAAAACATGCACAAAAAACGAAAACCGTTCGCCACCAAAAAAAAAAAAAAATTGCACGCAAAAAAGTCACCGTGTAAATTGGCTCTAGTTGTGTGTCACCATAATACAATTTTAATTCCAATTGAGTCAAGGATACAGTATTTGTTGCGAAATACGAATCTGAGAGTTTTCATTAAATTCATGTTTTTTTTCCATAAGATAGAGTCTTTCAAATGTTACAAGGCAAGTCCTCAAACTGTTACATGTTGATTTTGATAACATTTGGATATGAAACAAAGAAAAAATCTAATGTTGGCCTGATAATTTTTCCACGATGTATGTTTTGCCCAAAACATGTATACTAGATTCGTAGAATTACGACACCAAAATCTCAAGTGATATTTAAAAAGATTGTTGATATTACAAAATTCAGTTTAATTGTGAATAAATAATTTTTATATGAATTAATCTGGAAAATAGAATTGTAGTTCAAATATAAAATCTTATTAAAGATATGAAAATTCAATACAAATCGTTTACAAATTTTTTGACACAGCACTGTTCTATGCATAGGTACAACATTTTTAACATTTATAAGGCAGACAAAAGATTGCTGGCCATGTAACACTAAGTAGTGGTAGTATCGTAGTACATATACAACATTTAATAACACAAATTCATATGCAAATTTTGAAAATCCACTGTATCTAGAAATTCTATGCTTGACTAAAGCCAAAACTATAATCTAGCTTGATTGCATGGCTTTATTGAAAGCAACCAGAGAACCCTGCAACGACATCAACAACCAAGCAAAGTGGGTGGATTAGCGTGAATTACAATTGCTGCAACATAAAAGCTTAAAACATGCCGCACTCAGCATGTTTGTAGTACTACAATGAACAATGAATGTAGTTGTACTTGTAATAGTACTTACAATGTCTGATTACTGCAATTGAAAAAGTTATAAAAGATTTCACAATTGCAACAGCAACAGCAAACGCCTTTTTATTGTGGCAACAACTAACTTTATTCCTTTATTTGCAGTCAAAAAAAAAAACAACAACAACAAATATTCTACTTCATATACTAATTTTGCGCATGCGCAACATTTGCATGTTTTAAACCTTTAGCATAGACAAAAAAAAAAAATAATAAAAATAAGAAGTTAAAGGAAGTTAATACATTACAAGTTCGTTTCAATGTTATATGAAGAAAATATTTATACTGGTTTAAAAACCATGTCCATGTCCTCTTTTTCAATTCTACAAATTTGTTTGTCTCTTGTATAAATGAAGTCTAAAGGAACTTTACTTCAAGTCGCACTATATGCATATTTGTTATAATTTATGTATGTCTCCTGTCATAATTGCGTTACCACTTGCCAAATGAGTGCCTAATGTGTGTCGTAGTAGATGTTTCATTTGCCTGTTCTGTTTCTTTTTTTTTATCCTCGCTTTAAGTTTCTACAAGAAATAATTCATAATTTTTTTTTTTAGTTTCTTTCATTTAGTTAGGTGGGTTTATTTTAATTGACTACATTTATATGCTAAAAAATTGAAATTAGTTTATGACTTAAATAACCTGTATGATATATATTTGTTTAACATGTTATATAAGATTTTGAGAATAATTTGTATCACATTCTCATTTTAATATATGGAAATTTTATTTTAATTTAAAATAGAACTCAAAGGTTTGTAATTAATTGAAATATAAATTCGAATTGTAAGTTATTGATCCCTCTTACAACACGTTGAGTTAAAATAGAAATATTGTTTATTTTTAATTTACATGGAAGATGGGTTGTTTAAATAATATTAAATCAAGTGGCACATTGAATCGCAATTATCATATGTCTGTTGTGCTGACTAGTGTTCCCTAAAGAACAGTAGTTTTTCGCCCTGTTGGCGAAGGCGACATGAAGCGGTCACCCAGAAACCTAGGACACTCGTAAAGAACATGCTGTAAAGTCTCACTAGTGTCGATTTCGCCTGCTTGTGAATGAGACAACAGTGTTTAGGTCATAAATTCCCCCCCACACTTAAAAAAGTTTGTAAGTTAAAATAACTGAAAATATCATTTAAAAGAAATAATATTTCATTTAAAAACCGGTCTACTTAATTTTCATTTAAATTAAATGCCATTTGTTATTTATTTTTAAATGTTGATTAATCAACTGACACATCCGTAAGAAACAAATGATATTACCAGTTAAATTAAATGTCAAAATTTTACCTACCAATCCTTAAAAAATAAATGTTTTTTCATTTATTTGAAATTATTTCCGTTTTTGTATTTTTTTGTTTTTTAATATGCTCGTACAATACAAAATGTATGTATGCATATGAAGCTATAAACACTTTTTGTGTGAATGTATTTGTATATGTATGTGTGTTTATGAAGTTCTTGTAATTTGTATTGAAAATTTTTGTATATATACATCCAATTTAAATAAAAAAACAAATTGAAATTTTTTGAATATTTTTTTTAAAACAGACAGCAAACAAAATTTAAATTTGTAATAACGGTTACGGACTCAAATAAACCACAAGTTTCCGTTTTGTGGGTAAATTTTTATTAAATTTCAAACAAATGAAAAAAATAAATGAAACTGAAAAAAATCGGTAAATGATAGTAAATTATTTCCAATAAATGTATAAAAAAGTTAATATAGATATTTCGTTGAAAAATAAATGTATCTTCCTTTATTTTTAAATGGAACGGAAAACTTTAACTACATAATATTCTGAGTGTAATTAAAACTTAAACCTACAAACTAGAATTGCTTTAAAATGTTACATAGATTAAAAAAAGGGATCGGAAGTGAAGATACCGACTCATGTCTAAAAAGAGGACATCCACTTAAAATTGCACTAAAAAGTTTGCGTTGCTCAAGCGTTTCTGGTTTGTTTGCATAAACCTTGCTTTTCAGATATCCCCACAAAAAGAAGTCCGGAGCAGTCAAATCAGGCGACCGTGAAGGTCAATCAACATCACTATTTCTTGAAATAACTTGTTGTGGAAAGAGGTCTCGCAGTAATTCCATTGCAATCCTGGCTGTATGCGATGTGGCAGTATGACATGTTAATCAAGCCCAAAGCGTGCAGTTGTGGCGTTAAAAAGTTTTCAATCATATCACGATATTGCTCCCCATTCACAGTTACCGTTACGCCATTTTCATTTTTAAAGAAGTAGGGTCCAATGATTCCTCCTGACCAAATTGCCTGCCAGACTGTCACTTTTAATGGATGCAAAGGTGACTGACGAATAATTTGAGGGGTTTTCATTGCCCAGAACCGACTATTCTGTTTATTCACATATCCATTCAAATGCAAATGTGCCTCGTCACTCATTATGATTTTTTCATGAAAATCGGGGTTGTTTAATGAAAATCGGTTGTTTTAAGGATCAAAACACTTTGGTTTATCGAATTTTTTTCCATAATAAATTTGACACGTGTCTACTTCACGACTGCCATATATGAACTGTCAAGACTAATGTTTACCGAAATGTCGGCAAAATAAAGTAGTATACCTTCCCGGCGGACACCCTGTATTTTTTGAAAAAAAAAAATTTATGCTCAATAAAAAAATTAATTTAGAATTTTGTACTAATATTAATTATATTTTAGTATTTTTTTTTGCTGATTTTAGCAAACAGATTTTAAATTCCACTTTACAAAAAGTTTACTAAAATTTAGTAGCGGCTACTAATTTTTCTACTAATTTCATTGTACTACACGTCAGCAGACATGTGTTGCTAAGATTAGCAAAAAATACCGCTGGGCTCCAATTACCAAAATTTTTTGTAATAACAGCAAAATTTTCAGTTACCATTACAGACTTTTTTTTGGTGAGTGTAGGTCTAACTACCCAGCAAAAAAAATGGTAGTCATTCTGTGACTATAACTTCTTTCATTGCTTCCTAAACTTCAGTTGACATTCTTTTATGATTTTTTGGTGTTATTCTAAGGCACTTCCAAAAGAATTCATGTGTTCATATATCAAATGCAGTGATCTGGATATAAACCCGATGCATATCTTAAAAAATCACTCTTCATTACTTCTAAAGCATAAGTTATAGTATATCGTATATTTTTTTTGAATTTAAGCATTTATTCAAATTGAGAAAATAGTTCTGATGAACTTTTTTAATTTTTTTATTAAATCATTTTTTATATTTTAGTTTAAAATTTCATGAGGGTTAGAATTTATGCAGTTTTGCAATTTTTATAAAAGTTTTGAAAAATCTAGAAAAACAGATTTTTTTTGACCTTTAATTGAGACTAGCTGGCCTGTCATTTGCATTTTTAAGCATTAAATATTTATGAAGACGCAATCTGTGCATTTTTGCATTATGTTTATTATATAACACTACACCATTTCCAGTTTTAATTTAGAATTTATCAAAATAATTTTAAAATTGTGTAAAAATTATTTCAAATTGCCCAAAAATGTTTTAAAATTGTTCAAAAATTATTTAAAATCGTTCAAAAATATTTCAAAATTGTCTAAAAATGTTTCCAAATTGTACTACCAATTTTAATTTATCCAAAAATATTATAAAATTTGTCTAAAAATTCATTAAAATATTTGAAAAATGTTTCAAAAATGCTTTTTCACTAATGCAGAATTATTTATTTGTTTTAATAAAGAGTATTTGTATATCAATGCATAAATTTCGTTTCTTTAAACTTATTTTTCTGCATTCTTATGAATTAAATTCATTGATGAAACCATTAGAAAAGAAGTGATGCCTTTGCCATAGTAGTGATGCTTTTATTGCTTCTTTGGCAGCTTCATTTTTGCTGGGTGCTTTTTCACTAATGCAGAATTATTTATTTGTTTTAATAAAAAGTGTTTGTAAATCAATGCATAAATTTCGCTTCTTTAAACTTATTTTTCTGCATTCTTATGAATTAAATTTTCATCAAAGCTTAAATACCACAAAGTATATGAACATTTTCCACTCATGCATCAGAATATCTAATCATTGTATTATCATTGCTTCCTTAGAGTAAAGTATGAGTAATGCTAGTAGCTTCATTTGAATACTTCCATCCTATGACACGCTAATGTTAAATTCATCGATGAAACCATTAGAAAAGAAGTGATGCCTTTGCCATAGTAGTGATGCTTTTATTGCTTCTTTGGCAGCTTCATTTTTGCTGGGTATGCTCCTCAGTGGGCACTTCGTCAAACAGACACAAATGAAAAATCTCAACGCCTGGAAGGGCCAGTGCACGCTGAAACCCGAATTCATAAACATCCGCCCCTGTCTCCATATTTCCCTATTTCCAGCCATAAAAACCTTGGTTTGCCACTCTTTATGCTACCGGCATTATGTAGTCTTGTAAAGCTTTAGACATCAAGTCCTTCCTTCGGAGATATGCATAATATGCCCTCATGGTGGCCGTTTTGAACAAGAAGTCAAGGTGTTCATTGTTAACAATTACCCCCCTATACTTTACACTGTCCGAGAAGCCTAGCTCCAACATTATGCATACCCAGGTTTAACCTTCCTTCTTCTCGTGAATGGTATTAGGTCTTAAAAGGGTTGATAGCCAACCCCTTTTCCCGCAACTGTACATGAGTAAAGTTCAGAGCTCAGAAATCCTTCTGTCATCTCAACCATCATCGGCATTAGAACTGTAAATGAATCATTCTTTTTTGTTTTCAATTCATTACGTATTGACAAGATTTTGAAATAATTATTTTTACCAAAAAAATTATTGAATGAAATTTGAGCTCAAGTCATTTCCAATTCAAATGATTTGGACAAAAGAGATTGCAAAAATTAAAATGAATTGAAATTCATTAGGTCCTGAATTCCAATCCATAAATGACCAGTGTCCATTGTAATAGCGACAGAACACCATCATGGGAAACACCCTGTGCGTTCAAGGTCCTACAAGTAGTCGCTATGCTAAACATGATCATCCCAGAGGCAAAAGTCAAATTGACAATAATTGAAAAGATGACTTTTCTCAACATGGATGTTCTAATCGCACCGTTAGACGTGTTGTCGATAAAAGCAGCCTGCATATCAATAAAAGTACAAAGGCACATGTTATTTACCTCTAGTGTCCTATCTATCACCGTGACAACATGATGGACAGTGGTTTCATTAGTTGATAGGTGAACTAAGCTCATATATAGATTTGAGTCTGAGAAAAGTGTCTCTAAATAAGAAAATTCATCTATCACCCATTTCAGCCGGCCCTCCTGCCAAAGAGTAATTGACAGAGGGTATATTCCTTCCAGTCAGGTTTGGGAATCGCAACAGACCCGCAGGAGGTTATGTAGCCTGGAAAGTGCTTGTCTAGCAAAAGTTCACAGATTTCATTGGGAGATTCAGTATAGAAACAGTCTGGCCTTTTGAGAGTACTTAGACTATTTGTATGAGCCTGTGAGAAATTGGCGATTTTGCCACAATAGTTGCATCACGTTCACCTTTAGGATCTGCGTAGTTCCTTGTTGTATTAGGTGCCGCCCTATAAGTGGCACAATACCCTGTTTCCTTGGTTATATTTAAGATCCTTCTGGTGGCCTCCCTTTTGAGCTTCTCCAGACCATAATTCCACTACGAAACGACTCTTCTGGGCTTTTGAAGACCGACCAGATTCGCATGAAATTGCTACAAATTGATTAAATATTTCATATTAAATTGTTAATGCTACATTTAATAAACAAATAAATTATGTAGAAAACATAAACATGACATTAATTAATTTATAACTTTTCAAATATTAACAGACAGCATTTAAAATATCACTTAAAACCAACAGCAATAGACGACAATTCAAAATTTAGCAACTAAATGGACAAATTACTTTGGTGCGCTAACAACAAAAAAATAAAAAATAAAATAAAAAAACACTTATCGAAATGGAATTTTTGTTGGTGTTGTTTGTTAACTGTTGGTTGTTGTTCGTAATAGACACATTAACCAATATTGTTGTGACATGATTGTCACTTGTTTTAATAATTTATTAAGCACCTTTTTTGATAATTTTTTTTTATTTTTTATGATTTTATCTAACAAGAAAATGTTTTAGCTAATAAAAGACAGACAACAAGACGATGCGATTTAATATGACGGACTAAATTGAATGTGTACACATAGAGAATATTCTATAAAATTTTTCACTAAGTTTTTCATCACAAAATTAATAAAATTTTTCTTTAGATTTATGAAAAGTTTTATAAGTATTATGAATTTTTTTTTTAAATTTTTTTGGAATGAAAATTTTCATTAAATATCTTAAACATTTTATTAAAAATAAAATTTTTTATAATTTTTTTATTGAAAAGTTTAATAGACTGAATTTCATAAATTTTTTTGCTATTTTAAAATAATTTATTATTATCTTAAAGATAATTCTCTCGGTGTATACTACTGAACATATATGGGAGTTATTAATTGAATGGACTAATTGATGATTTCATTAATATTGCATTTATTTTAATTGTTAGGGAAATATTTTCAATACCATTCTTTAAATTAACGATAATAATTTTAAACTGGATTTCATTGACCAATCACAATGGATTTAAATTTCTTAATTATTAACAATACATTTAAGCTTTTGAGAAAATCCGCTGAAATAAAAAGAAAATCGCTAAAATTGGAAAATATCATTGAAATTCATGATCGCACGGTTATATTTTTTTCCAATTTTAAACTTTAAAACATTTTGAATTAAAATATTTTGAAATGTAACTGTTATTAATGAATAAACAGTTATTAATGAATACACTCACAATATTATTTCGTTAAAAACAACTTAAAATACATATTAAATTATTCGAAAATACAGTCAAAAAGAGGACTACTGATTTTTCATTATATTCAACCCATTTTGTTCTTTATTTTCAATCATTGTTTAATAACCAACAAAAGTAGTCAAAACAATAGAAAGTCGCTTAAAATAACCATCAATTTTTTACTGACAAAAAGTTACAAAAAACTACTTTTGTGGTTTGTTTTTCAAATTGAAAGTTTTTTTTATTTGTATGTAATTACAAAACAGAACACAACACATGCAGATGTATATATTTTTATTGGCTTTGTGTGTATGTATATTTGAATAATTTCTTTTAATTTTTATTGAAATAATTTTGTATATATAGAAATTATTTTGGTAAAAAAACAAAAAGGAATTATATGAATTTGAATTTTAAGAAACAGTAAACATAAAATTTTACATTTAATAGAAAATATCAACTTCTACTGAATATCTGTAAATTTTTATAGTTTGTTTTTTGAATGACTGATTCAAATAGTTAAAAAAATATATTTCTATGAATTTCAATTGAATCTTCATTTAAAAACAAACTTTACGTATTACTTTTTAAATAAACTACAATCGTTAACGGAAAATATATTGTGTGTAACATTTCAAAATTTTATACTTTAAAAATTTTTAAAATTGGAAAAAAATTAACCGTTTGTACAATCCTTCATTAGATACCCTGCGGAAAAGAGACCTATCCCAGAAAACGTCACGTGACTGGTTCATTGTGATAGGAACTGGTCACGGTACCGGTTTTTTATATAAAAAGGACCAGTCACTTTAATTGCCCTTTGTGACATGTCACAGGACTGGTCTCAAAGAACATGTCACACAACTAACCCCCAAGAACATTTTACCGAACTAACACAATATAACATGGAATTACTTTTAAACTGGTCACGTGGTAGGTACTTTAGGAAGCGGCACTCTTTTCACCTATCTCGTGATATGTATTTTCAGAACCGGTCCAGTTTTCACCTATCACAGGACAGGTCCCAATTCCCACTGACCCCTTTTTCCCCGCAGGGTATTTGATTAAATAGAAAAAAATTTAAAAAAACTAATTATGCACACTATCGTGAAAAAATTTTTGTGATGAAAAAAACGTTTGAAGTGAAAAAATGTTTTTTGTGGTGAAAAAAAAAAAATATTTTGAGGTGAATATAAAATATTACTAACCTCAACTTCTGTTGAAAAATATGACAAAAATGTACTACACAAATATGGAGAAAATTTGGAGTTTCTTGTAGTATGAACTACTTTTATGATTGGCTTGGTGGCTCGATGATTGGCTCGATGACTTTAACTCTGTACCTCCTGTATAGTTGTAGTATCCTTGGTGTATCTACTTGATCAATATTGTACAAATTAATTAAAGTTGAAAATTTGTTAAGAATTTT